>CM076398.1:37435361-37628071 GCA_038363315.1 Mugilogobius chulae
GTTAAACTGCTCTGATACTTTTACAGTGAAGTCGTTTATAGAAGTTAAAAAAAGTCATAAATGATGACATCACTCTAAAGACCATGTGACTTCCTGGTTTATAAACGATGACATCACACTAAAGACCATGTGACTAAACCTTCAAAGCTCCTCTGATGTAAAACTTTAAAACTGTGTTCAGTTTAACTTCACAGGATCATAAACATCCTAAACCTGTTTCTTTTGAGGATTAAATGACAAATATAACTAGATACTTATGCAATGGCTGAAGCCATTGCGAGTGACTGCTTTTGATGCAAGGTGCAAATGCTACAACTAGCAAAAACAGAAAAATATTCTAAGACTCAACATAAAAAGAAACAAAACAGTACATTAAAAAGTAGCAGCAACAATCATTCAGAAAAAGCAGATATTGAATTGTAAAAATTAAATCAACAACACTGCAAAAGTACAAGAGATACAAGTACTGCAAGTAAAACCACAACTGATACGGCTGCAATAATACAAAGCTGCAAAAGTACAAAATATTTCCTTTAAAATTAAAAAAAGAAATCCATATTCAGCTATAATTTTAACAAAAGTTACAAAAGTTTTAAATATATAAACAAAATATGATGCAGTAAAGTTTGTGTTTTGTTTTACACTGCTTTTATTGTGAAAAGTCCAAAAACGTTGTTTCACAGTGCTTTTATTGTGAAAAGTCCCAAAACATTGTTTTACAGTGCCTTTATGTGAAAATCCTCAAAACATTGTTTCACAGTGCTTTTATTGTGAAAATCCCCAAAATGTTGTTTTACAGTGCTTTTATTGTGAAAATCCCTAAAATGTTGTTTTACAGTGCTTTTATTGTGAAAATCCCAAAAACGTTGTTTTATAGTTCTTTTATTGTGAAAATCCCCCAAAACGTTGCTTTACAGTGTTTTTATTATGAAAAGTCCAAAAACGCTGTTTTACAGTGCTTTTATTGTGAAAATTCCCAAAACGTTGTATTACAGTGCTTTTATTGTGAAAAGTCCAAAAACGTTGTTTTGCAGTGCTTTATTATGAAAATCCCCAAAGCGTTGTTTTACAGTGCTTTTATTGTTAAAAGTCCAAAAACGTTGCTTTACAGTGCTTTTATTGTGAAAATCCCAAAAACTTTGTTTTACAGTGCTTTTATTGTGAAAAGTCTAAAAACGTTGTTTTACAGTGCCTTTATTGTGAAATCCCCAAAACTTTGTTTTACAGTGCTTTTATTGTGAAAATTCCAAAAACGTTGTTTTACAGTGCTTTTGTTGTGAAAAGTCCAAAAACGTTGTTTTACAGTGCTTTTATTGTGAAAAGTCCAAAAATGTTGTTTACAGTGCTTTTATTTTGAAAAGTCCAAAAACGTTGTTTTACAGTGCTTTTATTGTGAAAATCCCAAAAACGTTGTTTTACAGTGCTTTTATTATGAAAATCCCCAAAACGTTTTTTTAGAGTGCTTTTATTGTGAAAATCTGGAAAACGGTTTCCTGTATTTCTGCTGTAGTACTTTTACTGCATTAGTCCTGGAGTCTGACCTGAGTGTCTGTGAAACAAACTACGAAACCAACAACTTCAGAAGAGGCATAAACCTGCTCAATAAACAACCTATGTTCAGCCTATGAAAAAGTTCTATTTAAATGATTGGAAAGTCTAAAAGTACTGCAAAGTACAAGTACTGCAAATACTATTGTGTGTAGAAGTACCAAAAGTAATGTGAGGAGTCGCCCCGTCATACAGAACATGAAAAAGGCAGAAAAATTTTAATTCACAATAAAATGAAACTTGTGAAAGGAAAGACATCTTCTATTAAAGTCAATAGAAAAAGTACAAGTACTACAAAGTACTGCAAATACTGCAAAAGTACAAGAAATACAAGTGCTGCAAGTAAAACCACAACTAAAACAGCTGCAATAAATACAAAGCTGCAAAACATTGGCTGAAAAAGAACAAAACATACAAAAATACAACTGCCAAAAAAATTCCTATTTGAAATGAAGGGAAAGTCTAAAAGTACAAGTACTGCAATCACTACAGTGCGTAGAAGTACCAAAAGTAATGCAAGGAGTCGCCTTGTCATACAGAACACGAAAAAGGCAGAAAAATTTGAATTCACAAAAAATGAATCCTGTGAAAGCAAAAACATTTTCTATTAAAGTCAATGGAACAAGTGTAAGTACTACAAAGTACTACAAATACTGCAAAAGTACAAGAGATACAAGTACTGCAGGCAAAGCCACAACTGATAGAGCTGCAATAAATACAAAGCTGCAAAAAAATTGCCTGCAAAAGAGCAAAAGACACAAAAAACACCACTGTCAAAAAACTCCCATTAGAAATGAATGGAAAGTCTAAAAGTACTACAAAGTACAAGTACTGCAAATACTACAGTGTGTAGAAGTACCAAAAGTAATGCGAGGAGTCACACCATCGTACAGAATTGAAGAAAGGCAGAAAAGTGGAAATTCACAAAAAATAGAACGTGTGAAAGCAAAAACATTTTCTATTAAAGTCAATGGAAAAGCACAAGTACTACAAAGTACTGCAAATACTGAAAAAGTACAAGAAATACAAGTGCTGCAAGTAAAACTGCAACTGATACAGCTGCAATAAATACAAAGCTGCAAAACATTGGCTGCAAAAGAAGAAAAGACACAAAAAAATACAACTGCCAAAAAAATTCCTATTAGAAATGAATGGAAAGTCTAGAAGTACTACAAAGTACAAGTACTACAAATACTACAATGTGTAGAAGTACCAAAAGTAATGCGAGGAGTCGCCCCGTCATACAGAATATAAAAAAGCTGAAAAATGAAAATTCCCCCAAAAAATTGAACTTGTGAAAGCAAAAACATTTTCTATTAAAGTCAATGGAAAAAGTACAAGTACTACAAAGTACTGCAAATACTGCAAAAGTACAAGAGATACAAATACTGCAAGTAACGCCACAACTGATAGAGCTGCAATAAATACAAAGCTGCAAAAAAAATGGCTGCAAAAAGACAAAAGACACAAAAAATACAACTGCCAAAATATTCCCATTATAATTGATAGGAAAAATTCCACATTGAGCTTTAATTTTTACAAAAACTACAAAAGTTACAATACCAAAAGTAATAGCAAGAATCACACCTACAAACCAAACATAAAAAAGTATGAACAATAAAAATCAACACAAAAATGCGACCTGTGAAAGCCGGCAAAATTCGCTATAATAAAAGATAAAGAACTACTAGAGCAAATAGTGACTGCGTAATACAAATTACGCAGTCACTCAAAAACCTCACATGACTTTAAACAGAAGGAGCTTTACATACGAACATAAACTCGACTTCTGCTGTTCCGTTTCTGTCCTGGTCTGGTCCTGTTTCTATTTCTGTATTTCTGTTTCTGTTGTGTTGAGTTTTGTACCTGGAGTTTTCTGGATGTTGTTGTTGTTGGACGTCATGTTGGACAGTCCCACAGATCTGGTCCCTGTGGTCCAGCCCGAGGTCTCTGAGGTCTGATCCTGGTCCCCTGGTCTCTGGCCAGGTCTAGTCCTCCTGTAGTCTCTGGTCTGGTCTCTGGTCCTTGTGGTCCTGCCTGAGGCCCGAGGTCTCTGCTCTGGGTTCTGTAGTCCTGTCTGAGGTCTCAGGTTTAATCCTGGTCCCTCTCTGGTCTGGTTCTTCCTGTAGTCTCTGGTCTGGTCTCTGGTCTGGTCTCTGGTCCTCCTGTGTCTCTGGTCTGGTCCCTGCTGTGGTTTCTGGTCTGGTCTCTGGTCTGGTTCTTCCTGTAGTCTCTGGTCTGGTCCCTGCTGTGGTCTCTGGTCTGGTTCTTCCTGTGGTTTCTGGTCTGGTCTCTGGTCTGGTTCTTCCTGTAGTCTCTGGTCCACCTGTGGTCTCTGGTCTGGTCTAGTCCTCCTGTAGTCTCTGGTCTAGTCTAGTCCTCCTGTAGTCTCTGGTCTGGTCTAGTCCTCCTGTAGTCTCTGGTCTAGTCTAGTCCTCCTGTAGTCTCTGGTCTAGTCTAGTCCTCCTGTAGTCTCTGGTCTGATCTAGTCCTCCTGTAGTCTCTGGTCTAGTCTAGTCCTCCTGTAGTCTCTGGTCTGGTCTCTGGTCTAGTCCTCCTGTAGTCTCTGGTCTAGTCTAGTCCTCCTGTAGTCTCTGGTCTGGTCTCTGGTCCTTGTGGTCCTGCCTGAGGCCCGAGGTCTCTGCTCTGGATTCTGTAGTCCTGTCTGCGGTCTCAGGTTTAATCCTGGTCCCTCTCTGGTCTGGTTCTTCCTGTAGTCTCTGGTCTCTGGTTCAGACCCTGAGCCGGTCTAAGCTCGTGTCATGTGACTCGGTCTAATCCTTCATCAGTGACGCAGCAGCTCATTGGCTCAAGGATAAAAATACCTCCCACCTGGACTAAAACAGACTAAACCTGGACTACACCTGGACTAAACCTGGACCAAACCAGAAATAGACCATATATATCTACGTATATGACTATATCTATATCTGTATCTGTATATCTATATAAACTCTTTCATACTATTTCATTTTGAAGTTGCAGAATGGGTTTGCTTTGTTGTTTTAAATAAAAACAGTGTTAATCTCTTTCTGTCTCTGTGTCAGTGCCCAAACTGGGGCCCGGGGGCCAAACTCGGCCCTCCAACAGGTTTAATTTGGCCCCTGGAGAGAAGCTGAGACATTTTAAGATGAAAAGATTGTCAAAGTACAAACAATTTTATTCTTCTGAAACTATTTAATCACTCTTATTGCAAATAAACATAAATGCAACATAACATTAGTTTATATTGGCCCTTTCAAGAAAAAAATATGAATCTTGGCTCGCTGAGGAAAAATGTATGATCAGCCCTGGAACACGAAGAGCGATTGAGTCTGAAAAATATAGAAATGTGTTAATAACCAATTAAAAATATGAGTTTTCTCTGGTCTGAAAAGTAACACAGCATTTCACTTTGGCTCCAGTTTATTCACTTTTATTTAGTAAAAAACAGTATTTACAGTTTTTCTTCTGAAATGAACAGACTTCTTCACATTTGCAACTCATAATTTACTTAAAGCTGCCACGAGAATCAAAGTCAGAGTCAAGTGCAGGAGTGAGGACGTTTCTACAGGTTTGTCCCTTTTACCGAAGTCAGGTCGTGTACGGGTCTTTTTGTGGTTCCTTTCGAGGTCTAGCTACGGTCTACCCGAGGACTATCCGGTCCCGTGGTCTAGTCGAGGTCTAGTCGAAGTCTAGCCGCTCTTATAAGAGTCCTCTTGAGGGTCCTTTCGGAGGACTATTCGGTCCCGTGGTCTAGTCTGAGGTCTAGTCCAGGTCTACCCGGTCCTATTCGGTCCGTGGTCTAGTCGAGGTCTGGCCGAGGTCTAGCTGAGGACTATCCGGTCCCGTGGTCTAGTCGAGGTCTAGTCCAGGTCTACCCGGTCCTATCCGGTCCCGTGGTCTAGTCGAGGTCTGGCCGAGGTCTAGCTGAGGACTATCCGGTCCCGTGGTCTAGTCGAGGTCTAGTCCAGGTCTACCCGGTCCTATCCGGTCCCGTGGTCTAGTCGAGGTCTGGCCGAGGTCTAGCTGAGGACTATCCGGTCCCGTGGTCTAGTCGAGGTCTAGTCCAGGTCTACCCGGTCCTATCCGGTCCCGTGGCAGCTGGACTCGAAGACGCCTTTCTTGAAGAAGGAGGAGAACTCGTAGACGTGACGTTTGTTCAGAGGCTCAGAGTCCGGTCTGAGCGGAGACGGAGACCAGGACTGGACCAGAGCGAACAGGTCCTTCAGGTACCGCTGTGGACAAACCAGAGAGACCAGAGTTAGACCAGGTTTAGACCAGGTTTAGACCAGGTTTAGACCAGGACTGGACCAGGTTTAGACAGAGTTAGACCAGAGTTAGACCAGGTTTAGACCAAGTTTAGACCAGGACTGGACCAGAGAGAACAGGTCCTTCAGGTACCGCTGTGGACAGACCAGAGAGACCAGAGTTAGACCAGGTTTAGACCAGAGTTAGACCAGGTTTAGACCAGGACTGGACCAGGTTTAGACCAGAGTTAGACCAGAGTTAGACCAGGACTGGACCAGGTTTAGACCAGAGTTAGACCAGGTTTAGACCAAGTTTAGACCAGGACTGGACCAGAGAGAACAGGTCCTTCAGGTACCGCTGTGGACACAGAGTTAGACCAGGTTTAGACCAGGTTTAGACCAGAGTTAGACCAGGACTGGACCAGAGCGAACAGGTCCTTCAGGTACTGCTGTGGACAGAGGTTTAGACCAGGTTTAGACCAGAGAGAGACCAGAGTTAGACCAGGTTTAGACCAGAGAGAGACCAGAGTTAGACCAGGTTTAGACCAGAGTTAGACCAGAGTTAGACCAGGACTGGACCAGTGTTAGACCAGGACTGGACCAGAGCGAACAGGTCCTTCAGGTACCGCTGTGGACAGAGGTTTAGACCAGGTTTAGACCAGGTTTAGACCAGGTTTAGACCAGGTTTAGACCAGAGTTAGATCAGGTCAATGGGACAAAATGGCTCCAACAGAACAAGAGAAAAAACTACAAACTGCTTCTGCACAAAATTACAAATCTACAGAATCTAAAATCCACTTAAATCCACTTTAGATTCACATTTTCACCTCTGACAATCTGATTTTACAAGTCTGGACACAACAGGAGTTTTTAGACACAACACAAGTAGAGTCACACATTTAAGACAGTTTGAACAATAAATATCATTTTACAGCCGTTAAAGTGGAGTAAAAGGCTGTAACAGGAGATTAGGAACTTTTTTCAAACAGGACACAGATATTTGTTGAAGGGAATTCTGTATCTGGGCTTTTCCTGGATTACACACTGTGCCTCTTTGAAAGGAAACAACCTGTTGTCCACCATAAAAAAAACACAGAATTATATCCAGCAAACGTCTCTTAAAGGTAAAGGGAATAAAAACAACCTGCAGCTGGAGGCGTCGCTCTGAAACCATCTTCTCGTCTTTGTTCCTGAAGAGTTTCTTTGGAGGAAAGTCCAGACACGACACCTGCAGGACAAACGGCTCTTTAAGCTTCAAACAGTGAGTTCAAATTAGCATTAACATTAGGGATGCACCGATCCGATACTGGGATCGGATATCGGCCCCATGATATCGGTTCAGCCGATATCATAGTTTTGGACATAATGAGACTATTTTACAGGCTGGTGTTGATCCATAACGTTTCATAATACTGGGCATTTTACTATACTATATTTTACTACTTGTACTATAAACATCAGTTAAATAACACAATATGGTCAAATGTATTAAGTTTTAATAAGAAAAAGAAGCAATTTCAGTCCTTTCACTGGTATCGGTGGATATTGAGTATCGGCAGATAGTTTAAGACAAATATCGGGATCGATATTGGAACAGAAAAAGCTGGATCGGTGCATCCCTAATTAACATGTTTTACAATCAATCAACGTAAAGAAAAACCTTAAAGGAGACCTATTGTGTTTTCCAACTATTTAGTAAGAAGCTAGAACATCTGCAGATCAGTAATTTACCTTTTGTTCATTGTAAAACATAAAATTGATCTAAAACGGCTCAGAAATAGAAACAGCTCCAGTGACTTCCTGTTCAAAACTGCAGAACTGATAAACCCCGCCTCTTCATTTTAAAAATTAAAGTACCTCTGACAGGTTGAACTCATTTCACTCAGACGTAGTTAAGATCAATATATTTAAGGTTTTACTAAAGATTTTTCACATTTCATTCCAGTTTGGCCACTTTTTAGCTTAAAATGTACTTCCTGTTCATCAATGATGACATCATGCTGGGTAGTTGCCTAGCAACCATTTAACAAATTGGGCCCAAACTCTTCAAACGTAACTTTTTTTTACTTGAGCCATAAAAATAAACTAGAACTCACTGTTGTGTTAAACATGTGTTTACAGTTATAAAAATCTGTTTCTTGTGAGAAAATGTAAAATGTCTTTGTCTCTCCAGTGTGATGTCATCAGGTGAACTCTGCTCTACTTCCTGGTGTTTTCAACAGATTTTCACATTTTTCTCCACAAACTTGTTCTTGATTAACGTAAAACTATCATTAATAATTACAACAGGTTTAATCTAACAAACTAAATAAACATTTGAAAAACGTAAAAACCTGTCACACGCACTTTAACTGTGAGAAGCAAAGGATTTTAAAATAACACATTTTTATTGATGGAAAATTTTTATTTATTGAACCATTTAAACGTAAGTATGAATCTTTTGGACTATATCAAGTAAATACAGACGAGTGGGCGGGGCTAGGTGGTAGGTGAGAACAATACAAGATTACTCAAACATGCATGAATCAATTCAAATATAACTTTGAGTAAACTAATGATGAAATCTTTGAATAATACATTTTACATGATAGGACCCCTTTAAGTGTAGAGAACCAATCAGATCAAAGAGTCTGTGGAGGATCTGGTGTGGACTTTGTGTAAATTATATTAGATCTGGTTAGAGGTTGTGGACCAAACCGTGGGTCTGGATTTTGTAGATTTGGTTGTTATTGTAGGTTGGTTGTTCTGGGTCCTGTAGTTTGTGGGTCTATTTGGGGTGGGTTGTCAGTTGTGGGTGGGTTGTCAGTTGTGGGTGGGTTGTTAGTTCTGGGTGGGTTGTTAGTTCTGGGGTGGGTTGTTAGTTGTGGGTGGGTTGTTAGTTGTGGGTGGGTTGTCGGTTGTGGGTGGGTTGTCAGTTGTGGGTGGGTTGTTAGTTCTGGGGTGGGTTGTTAGTTGTGGGTGGGTTGTTAGTTGTGGGTGGGTTGTCGGTTGTGGGTGGGTTGTCAGTTGTGGGTGGGTTGTTAGTTCTGGGGTGGGTTGTTAGTTGTGGGTGGGTTGTCAGTTGTGGGTTGGTTGTTAGTTGTGGGTGGGTTGTCGGTTGTGGGTGGGTTGTCAGTTGTGGGTGGGTTGTTAGTTCTGGGGTGGGTTGTCGGTTGTGGGTGGGTTGTCAGTTGTGGGTTGGTTGTTAGTTCTGGGGTGGGTTGTCGGTTGTGGGTGGGTTGTCAGTTGTGGGTGGGTTGTTAGTTGTGGGTGGGTTGTCAGTTGTGGGTGGGTTGTCGGTTGTGGGTGGGTTGTCAGTTGTGGGTGGGTTGTTAGTTCTGGGGTGGGTTGTTAGTCGTTGGTTGCACAGACCTGGGGGAAGCGGAGTCGGAGGCTCTGGTGCATTTCTCTGAAGCGACTGTATCTGCGAAACACACTCCAGGTTTCCTCCATCACAGACAACTGAACAAAACAAACAAAATGGGTCATAAAAAAGAGGCGAAAACAGGTAAAAACACCAGACAGAATGAGTTAAAAACACTCCAGGTTTCCTCCATCAGAGACAGCTGAACAAAACAAACAGAACGGGTTAAAATATGAGACAAAACAGGACAAAACCATACAACAAAACGAGACAAAATGTGGTCAAAAACATGAGAGAAAACATCTGAAAACACAGAACAGAATGGGTCAAAAACAGGTCAAAAACATGAGAGAAAACATCTGAAAACACAGAACAGAATGGGTCAAAAACAGGTCAAAAGCATGAGAGAAAACATCTGAAAACACAGAACAGAATGGGTCAAAAACAGGTCAAAAACATGAGAGAAAACATCTGAAAACACAGAACAGAATGGGTCAAAAACTGGTTAAAAACACCGGACAAATCGAGTCAAGAACATGAGACAAAACAAGTTAAAACAGGAGACATAATGGGTCAGAATCTGGTTAAAGTGCCTATGACAGGTTGAACTCCTTATTTCACAAAGACGTAGTTAAGATCAATAGATTTAAGGTTTTACTAAACATTGTTCACTTTTCATTCCAGTTTGGCCATTATTTAGCTTTAAAAGTTTACTTCTTGTTCATTAATGATGACATCACGCTGGGTAGTTGCCTGGCAACCGTGTAATAAATTAGGCTAAAACTATTCTAATGTAACAGGTTTTTTTAACTTGAGCCATGAAGGAACACTAGAACTCACTGTTAAATGTGAGTTTACAGCCATAAAAATCAGTTTCTTGTGAGAAAATGTAAAATGTCTTTGTCTCTCCAGTGTGATGTCATCAGGTTAGAACTCTGCTCTACTTCCTGCTATTTTCAACAGACTTTCACATTTTTCTCCACAAACTTGTTCTTGATTAACGTAAAACTATCATTTATAATTACAACAGGTGTTAATCTACCAAACTAAATGAAAATTAGAAAAACATAAAAAACTGTCACACGCACTTTAAAAACATGAGACAAAATAACTTAATTATTTTGTTCAGACGACCGTTTAGTGACGTACTTTGACCTCGAACTCGAAGTGCTCGTCTTTGCCTTGTCCTCGCCGAACGAACCGAGGGATGGAAACTTTCAGAGAGTCTTCAGAGAAATCTGCTCCGCACGTCCACGAGCGACCAATCAGGTGCTACGAGAGAGAGAGAGCGGCCAATCATAAGGCAGGGTGACAGGAAGAGAGAGGGAGGGAGGGAGAGAGAGAAGAGGCAGAAAGAAAAAGAGAGAGAGAGCGAATCCAATGAGATTAAATCAGCTCCACACGTCCACGAGCGACCAATCAGGTGCTACAAGGACAATGTGAGAGAAAGATAGCGACCAATCAGACGGCAGGACGTCAGAAAGAGAGAGAGAGAGAGAAAGAGAGAGAGAGAGAAAGAGAGCGACCATTCATAAGGCAGGGTGACAGGAAGAGAGAGGGAGAGAAGAGGCAGAAAGAAAAAGAGAGAGAGACCGAATCCAATGAGATTAAATCAGCTCCACACGTCCACGAGCGACCAATCAGACGGCAGGACGTCAGAAAGAGAGAGAAAGAGAGAGAGAGAAAGCAGCCAATCAGACATGAAGTTAAGGGTGAGAAAGAGAGAGCACTAGAAACGCAGAAAAGACAGAAAGAGAGAAAAACTAAATCATGTTCACAGAGCTGCAGAAAACTCCTGCTGTGGTTTCAGATTAAGCAAATAATAAAAATAAATCTCAAGAGTTTATCCTAACTCTCTTTGTCTCTTAGCAACTAAAACATGTCCAACAGGCTCCTCCCACAAGTGTCTTTAGGACTTTTTACTCGCTGAGACTAAAATGTGATGATGTCAGAAGAGTTGTTTGTTTGTTTGTTTGTCAGTGTCGGGTTTTTAACAATCAGGCACAAATAATAAGTTGTTCATAGATCAAGACTATTTGTCTGGATTGTCTGGTCGCCCCCGAGTCAACAGACAGCAGAGGGAACCAATCAGAGAAGAGCTTAAACGCCTCCAGTGCTGTAAGCTGTTGGGGTTTCAATAGTCGTGTTTAAGATGGTCAAGACGGTGCAGTCGACTCGAGGCGTTCAGGGGGTTCGGGTCTGACGAAGGCGATGTCCGTAGCGCTGATCGATCTCTCGCGCTGTCATCAGACCCGACCCCCTGAACGCCTCGAGCCGACTGCACTGCCTTGACCATCTTAAACACGACTATTGACTCGATGTCTTTTTGGTAAATTAAAACGGCATTTACCGGTGAATGGAACAAACTCTCAGTTTTCCAGTGCGCCATGTTGTTTATCCAACCATCCATGCGCGCTGCCCAGATCCATGCGTGCTGCCTAGATCCATGCGCGCTGCCCGGATCCATGCGCGATGCCTAGATCCATGCACACAGCAGGGACATTGTTGGCAAAAACCACGTGACTGAAATAAACGATTTTCATTGCACGGTACGATCTGGATTTGGAGGGAAATGCCCTTGGAGGGTGTGGTGACCAGACTGATATTTCTCTGTGTAAAAATACAGAGAAATATCATTCTGGACTTTCCAGGCAACAAGACCATTCAACTTTATTTTCTTGAGGGACAGATTTTTCAGCAAATAGTGCAGACAAATCCTAAAAAGACACCTTTTTGCACTGTAACAAATAATAGATTAAGCAGACTGGTCTCAGGTGGAGCTGAGGTTGAATCCATCGGAGTCAGAGTTGGCTGAACGCCGCAGTTTAAAATATGTGCCTTTTTATGTTAGATTTAAATATGGCTTTTAGTTTATAAAGCTGAATAAAACACATTTATTGTGTCCAGATTTATATTGCGTCACATTACATGACATTATAAATGACAAAAATGCGCATTTATTCAAGTTTATTTTTGGCCAAAAAGTTGTGCAGTGCACCTTTAAGAACAGCTCAACACAAAACTAAAATATTCTTAACATTAAATCTGTTTTTTAAAATACCGGCAGCTGGGTTAGATTTTTGTGGGAAAATAAAACACAAAGACATTCAGATGCTGCACTAGAACAAAGAATCTAAAAATATCAACTAAAACAAACTTCTAAACGAGAACAAATCCGAATTTAACTGTTTGAAGGGCCTGATCTGGCCCCTGGGCCTGATGTTGAACTGCCCTGATCTTATAAAACATAAGGGTTTTTCACTGCTGTTTGGTCGAGCTAAACCACAATGTCCTAATCCACAAATTAGCCAACCTGAACTTTACAGCATTCAGTTTGCAGTGGTTTAAATCATATTTGGAAGGGAGAGAGCAGTGTGTTTTGATCAATATTGAAAAATCTACATTTCTGAAAGTAAAAACTGGAGTCCCACAAGGGTCCATTCTTGGGCCCTTGCTTTTCTCATTGTATATCAATGATCTGCCTGAATCATGTCCAACAGCAGGGTTTCAGATGTGCGCTGACGATGCAGTGGTTTATGTGTGTGGAAAGACTGGGCAGGCAGTCTCAAATGAATTGTCTCAACATCTGCAAACTGTGACAGTGTGGTTTCAAAATGCAGGTCTATCACTGAATGCTAAAAAGACCAAGTCTGTCTGCTTTGCCTCTAGGAACAAAATCTTAACTGAAAATCTTAATTTACACATAAACGGACAAAACATTGAGCAGGTCTCAGAGATCAAATACCTGGGGCTTGTACTTGATTCCAAACTGAATTTTGACAGTCACATCAAAAAGGTTTCTGCCAAAGCAAATGTATACACATTCAGACTGATCAGGGATCACCTGCCATTTCACGCTGCTCATAGTTTAATGCACTCTATGATTTTGTCACACTTAAGTTACTGCTGCACCTCGTGGTCCCAGGCCTCTGCCACCTCTGTCAAACCTCTTCAAATGATTTATAATAGAGCTGTCAACATTTTGGACAAGAAACCAGTTAGGTCACATCACTGTGTTAGTCTGAACAATTTAAATATGCTCAGTTTTGAAAATTACATCCAGTTTGCACAGTTGAAGCTTGTATACAAATGCTTGCATCAGCGGCTCCGCAGGTTCTTAGTGACTTAATAGTTCCTCTCAGAGCTGGGGGGTCAGTTACCAGGGGGGCTCAGAGTGGAAACTGTCGAGTACCGAGGCGCAAAACAACTTTTGGACAATCTTCTTTCACTGTACAAGGAATCAAAAAATGGAACACATTACCTGTAGAATTGAAAGGAGAGACAAACTGGGTTCTTTTTAAACGAAAACTAAAAGATTTTTTAATTACAGGTCAGATTTGTAACCACTGACCTGTTTTGAATTGACTATGTCTATTGTATTTTATATTGTGTAGTGTTGTATTGTATTTTGACTGTTTTTTATGTAAAACCCAACTAGGGACGGACATTGAGAATTAGCCTCGGCTAAAATGTTGTAGTGTGTGACATGAGCTCATGAAACATACTTGTCCCTATCAAATAAACCTAAATAAATAAATAAATAAATAAGCTGTAACAACATAACGTCTGAACTGAAAGATTCAACTTCTCCTGTTTCTTTTGTTGTTTCCTGCAGTAAAAACACAAACTCGTTCACACAAAACTGTTGAATCAAGTTTAATGTGACAATAAACATGTTTAAAATACAATCAGGTTCACTTTATTCTTAATCTTTTTATTACAGATTCATAAACATTTAGAGACATTTTAAGATTCAAAATCACAACAAAATTAAAAACAAAACATTGAAATTAAAAACATCGTGCAAAAGTTTTAAGTCACATTTTTGGGATTTCAGAGAGAGACTTTCCATCAGCTCTACTCGGCTCGGTTTGTCTAGGACCAGGAACATTTTAGTGCCTGCTTGGCTTTGGTTCTAACCAGGCCAAACAGGGACTAAACTGTTCTTCTCAACCCTTTTTTAAAACATTCAAAATGGCGTATGTAGCTGATTATTTTCTTCGGCTCTTGCTTTGGTTTTGAACAACAGGAACAAATCAAACCCTTAAAACCAGAACAACAAACCAGACAAACAAAAACTTTTACGATAACATCCGGTTTAGTGAGTTTCTGTGATTGATTGACTCAGCGGTGTAACGTCTTCGTAAAGTCGTCTGTTACAGCCTGTGCACAAGCTTCACTGAACATCGACAACGCTTCAGATCATTTTTCAACGAGCCGCGGTCGTAACGAGAGAGAAAAATGACAAGATGATCTAATAAGGGATTTTATTCACTGCCAACGACGTCTGCTTCCATCACAGACCTTTTATTCTCTGCAGTGATGCCATTCTCTCTGATGCTGACTTTGTCTCCAGTCAAATACATGATGCAGTTTGACAGATTCACCAGCAGAGGGAGGAATAATGTGAGCACAAGGACCCAGAGGAGGACAGTCGTCTCTGTTTGACGTTCACAGTTGCTTCTGGAGGCCGACTTTCTCTTCAAACAGATTCCAGACAAAACATGTTGGACTAAAAACACAGTTGAGTAAGTTTAGAGCAGATATTTGATCTTTAAACTGAAGAAAAGACGATCCTACTGGACTAGGACTGGACTAGGACTGGACTAGGACTGGACTAGGACTGGACTGGGACTGGACTGGGACTCTGAAAACGACACATGCAGCGAGTCTAGAAACGTCCTCTTCTGTGAGCGAGTGAAAAGTGTCAGAGGAAGTCAAACTACTGGATTTATTTATTCACTTCCACAGATGTTTGAGTTCTTTCTTGGTTCTCGTTCACTTCCACAGATGTTTGAGGTTCTTCTTGGTCCTCGTTCACTTCCACAGATGTTTGAGGTTCTTTCTTGGTTCTTCTTCACTTCCACAGATGTTTGAGGTTCTTCTTGCTTCTCATTCACTTCCACAGATGTTTGAGGTCTTTCTTGCTCCTGCTCTTGGTTCTCCTTCACTTCCACAGATGTTTAAGGTCTTTCTTGGTTCTCGTTCACTTCCACAGATGTTTGAGGTCTTTCTTGGTTCTCGTTCACTTCCACAGATGTTTGAGGTCTTTCTTGGTTCTCGTTCACTTCCACAGATGTTTGAGGTCTTTCTTGGTTCTCGTTCACTTCCACAGATGTTTGAGATTCTTCTTGGTTCTCGTTCACTTCCACAGATGTTTGAGGTCTTTCTCGGTTCTCGTTCACTTCCACAGATGTTTGAGGTCTTTCTCGGTTCTCGTTCACTTCCACAGATGTATGAGGTTCTTTCTTGGTTCTCCTTCACTTCCACAGATGTTTAAGGTCTTTCTCGGTTCTCCTTCACTTCCACAGATGTTTGAGGTTCTTTCTTGGTTCTCGTTCACTTCCACAGATGTTTGAGGTCTTTCTTGGTTCTCGTTCACTTCCACAGATGTTTGAGATTCTTCTTGGTTCTCGTTCACTTCCACAGATGTTTGAGGTCTTTCTTGGTTCTCGTTCACTTCCACAGATGTTTAAGGTCTTTGGTTCTTGTTCACTTCCACAGATGTTTAAGGTCTTTCTCGGTTCTCGTTCACTTCCACAGATGTTTGAGGTCTTTCTCGGTTCTCGTTCACTTCCACAGATGTATGAGGTTCTTTCTTGGTTCTCCTTCACTTCCACAGATGTTTAAGGTCTTTCTCGGTTCTCCTTCACTTCCACAGATGTTTGAGGTTCTTCTTGGTTCTCGTTCACTTCCACAGATGTTTGAGGTTCTTTCTTGGTTCTCGTTCACTTCCACAGATGTTTGAGGTTCTTCTTGGTTCTCGTTCACTTCCACAGATGTATGAGGTTCTTTCTTGGTTCTCCTTCACTTCCACAGATGTTTAAGGTCTTTCTCGGTTCTCCTTCACTTCCACAGATGTTTGAGGTTCTTCTCGGTTCTCCTTCACTTCCACAGATGTTTGAGGTTCTTCTCGGTTCTCGTTCACTTCCACAGATGTTTGAGGTTCTTCTCGGTTCTCGTTCACTTCCACAGATGTTTAAGGTCTTTCTTGGTTCTCCTTCACTTCCACAGATGTTTGAGGTTCTTCTTGGTTCTCGTTCACTTCCACAGATGTTTGAGGTTCTTCTTGGTTCTCGTTCACTTCCACAGATGTTTGAGGACCACAGCTGCGTCAGAACTATCTCCAAACCTCACCATCCACGTCTGGCTACTCTTCTTCAGCTCCGACACGTCCACGGACCTCCTCCGGTCCTCTGCGTTCCCCCAGGTTCTTCCCCTCATTGTCGTTGCGTTGAAGACCATCTCCAGCTCCACGCATCCGCACACGCTCCTCGCAAACACGCACCTCAGCTCCGAGCGCCCGCGAACCTTCAGACCTCCAGAACCGACCCTCAGAGGAGACTTCTGCAGCGGCGGATCTTCCAACAACAAGCAAACATGCGTGTCCGTGAGGAGAAACCGTGAAATGACTCCAGGTTTGTGGCTGGTTCTCCGGTCCGGCTCGTGGTCCAGTTTGCGGTCCGTTCTGGGGTCGGACAGCAGCAGGACGCCGGTGTAGACGATGGGCCGTACGTGGGCCAGAGGCGGTCGAACCAGATCCTCCATGTTCCCGTGGACGAGGTAAAGCAGGTCGGCTAAAACTCGCTTGAACCGGGACAGAATCCGAAGTCCGTTTGGAAGCAGCAGATCTGGGACAGCGGAGGTCCAGTCCAGAGAGAGAGTCATAAGGTCTGCGGACAAAAGCGGGTGAAGATCGGGCTCTGGGCTGAGATCTAAGACAGGTGTTTGACTTTTTTGGTTTTGCTGTGAGAAACTGCAACCTTCACGCCTTTGTTTGTCAGTTTCTTTGAGTGAATTTCCATCAAAACTGGAACTTTCTTCAGAAATCCTGCTCAAATTCAGCTCTTTTCTAACTTCAGATTCTAGACAAACCTCAGAAAATCCACTGTCTTCAACATTATCACTCGAAACTTGATCTAAAACCAAGTCTTTTCGATCACGAAGCATAAATTCAGTGTCAGAAGTTTGGACTCTGACTAATTCGCGACAAAACTCTTGCGTGAGCCGAGCACTCAACGTCAACACTGACAGATTCTTGTTATTTTCAGATATTATTCTCAAACTCTGTCCGCCCAAACCCACTTCTACCTCCTTCACGTCGCTCCAAACCAATCGCTGATCGATAATCAAACTTTTCTCCATCTGATCTCGAATCACAGCTAAACCTTCCGCGCACACGACCAAAACAGCTCCTGCTTTTGCGATCGGAAGCTTTTCGGTCACAACAGGAACAAAGAAAACGCTAAAAATCTGTCCGAGGTTTATTTCAGGAAGCTTGGTTAGTATTTCATTCTTTTGTAACAGCGTTAGCTCGAGCAGCGACGCAGGAAAATCCACCAAAGTCTGCTGGAAAACGCGAAAATTCCCAGTTCCGTCGCACAGAGCTGATCCGTGAGGCCAGCCGTTCGCTCCAGGAGTTTCAGCGCTCGGAAAACTGCGTAAAACATCGCCGTCTTTCTTCAAACTTGTCGATTTCGTTTCATTTTCTTCGACGGTTGGACTCTCTTCGATCGAGACTTTCTCCTCTTCCGGATCCTCTTTTATTCCTCCGTTCGCGGGCACAAACGTCGCCCGGATTTGTCGCACGATGGGCAGTTCTCGCGACAGTTTGGACACGTAACCGGACACGATGCCGGTGACGTCTTCCACCTGCACGTTCTGGATGATTTGGCGAGTTCCCTGGAGTTTGCGGTTGGCGTCTTCGTAGACCTCGGACAGTCTCTCGGTGAAGAATCCGAACACGAGGCCGGTTCTGGGAGCGTTTGTCGTCGTTTGGTTCAGCCCGATGTAGGAGCCCAAGTAGGAGTTCACGGATTTCACCACCGACGAACCCAGAGCGGAAACGTCGTCGGAGAATCTACGCTTGTTCCATCGCTGCAAGAACGAGATCTCAGCATCTTCTGACTGGTTTACACTTGAATTTTCACTCATTTTTTCACTCAAATCAGTTTCTTTGACATTAAAAGTTCCGTTGTTCTCGTCTTTTGGCTTCTCTGTCGTTAAAATCCCAGTGTCCGTGTTGTTTGACGTGTTTTCTGGCTCCAGACTCGGCGAAGGCTCCAGGTTCGTCTGTGAGCGAGAAGACGGAGCTGTTCTTATCAAACAAAAGTCCAGAGCCCAGAGAATCACCAGGTGAGTGATTTTTCAGATTAAGAGCGCCACATGCAGATCACAGCAGGCAGTGGTTTTATTGTGAAAGGGTGCTTCCTGTTTGAAGAGTGTGAAGTGTGACCAGTGACCTGTTCTAGTATTTAACGTGATAGTTCAGTAATTTTCTGTAAACATTTAAGATTAAAGTATTGTAATGTTGGTAACGTCTTTTGTATTTCCCCACAAACATCTTTTACAGCTGTAGTTATTTTATCATTATTGAAACAAAGCTAGTGTTGAGGTTTTATCGTGAGATGCACTTCTCAGAACAGAGCAGAGCAGCGTCTCTACATCACAATAGAGTCGTGTCTTAAGGGTCTTTCACACCAAGCCGAGGGTCGCCCGTCTGAACCGGTTTGGCAACTTCTGCCGACAGGCGGCTCACGTGTGTTTGGTGTGAATGGCACTGTCGGGGGGTCAGAGGAGCGCGGAGCACGTCGTAGAGGCGAGGTTTCGAAGACTTGCTCGTAAAGTCGGCATCGTCAGCGGTCGGTAGTTGCCGCATATGCAGCTGTTTGATTGGCCCGTGGCTAGCAAATCAGTGTGCAAGAAAATGGTGCGGAAAACCAAAAATGCCGCTTATGGAAAATAGTATTTACCTGAGCATGGATTGTTGTTATTTGCCGGGTTCAAACGAGGCGTAAGTACGGAGAAGAATGGCGACTACTTGGTCCGAGGAAAACAAAGATGGAGGAGTACAGCTGTAGTACGAAGGCTGGACTGTAGCGGGAAATAGAAGTTTAGCCTAATCCGTGAGGTAAGATAAAAATGTGTTCGCCACAGAGTTTGACAACTACTCGCGCACAACTTCTGTTTTGTCTTTTTCGTTAAGCGTTACATCACACACATGCTCACTCTGCACTTGTTCGCCGACTGTTGGCTGCTTGGATCGTGTTTGTGCGAAGGCTTTTTTACATCGATGCGCCCCAAAGAGACTAGAACAGACGGTGCGTCGCTCCTCCCTACCGACAGCGACTGGGAGTTGTGTTGGTGTGAAAAAGCCTTTAGAGGACGCCGCGTACAGGCCATGAAAGTTCAGCAGAGCCTTTGCCAGATCAGCCAGACCCTTCTACATTCTGTTCAAATGCAGGTGGGTCTGGAACCAAAGACAGAGTCCAAAGTTAGGACGATCCAATCTCAATAGCTTTCCCTTCCACCCCTAAACACTTTCAAAACTTTTTTTTTCTAACCGTTTCAAAACATTCAAGGTGGCGGATGTAGCTGATTATTTTCTTTGGCTCTTGTTTTCGGTTTTGAACAATAGGTGGGTTTCACATTCTAGAATTCTTGGCAGTTATAAGCCAGGTGGAGGGCAAGAGGCAGTTTTTCCTATTAACTCCATAAGGAACCAACCTTTTTTTTATTAAAACGCCTAGATTTTCTTTGGTGAATATAAACAAGGTTTGTTGGTGGTCAGAATAACACTTGTTTGAGCAAAATTTGGGTTTTAATAATTCTTCATTAAAAAGCTGAAGGTATTTTAACAAAAAAATGTGTTTTAGAGGCTTAAAATCGGTTTAAAAAGTTTAGTCGAAGCCCATTAAAAGTCCTATTGTTTTTTTACAAAACTAATAGGACTATTTTTTGTTAACCAGAAGAGCATTTAAACAGGCACAGAGTAATTTTAGAATGTCTGATTTGACTGTAACCAAGAGGGCTACATCAACTAACTAACTCTTTCTTCTAAATGTAAAAAAGTTAAGAGAAAACTAACAAAATTTTAAATATAGGTAAAAAGTGGGAGGTACCGCCCATGTTACCTTGGTAACACTGGACTTAAAATAATAAAAAAAATATTTTGCTAATTTAAAAAGTGATTATTTCTATAATAACTAGACCCACAACTCATTTTTATTACAAAAATAAATTGCATTTAAACAATCTTTATTTTACTTGCCCTCCACCTGATTGAAATAACATTGGCCTGTAGAAGGTTGTGATGTCACGTGAAACCAACCTATTAGAAACATATCAATTCCTTAAAACCTGCAGCAGCAAACAGTGTTGAACCTTCAGACTCAACACTGAAACTGTTTTTTCTGAGTTTTTTTCTAAACTGAAACCCGGCGCTCTGCTTCCAGACTCTCGCGTCTTTGTGAAGTGTCTGTCATAGTTTGTAGACACTGGCAAACAGTGCCCGACTCGAGTGTAGACGCCTGATGAGGCCAAAGCGCCACGAATTCACTGGACGCCTCGAGACGCCGATTTACAGTGCCTTAAGGTCAGCCCACACCAAAGCGCGGCACGTCACTTGCCGCGCGCCAGACCCAAGCGTCAACACCCACCAAATGCAGCGACACTCTGCGTTATTTTACAATGATCCGCGGTCGTAATGGGTGAGTAATATGATAATATGTCCTAAATAATGAAAGGCATTCCTCGTTCATCACTGTTAACGAAATAGCACCGACAAGTGAAAACCGTTAACTTCGGTACTTTATTTAAATCGTAGAAAAAGAAAGTACGGCTGCCAGCAGGGTCATTTCCTGGAGCGGTGTCGTGAGCCTGGTGTGTGTACATTCATAGAAATTAACGGAGGCGCCCAATTTGCCGCGCGGCAGAGCGTCCCGGTGTGCGCTGGCCTTTAACATGTAAACTGGACGCCTTTAGACTCTTCGACGATCCGGTCTGATTTAGAAAAAAAAATGTGACTAACTACTAGTGTTACTAATTACTTTTTCCTCAACACTGACATCAACAATCATCAAATTTTTATCTGGCTTTGTCCCTTTTTTTTTTTTTTTCTGTGTGAAAAATATTTAAAAACTGACAATTATTTACTCTTCTTTTTTATAATACTTATTATATAGAGATATTATTTATGTAAATAAACCACGGAGGAAGTTTCACATTCAAGACTTTTTTCACCTGTACTGTTAACCTGACTGCCACATGAATTCACTTCACATAGTGTGGTGGACCAATCACAACGAAGCAAATGTTCAGCGCCAAAAGAACTACAACAAAGATGGCAGCAAATGTATGGACTTTTGTCTCGAGAAACGAAGCTTTGTGCATCTGTGAGGAAATTATGTCTGTGCTTTTTACAAACTGGATTTAACAAAAACTCTCAGCTTCCTCTGCTGTTGTGACGTCTCAGCCAATCAGCTTCAAGTATTCCCAAGTCATTTCAGGACTGTTCTGTGTTTGAGTTTGTGTTGTTTGAGTCAGAGAGAGAATCAGGAGGATCAGGGCTTCATGCAGCTCAGTGGTGAGATAAAAGTTTCATTCAGTCAGATTTGAAACAGAACGTGAGTCTTACCTCGTACTTGAGTCGTCTGGGGTTCACCACCTGCTTCTCCTCCTGAAAAACACACAAAACACCTCCAAGTTTACACGAGGATTCTGATCAGACAAGAGAGAAGGTGGTTCTATTCACTGGAAATAAGGAAACGTAAGTGCTTGAAAAATAAGTGTCATTAAAGGGACTGTACCTGATTTTTGCATCCTAAAAATGTAAACAAACAGAAATAATGAATTTTAACCTTTTTCCTTCAGGCTACATGATTTCCTCTCGTAGTTAATGCATTCTGAGCTTCAGAATTGTTCATCATGATGAGTTTTAATGTTTTTTCACAGCTTTTAACAGCGAGGTGAGTCACTATGCTAACAACAGTTAGCCACAATGCTAAAAACAAAAACAGAAAAAGCTGCACACAAACGGGATTTTATTAGACATAGACAGGACTTTGGGGACTAATTTCCACCTGATTAGATACATTAACAAGGCATCAGTGTTAGAGGGAAACTGCTTTTAAGTTATCTTGTTGTAAAAAAATCGAGTACAGTCCCTTTAACTTTGTCTAAGGCTTGGTCCAAAGTTCAGACGTCAAACTGCTGGTCCTTTAGTCCGCAAAAAAGTGCTGGACTTGGTCTGGACTGAGATCTGGCCCCGACCAGAGTGACCGCGAAAATTTGGACTTCCAGGAAGTTACAAACGTTCGATCATGTACAGACAAGAGAATGTGAAGACGATGAACTCAAACAGGAGGAGAAGTCAAGTGTCAGCCATAACACTTAACCATAAATACACCAACAATCAGCAATAAAGCCGATTCAAAGACAGCTGTTTTTAAGGGTCTTCCACACCAAGTCGAGGGTCGCTGGTCTGAACTGGTCTGGTAACTTCTGCTGACAGGCGGCTCACGTGTGTTTGGTGTGAATGAGGTTGTCGGGGGTCAGAAGTTGCGGAGCAGATCGTGGAGCCGAGGTTTTGAAGACTTGCCTTTAGAGTCGGCGTCGCCAGTTGTCGCACATGCAGCTGTTTGATTGGCCCCTGCCTACGGTCGAAACAGCAAATCAGTGCAGAAAATGACGCTTACGGAAAAACAAGACGGTGTAATCCCTCGTTCGTCCAGAAGTGATCGAGAGTAGAAAGTGTTTTTAAGTTTCATCTGGACCGTGTTTCCGAAGATCAAGATATTTCGATTCTCATCCGAAAGTCATTTTCAATCTGATGGAAGTAAACAGGAATGGAGGCTTTAGATACAACCTGCCTGGTGTGTATAGTAGCATTCTTACTCCTGGTCTAAAGCGAAGGAAATCTAGATAAGCACAGTCTCAGGGACTTATTACTCTCAGGGACTTATTGCAACAAGGTTTTAAACAACTCTATCATGTTCACAGGTCCCAGGGAAAGTAGCAAGGGAATTAGTTAGAAGAGTTCGAAACAGTCTAGGCCCAGTCAGAACAATGGAAAGGAAACAAAGGCCCACCAAACCAGTTTTAGGAACAGGTTTTAGGGTTTAGCCCCTCCTCAGGGGGCGGAGCTTAACTCAGTATAAATACAGCCAGTCTCCGTCCACTTCCATTAGATTGAAAATGACTTTTGGATGAGTCGAAGCGCCTTAATCTTCAGAAACACTGTCCAGATGAAACTTTGAAGACTTTCTATTACCGTAAACCGTATTTAGCCGAGCATGGATTGTTATTGTTTACACAGGTTCAAATGGAACGTAAGTACGGAAGAGAATGGTTCTATTTGGACGGAGGAAAACAAAGACAGAGGAGTTGTAACAATCGCAGTATGAATCACACACATGCTCACTTTTGTTCGGTGACTGTTGGCTGTTTGGATTGTTGTGTTTATGTCTTTTACATCAATGCCTCAAAGTGCCTGTCACTAACCACTCTGCCACAGACCTGAGACTAACCACTCTGCCACAGACCTGAGACTAACCACTCTGCTACCACAGACCTGCAGTGATGACGTGTCGCTGTCGTTGCTGAGGTGAATCTGTCTCAGGCGTCGCTGAACTTCCTCCTCGATCAGAGCGTTGATCCTGAAACATAAACACACTCTTTAGATATTTAAACTTTTAACTTTAAAATGAACTGCAGTACCTGTGGTCGCTGAGGCTCAGGTCTGGGACTGGACTCAGGTCTGGGACTGGACTCAGGTCTGGGACTGGACTCAGGTCTGGGACTGGACTCACTGAGGAGCTCCAGGATCTGCTCCGGTCTTCACTGAGTCTGAGTCGGAGGTTCTGCAGCTGCTGCTCCACCTCAGAACATCTGTGAAGAAGAATTAATTAAACATACCGTATTTTTTGCCCTATTGAGCTCACCTGAATATTAGCCGCACCAACTACATTTAAATAAGAAAAGTGATAAAGTGTACAGTATATATAGGCCGCACTTGTTAATAGTAAGTCTATGAGAATCTATAATTTTGCTGCATTGTTGCATAAGCCGCAAAGTTCAAAGCTTAAGAAAAAAGTAGCGGCTTATAATCCAGAAATTACGGTAATTGTAGGATAATAGTCAAAACACTTTGTTCTTTCAAAACTCTGAAGACAGATGACACTTTGACACTTTTTCTGCTCTGGATCACTCTTGTACTAACGAGGAAGTACACAGAGTCCAGTTTGTCCCACAGCCACAGGATAATTCATCTAATGTTCTTCTCTCACAGACACATGTTCTCGACGTTTAATGTTTGATTCTTCTGAGAAGAAGAATCAAACATTAAAGACCTGCATCGGGCGGCCCACGGGACCCGTGAGCAAACCCTCGGGATCGGACGGTTTTAACGTTGCCTCGGGCGGGAGCGGGCGGTCAGGCCAAACACCTCGGGTCCCGACCGGACTCACGCTTTCTCCGCTGTCTTAAAAATATTATGTAGCAAGAAAGAAAAAACGCTTTGTGCTGCTGCTGTTCAACAGAGAGACGTAACACGGACACCTGCGAGGTGCAGACACGTAAACTCACTGCTGTATTTCCTAGTCTAGTGTGTGTATCATCAGTGCGTCCTCGCGCAGCAGCAGCAGCAGCAGCAGCAGCAGCAGCAGCAGCAGCAGCAGCAGCAGCACGGACGCAGAGGAGTGAATGAAGGACTGGCTTTTATGCACGTGGAGATGGAGATAATACACATGGAGTTTGGGCAAGTAAAGTGTTTGTTTAGCAGAAACTGGAGGTGTGAGGAGCTTTGTATTTCAGGTAAGAAATACACAGACATCAAGGCTTTATGATTGAATGTGTCAAACAAACATAATTGCCTTGTTGCAGATTATTTAGGCTGGTGTCTAATCATTTTAAAACTAGATGCAGAGAGTTATGCAGAGTTTAGTCATGTGTGTTCATGTTGTTATGCCCTGGGGCCGCCACGCAACCTCCGTGTCACCAAAAAAAAAAAAGTCAGGACCTGCGGGGGTTTCCCGGACGGGCACGCACACGGGGGCCTCGGGATCGGGCGGGAACGGTCATGAAAATCTAGTCTTGTGCAGTTCTAAGACATCACCTGTCTCCTCTCCTCTTCCTCAGTCCGTTGTATCTCTTCTCCTCTCTCCTCTCTCTCTCTCTCTCCTCCTCTCTCTCTCTCTCCTCCTCTCCTCTCACCTGTCTCCTCTCCTCTTCCTCAGTCCGTTGTATCTCTTCTCCTCTCTCTCCTCTCTCTCTCTCTCTCCTCTCCTCCTCTCACCTCTCTCCTCTCTCTCTCTCTCTCTTCTCCTCTCTCCTCTCCTCCTCTCACCTGTCTCCTCTTCCTCTCCTCCTCTCTCTCTCTCACCTGTCTCTCTCTTCCTCTCCTCCTCTCACCTGTCTCCTCTCTCTCTCTCTCTCTCTCCTCTCTCTCTCTCTCTCTCTCTCTCCTCTCCTCCTCTCACCTGTCTTCTCTCCTCCTCTCTCTCTCTCTCTCCTCTTCCTGTCCTCCTCTCACCTCTCTCCTCTCTTCCTCCTCAGTCCGTTGTATCTCTTCTCCACTCTCTCCAGCGCCCCTGCAGTTCCTCTCTCAGGTGTTTCTCTTTAGACTCCAGGATCTCTCTCTCTTTGCCGATGACCTTCTCCTGTTGCCGGGCGACGTTGGCGGTGAAGTCGAAGGTTTCCTGGAGCTGCTGGAGCTGCTGTGAGCTGGACACGAGTGAGGAGAGCAGCTCCGAGCGTTCCTCCAGCTCCTTCTCCACCTGGAACATCACCACACGTTTTACCAGTGAGAGCAGAACAGGGTCAGAGTGTTTTCTTTTATAAAAGTCAAACTACAACAATGATGATTAAAGCAGGTTTCTAAAGGAGCTGTTCCACTCACACAGCAGTGTAAAAGTCATGTTCTCTAATCTAGTAAAGGTGCTTCTCACATCGTTTCAGGAGCAGGTGTGTTGGAGACGCCGTGTGTGATGCTGCGTTCAGACCGGACAGTGTTGAAGGGTCCAATTTTGTGCGTTAAAGTTAATATGGATGCAGAATATTGTCAAAGCTGAAGCCCTAACAGGTGCTCTAAACGCCCTAAAGCGCGTCTGGGGTTTCTCTGTGTTCCCATCGTTTTGCAAAAGGCTTTGTTTTACTCGTAGAGAGAGAAGGAGGAAGAGAGATAGAGGCTTGCTGCGACTTTCTCCTCCTCCAGACACTTCTTTTGCTGTCTCTGTTCTCCTCTGTTTTTGTTGCAGAACAGCATGCCACTATCACAGGAGAGCAGTGTCTGATTGGTGGACGATGGCATGTGATGTTTGGTGGTTTAGCTGTGCCCGCTCAGGTCGACGCCTGGTGAGGTAAAAGTGTCCACCACAGGTTAGAGGGTCTACTTGTCCTCGTCCTGCTGGATTTCCCTCTGCTACTGGACTCAGACTCTATATCTGCAGTTAGATCCACGTCGGTCTTAGTCACATCTACAGTCTGTCCGTCCTTCACTGTGCTTCTCCTCAATTTCATTTAGTCTAAAGCTGCGTTCACACCGGACGCGTCAAATCGGGTCAGACGCGTGGCATTGGTCGCTTGGTCGCGCCTGGTCGCTTGTCAAGCGTCACCTGCAGCGCGCTCACGCAGCCGCAGTATCTGTGACTCTCATGCAGAAGGCCAGAGAAAGTGTGCGCTAGAGCTGGGCGATATGGCAAAAAATTTATATCACGATTTTCTTGGAGCCAAATCACGATTCTTCTAGATTGTCTATTTTCTTATTGCTTTTAAGGTTTATTCATTGGCTAAATCCAGCTGTCAAAGACTGACCAGATATTTAGAGAGAAACAAGCGACCAAGTCTTAAAAAAAATGAAGACAAAAGAAAACCATCTACCACAGCTTTTCAGAAAAAATATATATTTTTAAAATAATCAATTAATTAACATGTCGCTGCAAAACAAGAGTTGGTAATTTTGGCATATTTTAATTGTATTTTTAACACTGAAAATTACTTTTCAGTGTTAAAAATTAAGACACGGAAATGCAAAAGAATCCATGTTTCATTCATTGATAAATATATTTTAGTTAATCAAACCTGAAAAATGGCCAAAAATGTACTTCTAATTGGACACAAAAGCTGAAAAAGTCATCCCACAACTGTCAAAATTCACAAGAAGTAAAAAGAAACAGACTTGGCAACTCTGAGGCTGACTAACATGAGAGGCAGAGGGGAAAAGAGTCTGGATTTGACCAGACAAAGGCAGTAAAAGGAGAAATGAGAAATCACGATTTGATGATTTCATCACAACAGCAGATTGTCACAGCGATGAGCTCACGATACGATTTTTATCCCAATATTGCCCAGCCCTAGTGTGCGCACAGGTGGTCGAGTGGATATCGCACAAGAGCGAGTTCAAAACCTGACACTGCAGTTGTAGCAAGGTCACTTAAAATGTAATGTTTTAATAATCCTAATTTCTTTACATTATCACTTTCAAACATAAAACAAACACCATGTCTTTATTTAATCTGTTATTGTAGCGTAACTCCATGGTGGCAGTCTCTGTTAATCAGCCGAAATGACAGTATATGGTCCTGGTTCAGTCGTGTGTATTTTTATCGCAGAAATCACGTTTGTTTTGCTGTGAACCTAAAGTTCATTTGTTGTGTTTTTACCAAAATAGACATTGACAGCACAGGACGCACAAACGAGAGGAATCCCTGGACTAAACTATGAGTTTTTTTCCTTTGTGGAGCCACAGAGTAAGTCCCAGTCACACATGGTCTTTGTTTTTATGTTTGTGCAGCTTTTGGTTAGAATAGGTGAATACTTGAGAAGTCTGATCATGTTGAAGCCGTAGTACTGGTTGTTTAGAACCTCTGTCACTCTGCTCTTTATCGCGCATTGACGCCCGTTCGCGCAGAAACGTTTGCAACGGCTGCGGCAGTCGCTCAGCAACACTTGAGTCGCGCGTCAACGCACCTCCACATAAACATAGCATTGAAATTGTTTGCGTGGTCGCGTTCGATGTGTAAGCACCTTAAGAGTACCTGATATAGCGTGTCCTGTGTCTCCTGTAGAGGGCGCTGTACCTGATACAAAGTGTGTCCTGTGGGGGGCGCTGTACCTGATACAGCGTGCTGTCCAGCGTCTCCTGTGGGCGCTGTACCTGATATAAGTGTGTCCTGTGGGGGGCGCTGTACCTGATACAAAGTGCTGTCCAGCGTCTCCTCCGGGGGGCGCTGCAGGGCGTCGGCCGTGCGCAGCTTGTCCTCTCGGAGCGCGCTCAGAGCACAGTTCAGCGCAGACAGCTGCTTCTGTTTGAGCTGCAGCCGGAGCTCTGTGTCTTTAAGAGCGCGCACGTCGCTGCTGAGAGCGCGCACGTCCTGCCCCGCCCTGAGACCGTGCACCAGGCGCAGGACGCACGCGCGCTCCGACGACACCTGCAGGACACACAGGGAACTGCAGTCAGAGACACAGAGGATTCTAGTGTCGAGGTAAAAGTCTCACCTCGGCCTCCAGTCGCTCCTTCTGCTGCTGAAGCTCCTCCTCCTTCTGCTGCAGATGTTTGAGCTGCTCCACCTTAAACTGTGTCCACTGTAGAGACAAGGACCTGAGACAAGAGACAGAGACCTGAGACAAGAGAGAGACACCTTAAACTGTGTCCACCGCAGAGACAAGGACCTGAGACAAGAGACAGAGACCTGAGACAAGAGAGAGACACTTTAAACTGTGTCCACTGCAGAGACAAGGACCTGAGACAAAAGAGAGACACTTTACAGGACTGACTGTTACAAAAGAACTAGAAGAAGGACCAGGAACAGGTGAGACCAATGTAGGGACTTCTTCAGCTCCTGCTCTGGAGCAAATACTTTTCTCTTGGTGCCAGAACTTTTCGGAGACAGGTCTTTAACCCTGAAACTACCTGCACACACCAGCTGGGGGCGCTCTCTTCTCTCTCTCTCTCTCTGGGCCTGAGCTCAGTCGTCTCTTGGATGTCCTGAACTAGAGACAGGTCAGGTCCCCAAAACTATTTTAAGTCATCCAAATTATAATAAGAAGGCATTTATTTCAGACAAGTAAACAGTTGTTGTTGTGTTTTGGAGCCTATTTAAAATTTTCCCGTTACATATTTGGGCTTTTTTCTAATGAAATTGCACTTAGAACTACTTATAATTTGACCCTCTGACCAGACAAAGCTTTGGAGACATCCTGGAATCTCTGGAGCTTGTTTGGTCAGACCCCAGGCTCTGCTCTCTCTGCTGTTTGTGTTGGAGAAGTCCTCTTACACAGGCGTCAGAAAAGTGTAGCCGGAGTTTGTCGACCGCCAAGGATTCAAAACAAGTCTGTATTTCTCACACAGACAAGCAGTGCTATAAGAAACTGAAACAGGACTTCCAGGAGTCTTCACTAAATGCCTCATGGAGTTTTGTGTGAAGGGAAGATGTCACTTTTAAATAAAGACTAAAGGAAAACAGAAGCTGAACTCACTGTGTATACTGCTGCTCCGCCCCCTCCTCAGGCCCCGCCCCCTCCGCAGACCCCGCCCCCTCTCTGGACTCGGGTCTGGGTCCGGTCTCTTTGGCCTGGAGCAGGTTCTGTCTGATGTCAGTGAGAGTTCTCTGCTCGTCCTCCACACGACGAGCGTCTCCGAACAAAGCCTGGGAAACAAAAAACACCACGACGTTTGATGATCCTGCAGAGACGGAGACCAGACTTCCATTTCCTCCTCTGACCGTCTGCTCTCGTCGCTCCCGCAGCTGCTCCTCCAGTCTCCTCACCGCGCACAGCTGCTCCTCCTCCTGCTCCTTCAGACGCTCACACTCTGAGTTCAGACGCTCTCTCTGCTCCAGCCTCAGGTTCTGCAGACGCTGGAGCTCGGACAAGAGCTCCTGCTCCTCCAGAGACGCCTCCTCCTGAGAGAGAGAGAGAGAGAGGGGGATAAGAGAGAGAGAGAGAGAGAGGGGGGGGGAGAGAGAGAGAGAGAGAGAGAGGGGAGAGAGAGAGAGAGAGAAAGGGAGCGAGAGAGAGAGGAGAGAGAGAGAGGGGGAGAGAGAGAGAGATAAGAAAGAGAGAGAGAGAGAGAGAGAGAGAGAGAGAGATAAGAGAGAGAGAGAGAGAGAGGGGGAGAGAGAGAGAGAGAGAAAAAAAGGGAGCGAGAGAGAGAGGAGAGAGAGGAGAGATAAGAAAGAGGGAGAGATAAGAGGGAGAGAGGAGAGCGAGACTTTGACTTTACAATTCCATTTATTTGCACCTGACTTCAAGTTAAAACCAAACACATACAAAAACCCTTCAACACGAACAACCACCCCCGACACAAAACTTACAAATGTAAAAGCAACACCCCTCCCACTGTCCACACGCTCTCAAACTCCTCTCTCTCCCCCACCATCCTGCTGTACACATGCTCCAGTCCCAACCGTGCTGTGATAAGTCTCTTTAACAGTTCCACCGGGTCTGTGCAGCCTGACCCACAAGCCTGGTTCTTTCGGGTCAACCAGATGCTCATTTTTGCCTGTCCCATGATGAAATTAATTAAACCCACAGTCCGGGGAGAGAGAGAGAGAAAGAGAAGAGAGAGAAGAAAGACAGAGAGACAAGAGGAGAGAGTTAGAACAAACCAGTGATGGTAGATGACGCGTCAGCGTGTTTGTAACCCATTTCCCAAACTGAGTTGACCCAGTGCAGACCCTGTGTTGGTGCATTCTAGCTCCATCAAGTGGTCTGATAAATGCACTGCAGTCAGGGTAAAACACTGGGCTCAATCAGGGACGTGTGGTGAAGTTTACAGCTGCTGAGATGCCGTTACTTACACTAGAGGCCTTTTATTTACTTTGCACACACAAACAAAAGGTTTTCTTTCACAGAAGCTCATAAACTTGTGATGTTTTTGCCTCTACACACAAAAATAAAAATAATTTTAAAAATGTAAAAGATGACAGCACGTGTGTTGTTCACGTGACCTTTCTTAAAGTGACACATGTTGACGCGTCGACTCGTTTGGCCCCTGAGGTCCATCTACCACAGTTCCAGCACAAGTCCATCAGTGGCACCAGAACAGTGTCTGACTGAAGCAGGAGCTGTGTCAGTCAGACTGGTCCCAGGTCATGTTGGATCCCCCAGGGCTGCTCTTTGTCACCGCCTCTGTTCATTGTTTTTAGGAAACTACTTTCACCTCAGACTTTACCTTGTTTGAAACTTGAGTTTAAATTCGAAACAGTTGGTGGTATTGAGCCATTGTGGTGATTTTTACCTACCCAACATCTGCATAAAATACATTATACATTATTAAAACATAATAGGTCATTTTAAAACACGAATACCTCCTCCTGCGCTCCTCGGGCCTCGCTCCTCTCCTCCTCCAGTCTCTTCTGTTCTTTAGGTTCACTCTTCTCTTCCTCCAGCCTCTTCTGCTGCTCCAGGACCTCGCGCAGTCGGCTCTCGATGTCCTGACTGCGCAGACGCAGACTCTCCTCCTGCAGACGCACTCGCTGCTGCACCTGCTCCGACTCTCTGCGCTGACTCTCCACCTCCTGCTGGAGGCGCTGCAGCTCCCGTCGCTCCTCCTGCTGCTTCTGCTCCATCTCAGCGATCAGACGCCTGAAGAAGAGATTAATCAGTTTAACAAGTTTAACCAGTTTAACGAGTTTAACCAGTTTAATGAGTTAACCAGTTTAGAAGCGAATGGAGAAGAGGCGAGTTTAGAGGAAACAACAGGAACAACAGGGTCAACAGCAGAGGAAAGAAAGACTGGGCAGTTTCAGGCTCTAACTGGGCTGGGGACCGTACTTTGACCCCTGTCGTACACTGGGTGCGAGTTCGCCCTTGTAAACGAGATGCCACATTTCAAGGGGCACTTCTTAAATAAATAAATACGTTCGGTGTGACTCTCGAAAGACTTATGGTACGTTCACACCGGACAGCGTCTTGGCGTATGTTTTCATTGTTAAGTCAATGTAAATCTGCGTCTTGAGCGTTCAAGCAAATTTGCCGTGCATATTGGCATCTGGGGCGTCCGTTGACGCGCGTTTAGGCGTCTGAAAACGCGGCATCTTGCGGATTGGAACCTTGAAGCTGCAGCGAACGCAACTTCGTTTAAACCTGTTAGAAGTCGGCGTCAGCCAATCAGAGACTCCACTCCTGTGACACGTGACATGTTGTTTTCCTCTCACATCAAGAGGAAAGGACGACTGTTTACTCAAGTCTTTTATGAACTTTTTTAACTAAAAGTCGCTTGTTTGGAAGCTTTTTTTAAAGATTTTGCCATTTGTTGCGTTGAAAATCTGGAGACACGACAAAACAAACAACATGGACATGATCTGGACTGACAACGCCTCACATGGATCTATTAATGCCCGGTGCCGTGTACTTGCTGTATGACGTGAGGACATTGGCGTAACTTTACGTAGGACCGGTGTGGACATGTCCACACCAATTCTGAGCCAACAGGGACAGTCCCCACCAACTTTTTTATAAAATCTCCGAGTGTCTTCCTACTGGTTCATGCATTTACCGTCAGCTGGGGGTCTATAAACTCTTTCTGTCTTTCCGCGCTCCTAATGCGCTCTTTGTGTGCGTTTTCTTCGAGCCTACCTGGCTTTCTCTCTCGCTCGCTCTCTTTCTCTCTCTCTCTCTCTCTTTCTCTCTCTCTCTCACGCTCGCTTGCTCGCTGTCTCTCCTCCGACGGGTCACACATATCAGCTGTGCCCATGGCTTGGAGCGCATGATTTATCCACCTCGAAGCAAGCTGTGCCCCCTTTGTAGCGTGTACGGTCAGACCGTTGTGCTGTGCCTGCGTCTGTATAGCGCTGACTGCCCGATCTGGAGAACGCCAGTGCGTTCGCCTCCAAGCGCGCAGTTCTGCATTCTCCAAGCGCAGACCTGGAGCAGACTTTCTGGACCAAAGACTCCGCCCATCGCACATGTGCGAATAGGCTTTGACTTATTTTTAATTGTAAAGAATTGGCTGAGAGTTATGTTTTTAGTCTATAAGTAAAATAAATAAATAACACTTGTTAAATGTCTTGTAGTTGTTCTCTATGTGAACTGTTCGTTCGCATGACAGGGGGCATTTCCAAGGGTTTAACTAATATATATTATATATATTATATATATATATATATATATATATATAATATATATTATATATATTATATATATATATATATATATATATAATATATATTATATATATTATATATATATATATATATATATATATATATATATATATATATATATATATATATATATATATATATATATATATATATATATATATATATAATATATATATATATATATATATAATATATATATATATATATACCCGAGTGTCCCCACCAACCCTGATGCCAAAGTTACACCCTTGCGTGAGGAGCCGAGGAGGACAGAGACAGCAAAAGAACTGCCTGGAGGAGGAGAAAGTTGTGTGTAAGCTACGTTTTTATAAATGTATCTCTCTCTCCTCTCTCTCAGTGATCTGTCTACGAGCAAAACAAATCCTGCAAACAAGTGGGAGCTCATTTAACGCTTTGGGGCGTTAAAAGTGTCTTTTTGTCCACTAAAGCCTTGGCGCACGTCAGAGCGTTTTGGAAGCTTATTGAGGCGTCAACAGCATTAATAACTGACGAAATTGTACGCGAGTTTAAGCGAATTTAGACGCAAATAAACAACAGCTGCGCCACCGTGTCGCGCAGTAAGAAGTGATTTCTGTGACGTGGAGCGTAGTTTGTGTAAAGTGCACATTTGGCACAAAGACCACGTGGTGTTTTTGATGTTTGTAGAGCAACATGTGGCACATGTGGTGTTTCTGTGTCGACTTATTGACGCAGAGATTTAAAGTCAAGGAACCGAAAAATTACACCGAAACTGTGTTATGTTTTTGGTTCTAGTATGTCCTGAACGTTTTTGGTCGATTCTAAATAGGAATCGATTTTTGATGCCCAGGCCTAAGTGGGAGGAGCTACAGATGAAGAGGGAGGAGCTAAATGTGAAGTGGGAGGAGTAACAGATGAAGTGGGAGGGGCTACAGGTGAGGTGGGAGGAGCTACAGGGGAAGTGGGCGGGGCTAGACTCACCTCTTCATCTCCAGTTTGTCCAGTTCTTCTCGTTGCTGACGCTCGAACTCCAGCCTGAAACAGACTCGTGTTAAACTCGTGTCTTTAACTTTACAAATCCACAGAAACGTTCAGTCAAAAGTGACAAAAACGCTGCAGAGACACAGAGCTACATCAGGACACGATGAAGTTAAGACCTGAGACTTTCACACGACGACTGTGAGCTACAATAACACCAGAGAGAGGGGGATTCTGGGGCGGCCATCTTGGGACTGGATCAAGCAAATGTTTCTAATGGAGAAAGAGGAAGAAGAAGAAAAAGAAGTAGAAGGAGAAAAAGAAAAAGAAAAAGAAGAAGAAGAAAAGGAAGAAGGAGAAGGAGGAGGAGGAGGAAGAAGAGGAGAAGAAGAAGAAGGAGAAGAAGGAGAAGAAGAAAAAGCAGTAGAGGAAGAAGTAGAAGGAGGGGAAGAAGAAGGAGAAGAAGAAGAAGCAGAAGAGGAAGAAGTAGAAGGAGGGGAAGAAGGAGAGGAAGAAGAAGAAGAAGAGGAAGGAGGAGGAGGAGGAGGAGAAGAATGAGAAGAATGAGAAGTAGAAGACAAAGAAGAAGAAGAAGAAGAAGAAGAAGAAGAAGAAGACGTAGAAGTAGAAGTAGAAGAAGAAGTAGAAGAAGAAGAAGAAGAAGCAGAAGCAGAAGCAGAAGCAGAAGAAGAAGAAGAAGAAGAAGAAGAAGAAGAAGAAGAAGAAGAAGAAGAAGAAGAAGCAGAAGCAGAAGCAGAAGCAGAAGCAGAAGAAGAAGAAGAAGAAGAAGAAGAAGAAGAAGAAGAAGAAGAAGAAGAAGCAGAAGCAGAAGCAGAAGCAGAAGCAGAAGCAGAAGCAGAAGAAGAAGAAGAAGAAGCAGAAGAAGAAGAAGAAGAAGAAGAAGAAGTCATAATCGGCTCAAACCTTTCGTCTGTCAAATGAAACTGTTGTAAATGTGGTTGGAATCGTCTCTGTGGTGATTATTGTAGCTCACAGTCAAAGATCAAAGTTCACACGACACAAGATCCAGACTCAGTCCAGACTCTGACTCTTTCACCTGTGTTTGGTTCAAATGTGTTTCTGAAGTTTAATGTCAAAGAGAATCAGGTTCATCTATCATCGTGGTTATTCAAGTGTAACAAGTGTAAGTATAATTGTAAGAATCATGTCAGTTTTATAAATCCACAGCTCAGAGTTTGTTTGAGTCGAACACAAAAGTCAAACACAAACTTCAGTCACAGAAAAACTACAAAGACAAAGAGTTAAACAGATGAAACTAGAAATAGACTGATATATCTGTACGTTAGAGCTGCACTCACAGTGATCAGCTCCAAGTGAGTTTTGGAGAGAAATTATACAGTTTGTTCTATATACTGTATTTTCATTTTGCTGTTTGAAAAGGACACCTTTCTTGAATTCCTCTTTAAAATGTTCTGTAATAAACCTGTTGTATTTATTAAACACTAAGACAAAATAATAGTTTAGATTCAACTTTTTCTTTTTTGAACAGATCTCATCTCAGTTATGTTTTTTAAAAACTCAAATAAGAAAATCGGCTAGTCTTGTTTATGTAACTTTTTCCTCTCACACAAGAAAAGAAATTACATAAATGTGATTTTTTTTCCCCGCACTGTAAACCCGAACAAGTTAGCAGTACTCAAAAAATTTGAGGAAATTGATTACCTCAAATTTTTCAAGTTATTGAACTTGAAAGTCACAAATAGTGTAACTTGGATATTACCAGTTAGTGTGACTCATTGACTCCAGAGGTTTTCCCATGGAGCATGAGGCATTAGAAGTATCGGCACACACTTGAGATAACTATGGGGATGGCTATGGATGCTTTAGTTTTAATATCCCTGAGGAAGTCTATTCCTGCCAGAGACACCTCTGCCATGGTTCAACATGTGACCAAAAAACCCAATGTACATTTGCTCTGATGTCTCTGACTGACTCCATTTTACCTTAACAGTCACAGTGAGAATCAAGGATGACTTACCATCACTGCTGTAGTGATACAAGTACTAAATTAGTCTAAAAAACAAACTTTTTCCAAACATTTGTGACTGACCAATCATGATTCAGTATGCACCGACCAATCAGGATTCACAATGTATTAAAATGCAGTTCTTGGGATCAAACCATGACAAAGTCAAGTGTCTGAGAAAGAGACTTTCTGGTTATTACCCATGATTCATAGCACATCTTGTTCCTGATTGGTCAGAAGCTTCTTTAACATTTATTTAATTAATTCTAATACGTTTTATATCATCTATGTTTTAATTTACACTTACTTAAACCCACAAAAATTGTCGTTAATCAAAAAATAAAGAACATGTTACAGTAACTTCAAATAATTAGGTTAGTAGAACTTTTTGTAAAACTTGAGTATTCACAACTTAATCTATTTAATTAATTTGAACATTTGGGTTTACAGTACGCTTGTTCCCATTTGTGGTCGTGGGTGAGTCTATCTCAGTGACTTTGGGCTTTAGGCGGGGAACACCCTACAGTGGTCAACTCGCTGCAGAAAAAAATACGTAAACATTACTCGTGATTGTCTAAATGTGCCGAGGCTGTGGCTGACCTGAGCTGCTTCTGGACTTTAGACAAACAGATTAAAGATGTAAATGAGTCTTTAAACACAAAGAGTGAGGATGGTTTTAGTCTCTGTTAAAACACAAACACAAACACAGACACAAATACCTGAGGCCTGGAGCCTTTTCTCTGAAGAAACTGTGAACAAAACACCAGCTTCAGCTCAAACAGTTTATATTAAAGTCTGACTGTCACAGCTGATTATCAAACACACACATCCAGCAGAAGGTTTTCATCACAAGTACAGTCTGTCTAAAACTATAAGAGTGTGAGGCCTGATCTGGTCTGAGCTGGTCTGGTCTGGCCTGATCTGGTCTGAGCTGGTCTGTTTTTCCTGTTTACACTGTGATGCATCCACTGAACCTCCGCGGTGAAACTCCCTCTTGAATCGTCTCCAGAGAAACGCCGATTCAATGAACACGTTGCTCGTTGTCGTGTAAAGACAATCTGACATCGAAACGTCACGGGTTCCTGAAAACTTGTTGTCGTATAAACTGCCCCTTAGGCTTGTGTGATATTGATTATTGATCAGTAGTCTCTGGTCCTTACCCGGGGTTGTACAGAGGTATTGATCAGGGCTGAGTGTAACTGATCAGTGCTTATTGATCCTTACCCGGGTTGTAGAGCATGACCGTGGACAGGTTTTCACACGACTGAGACAGATCCGTCATGGAGAGACTCAGAGACGTCAGCAGCCCGACTGAAACCAGACCAGAGGGTTAGGGGTTAGGGTTAGGTCAAAGTCACAAGTAAGTCAAGTCAAGTCATAACCTTGGCATCAAGTCATGGCAGGTCATTACATTTTTTAAGCCAAATGTGAATGGCTTTGATGCATTTTAAAATAAAACTTTTTGCATTCAACTACTAAGTCAACTGCACATTTTTGTAAAAATAGAAAGTTAAAAATTTTAAAATGTTTTAAAAGAATTAACATTTTGTAGTTCATAAAATAAACCATTCATTCATTTTCTACCGCTTAATCCCGTTAGGGGTCGCGGGTGACTGGAGCCTATCCCAGTGACTTTGGGCCTTAGGCGGGGAACACTCTGGACAGTGGCCAACTCGTCGCAGGGTTAGACAGACAATCATTCACTCTCTCATTCACTCACTAAGGGAAATTTACATTGATGCCCAATGAACCTAAACATGCATGTTTCTGGAGGAAACCGGAGAAAACCCACGGTGACACGGGGAGAACATGCAAACTCCACCCAGAGAGATCGTGAGATGTTGATATGGTCCGACCCGGGAGTCGAACCCACGACCTCCAGAGCTCTAACCACTCTGCTACTGTGCAGCCCAAATAAACTAAAAAATAAACTATGAAGCCAATTACATAATTATATATTACCAGTGTTCATCAATTTGGATATTTATATGAAAATGTTATTTCATCTTGTTTAGATTGAACAGGTATTTATAAATCCAAGCTAAAGTGTTTTCTCACTAATGGATCGGTCTAGTTTAGTCTGGGATAGTCCTGGTTCAGTCCTGATGAAAACCTGGTCCAGTTCTAGGATAGTCCTGCTTAAAACCAGCTGAGTCATCACTAAATACACTGTGGGAAGTAAAATAATCCAGTTTTCAAACTTTCAAAGTAAACATCACAAACACGAATGAAAGTTTGCGCATCGCCGCTGATCCAGCGCTGATTCTCCGCGCGCGCATATTTAATGAGGTGTTTGCGTCACTCTCGGTTTGAAGACTTTAACGGGACATATCTCTGTGATTATTGGGTCTTTTTGGGCGATTTAAAAACTCAGACGGAGTTCAGAGTGGTCTCTGTCCCTCAGTACGTCCTTCGTGCCACCTGCGCAAACTGCAGCAGAAGAGATCCTCTTTATACTGTTTATGAGCACAGCAGCAGCAGCAGCAGCACCGTGGAGTCTGATTAGCTCCACGCAGAGAAGTGCGAGAACGTGAGCGCGTAAACTGTGGTTTATGTTGGTCAAGTCAGGCACAAGTCAAGTCAAGAGTCACTAATGTTCAAGTCAAGTCTTTGGGGATCACAGGGCAAGTAAGTCACAAGTCATGAAAATGTGACTCGAGTCTCCCACCTCTGTCAGTTACCACAGAAACAAGCAAAGGTAATGACGTCATCTTTTATATGAAGGGGATTTTCTGAGCTGATTTTTACCTATATCAGTATCAAGATTTTAATTCTGTAAAAATATCAATAAAATGTTCTGATCTGAAAAAAAAAAAAAACATCACAGACATATTTTAACCGACAATCTTTACAGCGGTCTTTATGAGAGTCTGATGGATGAATGTGGCTGTAAAAACCTGACAGTGTTAAAGCGCTCTACAAATCTAATCTGTGAGTAAAGACATTTGAATAAACGCTCCACAGACCTTTCTCTTCTCTCGCAGTCGAGCCGCTTCCTTCGGGTGATTGAACCTGAACATGTTTGTGCGCCCGAGAAGAATCACGGCTCCTGCAACAGATCAGAGACTCAGAGTGTGTCAGAGTGTGTCAGATGCCCTCCCGGTGTGCCTGTACAGTCAGAGTGAGCGTATTTACCTTGAGTGAGCATCGCCGGCTGCTTGACTGTGACTCCGTTGACCGAACACTGAGCCTGGTTCAGAGGAAGCAGAGTCACTGTCCCGCTGTGATTCTCAAACACACAATGTTCTGACTCCAGGTCCAGACCGTGAAGGACTGAGACCCAGACCAGGAGCAGGACCAGGACCAGGACCGGGACCAGGACCAGGACCAGGATCAGGACCAGGAGCAGGGCAGAGGAAGGAGAGAAAACTTGATCAGAAAACTTAAACAAAAGTCCAGTCTTTGATCATTTGGGCAGATTGTGATTCAGGTGAGACACAGTTTAGATTCTGCTGCTCTAAACTTCACTAAACTTTAAACAGAGACTCAAACCACGACTCTCTGGTCAGGGGGCGAGGGCTTTACCGACTGAGCCACCGAAGTGTGAAACATTTAAACTCGATAAAGATCCAGACTCACTGATGTCCTGCTCCGTCTCTGCGTCGTCTCGTCCACGAACGTACGTCCCTCCTGCAACGGAAACACACCACTGAACAACTGAAAGGTCTGAGTCTAAAGAAACAACACTGAGCAGCTGAAAGGTCTGAGTCTAAAGAAACACCACTGAACAGCTGAAAGGTCTGAGTCTAAAGAAACACGACTGATCAGCTGAAAGGTTTTAGTCTAAAAGTGGCTACACACTATAAAAATCTATTTACAGTTATGCTTAAAATCACTTAAATTCAGATTTTTTTAAATCTGGATTTGAGTAATTTTAACTGGACGAAACGCAGAATATTTCACTGGTTTCAAGACACTTCTGACTGTTGTATAAGAATTTGACTTAAGCAAAGGCCAAACAAGCTTTGACTGACTCAATTTGTCACAAGAGTCAGTCAAATGTTTGGCTCAAAGTCAGAAGCTACTGTGTTCATTTTGTCCATGCATTCAGGATTGATGTCATAAAATAGTGTTTCCATGGTTACTCCCACAGTTGTATCTGTGAACAGTTCCACAAAAACACCACTGACAGTGTCCAGTTGGATTATCTTCAGTGTCACTAGATTATCTTCAGTGTCACTAGATTATCTTCAGTGTCACTAGATTATCTTCAGTGTCACTAGATTATCTTCAGTGTCACTAGATTATCTTCCTGGATTTGGCTCCGGCTCAAACCGACAAAGTTTAACCCAGGAATTACCTGTTGTTTAGTTATACTACTTTATGTTAACCTGGCCAGCCAGATGGTTTATCTCGCGATATTTGTGAATTCACAAACACGAGATAAACCATCTGGCCTTCGTCCGGCTCGATTGGTTTGAGAGTCCGAAACGGCCGTGGTTCGGCCCACTCACATTACAGCAGCGTGGTTTTGAGGCCCAATCACATTGTAGCAGGGCGGAGCTAACACGGGCCGTTAGCTCCCCGGTGCCGCAGCCGAGTCTGATTCAAGCTAAACAAAGATGGCTGCTCTCGTGGATGTTTGTGTTTCTTCTGCTTTTGATGCGGTTTCAGCAGAAATACAGAGTAATTTCTTTTTGAAAGAAGAGCAGTATGTGTGACACGTACCTGTTCTATCCCAAGCGGACATTAGATACACCATTAGAGTTGTTGCTGTGATTGGCTAGATCAAATAAGGTCGGCCCCACACCCAATCAGCTCGAAGTATTTCACTAAACGCCCCGCCTTTTCTCAAACACTTTCAGCGAGTCAAGTCCCAGATGGATCTAGTGAGAACTCAGATAGTTGTTCAACACAGATCCATCTGGCGTGAGCCAGGTTAATTTTATGTCATAACCGCAGCCTCCATGTCATTTATTCAAAAAAATATTTTGATAAAAGAACAAATACTTCCAAGGTAGGTACGTGATGATATTATAAGTGTTTTAGGATAAACATGTGATTATAACATTGCCTGGGGAATCCAGACTCTGGTCGCCCCTCGAGTCAACTGGATTTTTAGGGCGGAGCAAAGCTCAGCTAACAGACAGCGGAGGGAACCAATCAGAGAAGAGCATAAAGGCTTCTAGTGCCGTGAGCTGTTGGGATTTCTCGCGCTGTCATCTGCCGGTAAGGGCGGTCCCCTTACCGGCTCGAGCCGACTGCACTGCCTTGACCATCTTGAACACGACTATTGACGCGATGTCTTTTTGGTAAATTAAAACGGCATTTACCGGTGAATGGAACAAACTCTCGGTTTTCCAGTGCGCCATGTTGTTTATCCTTCCGCCGCGCTGCCTAGATCCATGCGCGCTGCCTAGATCCATGCGCGCTGCCTAGATCCATGCGCGCTGCCTAGATCCATGCGCGCTGCCTAGATCCATGCGCGCTGCGCACAGCAGGGACGTTGTTTAGCAAAAACACGTGACTGAAATAAACGATTTTCATTGCACGGTACGATCTGGATTTGAAGGAAACGCCCTTGGAGGGGAGGGCGACCAGACTGATATTTTTCTGTGTAAAAATACAGAGATATATCATTCTGGACTTTCCAGGCAAATTATAACCAGGGTTCCTTTTAAATCGATGAAAATTAAGGTTAAAAACCTAAAATCAAGCAAAATTACATTGGTTTGACTTTCATTTTGTCACTAGACTCTCACGTTTAGACACATTTACTTTCAGGTGATACAGAATAATCCCAGTTTACCTTCAGGTTATACAGGATAATCCCGGTTTACCTTCAGTATAATCCCCGTTTACCTTCAGGACAAATTAGGTTTACCTTCAGGTGATAGGGGATAATCCCGGTTTACCTTCAGGTGATACAGGATAATCCCGGTTTACCTTCAGGTGATAGGGGATAATCCCGGTTTACCTTCAGGTGATACAGGATAATCCCGGTTTACCTTCAGGTGATACAGGATAATCCCGGTTTACCTTCAGGTTATACAGGATAATCCCGGTTTACCTTCAGGTGATACAGGATAATCCCGGTGCTCAGCAGGTCGTCGTCGATGCCGATGAGGTGAGGCAGCTCTGAGTCCAACACGACTCCGATTCCTTCTTTACGCAGAGCCAGAGTTTCCTCCTGAAGCAGAGACAAGTCAGGACTGGACCAGGTCTAAACCAGGTCTAAACCAGGACTACAACAGGACTGAGCCAAGATAAAACCAGGTCTGTACCTTGAGGATGTTCTGAGTCTCGTTCCATTTGTTGGTCCATTCTTTAGTCAACTCCAAAACCTAAAAACAAGAAACAAAACAGGACTAAAGCAGGACTAGAACAGGACTAGAACAGGACTAAAGCAGGACTAAAACAGGACTAAAGCAGGACTAAAACTGGACTAAAACAGGACTAAAGCAGGACTAAAGCAGGACTAAAGCAGGACTAAAACAAGACTAAAACAGGATTAAAACCAGGACTAAAACAGGTCTAAAGCAGGACTAAAGCAGGACTAAAACAGGATAAAACCGGCTAAAGCAGGACTAAAGCAGGACTAAAGCAGGACTAAAACAGGACTAAAGCAGGACTAAAACAGGACTAAACTGGACTAAAGCAGGACTAAAACAGGACTAGAACAGGACTAGAACAGGACTAAACCAGGACTAAAACAGGACTAAAACAGGACTAAAGCTGGACTATGACAGGACTGACCCGGGCCTCGTTCTGGTGCAGTTTCTCTTCCATACTCAGAGCAGTGGGAGAGTCCAACAGAGCGATCTAAAAACACAAAATAAAGATGAAGATACATTTTGAAACAAACACAGAAATTACACCTGGTTTAAAGAGATATTGTGGGACATTTCAGAGTCTAAACTGACCTGGTTTAAAGTGATATTGTGGGACATTTCGGGGTATATTCTGACCTGGTTTAAAGTGATATTGCGGGACATTTTCGGGGTACATACAGACCTGGTTTAAAGTGATATTGCGGGACATTTCGGGGTATATTCTGACCTGGTTTAAAGTGATATTGCGGGACATTTCGGGGTATATTCTGACCTGGTTTAAAGTGATATTGCGGGACATTTCGGGGTATATTCTGACCTGGTTTAAAGTGATATTGCGGGACATTTCGGGGTACATACAGACCTGGTTTCCCTGCAGCAGCAGCGCTTTGAGCCGTGCGATCTCCGCCCGCAGTTCCCTGATCAGCCTCACGTTGGCGTCCTCGTTCACTGTGGGTTTGTTGATGATGTTTTTGGCGCGGTTAGCGTAGCGCAGCGTGCTAAGCGTCTCGTAGTAGTTCACGTCGGCCGGAGAGATCGCTGAAAGAGGAAACAGAAGAAACACAGATGGTTTCTAACTTTTCCAAGATTCCATTGAAATTCTCTTTTAGCATTTCATAAAGTCCTCCACACTTTTTCTTTAAAAATTCCATTTTGTTCAGTGTCAAAAAACAAAACTATGAAACACCTGGAAAGGTGAAATAAAAAACAAAACAATGTATTCCTTTTATTTAGAACAGGGTTGGCAAACTGGTCAGAGGCCAAGAGCCGAAATTTTCAGCCATCATCTTTGAAGAGCCGCACCTTGAATCGACCTACTGCCACCACCAGGGGGCGAAATACATTTTGACTGAATTACATTTAGACACAGACACTGTAAGCTCTTTATTACAAATGTATTTAATATAACATGGTTTTGATGTAATTCAGGGGGGTCTGGGGGAATTCTCCCCCAGGAGAATGTTTAAAATTCTGTGGAATTTCCTGCTTTTTGGTGAGTTTTAGATGTGATATTCTTATTATGTGATGTAATTTACTATATTAAAAAAAGACATGAATCAGTTTATTAACAATATAATTATTATCAAATTCTAATATCAATTTAAAATGTTTCATGTTAGATGAACCCTACAGCAGCAGCTTTACGCACACTCTCTCTCCTCATGTCGGCGAGAGGGAGAGAGAGAGAGAGTGTGGAGGAGCAAATGTTTCTGAATGAGCCTAAGAGCCACATTCTGATTGGCCAAGAGCCGCATGCTCAGAAACTGTTTCAGTTTAAAATTTAGACCATTATAGTCAGACGTGTGAGGGAAGAATGAGAAAGGGTTAATTTCCACAGTGATTAAAGGTTTATTAAACGACGTACTGTGATCCTGATGGTTTAAGATCAGGTTTTATTAAACGTACTTGTGATCATGATGGTTTTTTAAACGTACTTGCGATCATGATGGTTTTATCTCAGGTTTTATTAAACGTACTTCTGATCCTGATGGTTTTAGATCAGGTTTTATTGAACGTACTTGCGATCATGATGGTTTCATTAACGTATTGCGATCATAGATGGTTTTAATTAAACGTACTTGTGATCATGATGGTTTTATTAAACGTACTTTGATCATGATGGTTTTATTTAAACGTACTTGCGATCATGATGGTTTTATTAAACTACTTCGATATATGGTTTATTAACGTCTTGCTTGATTTTTATGATTTGGTTGTTTTTATAACGTATTTTCTATGGTTTATTAAACGTATTGCGATCATGATGGTTTTATTAAACGTACTTGTGATCATGATGGTTTTTAAACGTACTTGCGATCATGATGGTTTTATTAAACGTACTTGTGATCATGAATGGTTTATTCGATTAAACGTACTTGTGATCATGATGGTTTTATTAAACGTACTTGTGATCATGATGGTTTTATTAAACGTACTTGTGATCAGTGTTTTAATCTCATTTTTATTAACGTACTTGTGATCATGTGGTTTAGATCAGGTTTTATTAAACGTACTTGTGTCTGATGGTTTTATTCAGTTTTTTAATCTATTGTTGATCATGATGGTTTTATCTCAGGTTTTATTAACGTATTCCGATCCTGATGGTTTCATTAAACGTACTTGTGATCATGATGGTTTTATTAAAGTCTTGTGATCATGAGGTTTTTTAAACTATGCGATCATGATGGTTTTTATTAACGTACTTGTGATCATGATGGTTTTATTAAACGTACTTGGATCATGAATGGTTGATTAAACCGTACTTGTTGATCAGATGGTTTAGATCAGGTTTTATTAAACTGTGATCCTATGTTTAATCAGTTTTATTAACTATTGCGATCATAGGTTTTATCTCAGTTTTATAAACTACTTGCGATCATGATGGTTTATTAAACGACTTGTGATCACCTGATGGTTTATTCCTATTTTTATTAACGTAACTTGGATCATGATGGTTTTATCTCAGTTTTATTAACGACTTTGATCAATGGTTTTTATTCTCAGGTTTATTAACGTATTGGGCGATCATGGATGTTTATCTTCAGTTTTATTAAACTACTTGCGTCATGAATGGTTTCTATCTCAGGTTTTATTAAAACGTACTTGCGATCAGAGGTTTATAAACGGGTACTTTATCAAGTGGTTTCATTAAACGTACTTGCGATCATATGGTTTATTAACGTACTTTGCGATCGAGATGTTTTATTAACCGTACTTTGCGACTCATGATTGTTTTATTTAAAACGTCTGCGATCATGATGTTTATTAAACTACTTGAATCATCGATGGTTTCTATTAAACGTACTGGCGATCGATGATGGTTTTATTAAACTACTGTGACAATGAGGATAAACCATACTTGTTGATCATGAATGTTTTATTAACTCACTTGCATCAGATGTTTTATTTAAACACTTCTGTGACATGATGGTTTACTCAGTTTTTAATTAAACGCTAATTGAATCATATGGTTTATAAACGTACTTGACATGATGTAAGATGCAGTTTTGTATAAACTACTTGTGACCTGTGACTTTATCTCAGGTTATTAACTACTTGTGATCATCATGTTTTATCTCAGTTATTGAACGTACTCGGATCTGATGGTCATTAAACGTACTTGGATCATATGTTTTAATAAACTTACTTGTGATCATGATGGTTTCTTAAACTACTTGCGATCATATTTATTAAAACTACACTGTAACAGGATTTATTAAACGTACTTGTACATGATGTTTATTAAACTTACGGTATAAAGTTAAGATTCTTATTAAACGTACTTGTGATCCCGATGTTTTAGGATCAGTTTTATAAACGTACTTCGATCATGAGGTTTATCTCAATTTATTAAATCGTACTGCGACATATGTTTATAAACTACTTTATCCTGATGGTTATCTCATTTTATAAACTACTGTGATCAATGATGTTTAATCTCAGTATAAACTACTTGTGTCAGAGTTTTATCTCAGTTTTTATAAAAAAACTTTCCTTGCATCAGAAGGTTTATCTCAGGGTTTATGGAACGTACTGTGATCAAGGTAAAGGATCAGTTTATTAAACTACTTCGAATCAATGAGTCGACCGGTCCCGCCCAGACTCCTTCACACCAGACCAGCTCGAACGGGACAAGACGACTCTCTCATTCAACCAGGAGCCGGGACAAGCCGCTGTCAACCAACACAAAACAGACCTGTTTAGTCTGGATTATCCGTTAGACTGTACCTTTTGCCTGTTTAGTCCTTTAGACCTGTTAACTGGTTAGACCCTTAGACCTGGTTATCTGTAGTCCTGGTTAGACCTGTTTACTGTTAACCTGGTTTATTTGGTAGGGTCCTGGTTAGTCCGGTTTAGACCTGTAGACCTGTTTAGTCCTGGTTAGTCCGGGTTAGACGTTTAGACCTGTTAGACCTGGTTAGTCCTGTTTATCCTGGTAGACTGTTAGGTCCTTTTAGCCTTTAAGACCTTCTAGACCTGGTTAAGACGGGTTAGTTGGTTAGTCCTGGTTAGTTCTGGATTCTGGTTTGTCCTTTAACCTTTTAGACCTGTTTAGTTCCTGGTTTAGTCCTGGTTTAACCTGGTTAAGACCTGTTTTAACCTGTTTCAGTTCTGTTATCCTGTTTAGTCGGTTTAACCTGTTAGGACCTGGTTTATTCCTGTAGTCCTGTTTAGACCTTTTAGACCTGGTAGGTGTTAGGCCTGTTTAGGGACGTTTTTAACCTGTTTAACCTGTTTAGTTCTGGTTATCCTGTTTAGTTCTGGTTAGGTTCTGGTTTATCCTGGTTAGTCCGGTTTAGTTCTGGTTTAGACCTGTTTAGTTCGGTTAGACCTGGGTTATCCGGTTTAGACGTTTAGGTCATGTTAGTCCTGTTAANCATTGGATGGTTTATCTCAAGGTTTTATTGAACGTACTTCTGATCCTGATGGTTTCATTAAAGTACTTGCGATCATGATGGTTTTATTAAACGTACCTTGTGATCATGATGTTTATTAAACGTTACTTGCGATCATGTGGTTTTATTAAACGTACTTGATCATGATGGTTTTATTAAACGTACTTGTGATCATGATGGTTTTATTAAAACGTACTTGTGATCATGATGGTTTATATCGTTCTTGTGTTTTTATTAAACGTACTTGCGATCATGATGGTTTTATTAAACGTACTTGCGATCATGATGGTTTTATCCAACGTCATGGTTTTATCTCAGTTTTATTTAAACGTACTTGTGATCATGATGGTTTTATCTCAGATCATCTATTAAACGTACTTGCGATCATGATGGTTTTATCTCAGTTTTATTGAACGTACTTGTGATCATGATCGTTTAAGATCAGGTTTTATTTAAAGGTACTTGCGATCATGATGGTTCGAGAGTTCCCGCCAGACTGTCCTTCAGGAGCCACGTCAGGACCGAGTCTCGATACGGGACAAAGACGGACTTCTTCTTCAGGTTCACCGAGTCCTGGGACAAGTCCGCTGTGGAACCACACAAACAACCTGGTTTAGTCCTGGTTTATCCTGGTTTAGACCTGTTTAGACTGGTTTAGTCCTGGTTTTAGACCTGTTTAGACCCTGGTTTAGACCTTGGTTTAGACCTGGTTTAGACCTGGTTTAGAGTCCTGGTTTAGTCCTGGTTTACCTGGTTTAGACCTGGTTTAGAGTCCTGGTTTAGGTCCTGGTTTAGTCCTGGTTTAGTCCTGGTTTAGACCTGGTTTAGTCCTGGTTTAGTCCTGGTTTTAGACCTGTTTAGACCTGGTTAGTCCTGGTTTAGTAGGTTTAGTCTGGTTTCTGGTTTCCTGGTTTAGACCTGGTTTGGTTTAGTCCTGGTTTAGACCTGGTTTAGACCTGGTTAGTCTGGTTTAGTCCTGGTTTAGTCTGGTACCTGTTTAGACCTGGTTTAGACCTGGTTTAGTCCTGGTTTAGTCCTGGTTTAGACCTGGTTTAGACCTGTTAGTCCTGGTTTAGTCCTGGTTTAGACCTGGTTTAGACCTGGTTTAGACCTGGTTTAGTTCTGGTTTAGTCCTGGTTTAGGTTTAGTTCTGGTTTAGTCCTGGTTTAGTCCTGGTTTAGACTGGTTTAGACCTGGTTTAGTTCTGGTTAGACCTGGTTTAGTCCTGGTTTAGACCTGGTTTAGTCCTGGTTAGTCCTGGTTTAGACCTGGTTTAGACTGGTTTAGACCTGGTTTAGACCTGGTTTAGTTCTGGTTTAGTCCTGGTTTAGTCCTGGTTTTAGTTCTGGGTTTAGACCTGGTTTAGTCCTGGTTTAGACCTGGTTTAGTTCTGGTTTAGTCTGGTTTAGTCCTGGTTTAGACCTGGTTTAGTCCCTGGTTTAGTCTGGTTTAGTCTGGTTTAGACCTGGTTTAGACCTGGTTTAGTCCTGGTTTAGTCCTGGTTTAGTCCTGGTTTAGTCCTGGTTTACCTGGTTTACCTGGTTTAGTCCTGGTTTAGTCCTGGTTTAGTCTGGTTTAGACCTGGTTTAGACCTGGTTTAGACCTGGTTTAGTTCTGGTTTAGTCCTGGTTTAGTTCTGGTTTAGTTCTGGTTTAGTCCTGGTTTAGACCTGGTTTAGACCTGGTTTAGTCCTGGTTTAGTCCTGGTTTAGACCCTGGTTTAGACCTGGTTTAGACCTGGTTTAGTTCTGGTTTAGTCCTGGTTTAGTCCTGGTTTAGACCTGGTTTAGACCTGGTTTAGTCCTGGTTTAGTCCTGGTTTAGACCTGGTTTAGACCTGGTTTAGACTGGTTTAGTTCTGGTTTAGTTCTGGTTTAGACCTGGTTTAGTTCTGGTTTAGACCTGGTTTAGTCCTGGTTTAGTCCTGGTTTAGTTCTGGTTTAGACCTGGTTTAGTTCTGGTTTAGTTCTGGTTTAGTCCTGGTTTAGTCCTGGTTTAGTTCTGGTTTAGACCTGGTTTAGTCTGGTTAGACCTGGTTTAGTCCTGGTTTAGACCTGGTTAGTCCTGGTTTAGTCTGTTTAGACCTGGTTTAGACCTGGTTTAGACCTGGTTTAGACTGGTTTAGTTCTGGTTTAGTCCTGGTTTAGTCCTGGTTTAGTTCTGGTTTAGACCTGGTTTAGTCCTGGTTTAGACCTGGTTTAGTTCTGGTTTAGTCTGGTTTAGTCCTGGTTTAGACCTGGTTTAGTCCTGGTTTAGTCCTGGTTAGTTCTGGTTTAGACCTGGTTTAGACCTGGTTTAGACCTGGTTTAGTCCTGGTTTAGTCCTGGTTTAGTCCTGGTTTAGTCCTGGTTTAGTCCTGGTTTAGACCTGGTTTAGTCCTGGTTTAGTCCTGGTTTAGTCCTGGTTTAGACCTGGTTTAGACTAGTCAAGTTGTTATTTGCACATTTAGTTAGTTAGTTGCTGTAAAAACGATTTTCTAACCAGGTAAATGAGTTTTGACAATAATAAAGCTCCTTTCAGCCCCTACACTGGCATCGGAAGATACTTAAATACAGTTTATTTAAATTGGTTTTGGAAATGAAAAAGATGGAGCGGTGCATCTCGAGTCCAGAGTCTACACCACAGAAGACACATTTTTATATTAGTTTTAGAAAATAATAAAGAAACCTAACTTAAAACCAGTCTGAGTGAGAGTTCCTGCAGACCAGTTCCCTGATCGCTGCGGTCTCAGTAGTTTTGTTCTGACCTAAAGCGGAGATGACGTTGCCAGGGTCACCAGGCTCTTGTTGATGTTGTCTTAGTAGTTTTGTTCTGACCTAAAGCGGAGATGACGTTGCCAGGGTCACCAGGCTCTTGTTGATATTGGCTCCTTCTTTGAGTCGGGCCCCTGAGGCTCCGGTGGACTCGGCTCTCTCAGACCCGGCCAGGTCCACCAGGTGGATCTTACTCAGAGTCTCACTGGGCTGCTCCGCGTCGAACTTGGCCTGGAACCAAACAGACTGTTCTAAACGTTGTGGTTTGTTAAATGGACATCGACTTGTGACGTCCTACATAGAGCTGTACAAAAATAGAAAACTGTAACTGAGAGCTGCTTTAATGCTGCTGTGATGTTTAAATGAAGCTGTACTCCTCTGGTTGTTCTTCTGAGCTGTTGAAGTCAGACGTTAGATAAACAGTTCTTTAACACCTGGACGCTCACTTAAACCCTGCTTAGATCCTGGATTCACAGCCTTGTGCAGGATCGTTGCTCGGGAGGAAGATCCTGATTGGTTTATGTCTCCTGCGTTCAAATTGAATTTAACTCTAGTGGTGGATGTAGTTAATGCAAAGACCAGAAGCCTCAAGACTCGCCACAGAAAACTGTGAAGCACTTTTGTAACACCTAACTCCTTTAATTGAATTTCTTTGATTGCAAATGGTGAACACTTGGACTTAGTTTTTTCATGAAGGACCGCATGTTGAAACACATACTAAATGGAGCCAAATAAAGTAATCTTTATCAAAGTAAGTAATCTTTATTTGTACAGTGCATTTCACAGACACAGAGTCACAAAGCACTTCACAGTGAGATGAACCCCTCCCCACTCAATGGTAGTAACTGCCCTGGGGCAGCTCAGCAGAGGAGCCTCAACCTCCGACCACCACCACAAAGTGTCTCTAACCTGCATGTTATTGGTTGGTGGGGAAAACGGAGGAAACCAACCAGACACTTCACACAGAAAGGTCCGGCCTGAGCGGGAATCGAACCCGCGACCTTCTTGCTGTGAGGCCAGAGCGCTAACCACTCTGCCACCGTGCCACAGAGCATTTCCAATAAAAACACGGAAATGCAATCCAAAATCAAATTAAAATGAGCTACAAAACGTATTTGGGCTTAAAATCTCCATGGTACAAAGTCAAATTCTTGATATAGACTTTAAAGAGGTAGACTTTTTAAACTCTCTGTAAAGTGCATTACTTATTGTTGTTTGCACGAACTCTTGAGGTGTTCTAAGGGCCAACAAAACTGGTCTGAGGGCTGCAATTGGCCCCCCGGCCACAGTTTTGCACATGCCTGGCTTAGAGGATCATACCTGCTGCTGGTCTATCTGTGTTTTAGGCGTGTTTCTGGAGTGTTTTAAGTGTGTTTTAAGTGTATTACCTGTGTGAAACTCAGGCTGAAGATGGCGTGAGACCTGCTGCTGGTCTGTGTGTGTCTTAGGCGTGTTTCTGGAGTGTTTTAGCGTGTTTTTAGCGTGTTTAAGTGTGTTACCTGTGTGAAACTCAGGCTGAAGATGGCGTGAGACCTGCTGCTGGTCTGTCTGTGTTTTAGCCGTGTTTCTGGAGTGTTTTAAGTGTGTTTTAAGTGTGTTTTAAGTGTGTTACCTGTGTGAAACTCAGGCTGAAGATGGCGTGGGACCTGCCGCTCGTCTGTGTGTGTCTTAGGCGTGTTTTAAGCGTTTTAGGGCGTGTTTTAAGCGTGTTACCTGTGTGAAACTCAGGCTGAAGATGGCGTGGGACCTGCTGCTGGTCTGTCTGTGTTTTAGGAGTGTTTCTGGAGTGTTTTAAGTGTGTTTTAAGCGTGTTTTAGGCGTGTTTTAAGCGTGTTACCTGTGTGAACTCAGACTAAAGATGGCGTGGGGCCTGCTGCTGCTCTGTCTGTGTCTTAAGCGTGTTTTAGGCGTGTTTTAGGCGTGTTTTAGGCGTGTTTTAAGCGTGTTACCTGTGTGAAACTCAGACTGAAGATGGTGTGGGACCTGCCGCTCGTCTGTGTGTGTCTCAGGCGTGTTTTAAGCGTGTTTTAGGCGTGTTTTAAGCGTGTTACCTGTGTGAAACTCAAGCTAAAGATGGCGTGGGACCTGCTGCTGGTCTGTGTGTGTCTCAGGCGTGTTTTAAGCGTGTTTTAGGCGTGTTTTAAGCGTGTTACCTGTGTAAAACTCAAGCTGAAGATAGCGTGAGACCTGCCGCTCGTCTGTGTGTGTCTTAGGCGTGTTTCTGGAGTGTTTTAAGCGTGTTACCTGTGTAAACTCAAGCTGAAGATGGCGTGAGACCTGCCGCTCGTCTGTGTGTGTCTTAGGCGTGTTTCTGGAGTGTTTTAAGTGTGTTTTAAGTGTGTTTTAAGCGTGTTACCTGTGTGAAGCTCAGACTGAAGATGGTGTGGGACCTGCCGCTCGTCTGTGTGTGTCTCAGGCGTGTTTTAAGCGTGTTTTAGGCGTGTTTTAAGCGTGTTACCTGTGTAAAACTCAGCTGAAGATAGCGTGAGACCTGCCGCTCGTCTGTGTGTGTCTTAGGCGTGTTTCTGGAGTGTTTTAAGCGTGTTACCTGTGTAAAACTCAAGCTGAAGATGGCGTGAGACCTGCCGCTCGTCTGTGTGTGTCTTAGGCGTGTTTCTGGAGTGTTTTAAGCGTGTTTTAACGTGTTACCTGTGTGAAGCTCAGACTGAAGATGGCGTGAGACCTGCTGCTGGTCTCGTTCATTCCCGTCGCGGCTGTGGTCCGGTTCAGGTTTCCTCCCTCCATCAGCTCCTCCACGTCCGAGTACGACTGCACCAAGTGTCGGGACAAGTCTGGAGACAAACAAACTCAGACTTTATCTTTGTGTCGAGTGACTTTGACGTTCTATATTCTCTCTCACCCTCCACGTACGGCCCGTCCTTCGGATGCTCTCGGACTCTCAGGTTGTACGTCTGGTTGGATTTTCTCCTCAGAAGATCTCGCACTCTCTCGTTGTAGATCTCCAGGTAACTGCAGCAGATTCAGCCTTAGATTAGACCTGGTTTAGACCTGTTTTAGACCTGGTTTAGTCCTGGTTTAGTCCTGTTTTAGTCCAGGTAACTGCAGCAAACTCAGGGTTAGATTAGACCTGTTTAAGTCCAGTTTTAGTCCTGGTTTAGTCTTGTTTTAGTCCAGGTAACTGCAGCAGATTCAGGCTTAGATTAGACCTGGTTTAGTCCTGTTTGAGTCCAGTTTTAGACCTGTTTTAGACCTGGTTTAGTCCTGGTTTAGTCCTGTTTTAGTCCTGTTTTAGTCCTGTTTTAGACCTGGTTTAGTCCAGGTAACTGCAGCAAACTCAGGGTTAGATTAGACCTGGTTTAGTCCAGTTTTAGTCCTGGTTTGGTTCTTACCTGACCTCGGTCCGGTACGAGGCCTGGTCCGGTCCTGGTTTAGTCCTGGTTCAGTTCTTACCTGACCTCGGTCCGGTACGAGGCCTGGTCTGGTCCTGGTTCAGTTCTTACCTGACCTCGGTCCGGTACGAGGCCTGGTCCGGTCCTGGTTTAGTCCTGGTTCAGTTCTTACCTGACCTCGGTCCGGTACGAGGCCTGGTCCGGTCCTGGTTTAGTCCTGGTTCAGTTCTTACCTGACCTCGGTCCGGTACGAGGCCTGGTCTGGGCCTGGTTTAGTCCTGGTTTGGTTCTTACCTGACCTCGGTCCGGTACGAGGCCTGGTCCGGTCCTGGTTCAGTCCTGGTTCTTACCTGACCTCGGTCCGGTACGAGGCCTGGTCTGGGCCTGGTTTAGTCCTGGTTGAGTTCTTACCTGACCTCGGTCCGGTACGAGGCCTGGTCTGGGCCTGGTTTAGTCCTGGTCCAGTTCTTACCTGACCTCGGTCCTGTACGAGGCCTGGTCCCAGCTGGTTTTGTGGTTGATTCGGCTGAAAAGTCCTTCACAGATCCGGGGAATGAGTCCAGCTTCGCCCTGAACAGAAAAAAACCCGGATCAGACCTAAAACCCATGAACCTGGCTCAACGACCGAACCCTCCTCCCCCGCCTAAGGCCCAAAGTCACCAGGCCCCACGAACAGGAGAAAATGAAAGATCAAGTGTCCAAACATTAAATTATTCTGGAGAGTTGAAGTTTAGTCCAGGTTCAGGTCTGAGGCCGTTTTATTTCAGAGCAAAAGTCCAGAGAAGCCCAAGAACCACATGGTTTTCTTCTTCTTCTGAGCTGTCGTCATGTAGTGGTAGTGTTTCAGTTCTCCCAGGAGTTCTTAATCTGTGTCAATATTTCTGCTGCAGTAATGTCAGTATTTGCGTCTGTGTTTGTGTCAGTATTTGCTTGAGTTCCCAGGAGTTCCCATCCTGGTTCAGTAGTAATAAGGCGATTTCCCACATGAAAGTACCAAGAACTAGTCCCCACATTTCTCCAGTCCCTGTTTAGTCAGAGGAACTACCCTGTCCCCATGTTTGTGTTCATACAGCAAACGTTTCTGAAAGTGGGTCTAACTAGCTTTAGCATTAGCACCTATAAAGTCTGGAACATTTAAATAATAATAAGTGGTGATAGGAAAACAAAAGTTGTCTTTTTCGATTCCACATAAAACTATAATGTACAAAGCTTGAAAAAATCAGTGGAATTAACAATAAAACAAAATAATTCACTGTAATTCCTATTAATAGTATTATAGGCTGCTATTTACAAATTAAATAAATACATTTTAAGAGTTACAGCCTTTAAATCATTTTTCTTAAGCATAAGGAAAGTTTATCTAAATGTGAGAATGTGTAAAACATGTTTCCAAACAAAGTTGTAAATGTGCTTGAGTCACCAAAAGGTTCCTGGTCTGACTGAAAGTATCTGCCCCAGAGCAGGAGCTAAAAAGTCCCTAAAGTGTGGTCCCAGTCCATAGTTCCTGCTCTGTGTGAATGCTCCCAAAATGGGGACAAGAACTAAAAAAGTACTAGGAACTGAAAAAAGTTCCTACAGTGGGAAAAGGCCTATAGTGTCTGTGTCTGTATTTACGTCTGTATTGGGGTGTCAGTATTGTGTCAGTACTCACAGGAGTTCCCATCATGCTGTAGGACTAGTAGTAGTATTGTGTCAGTATTTACTCACAGGAGTTCCCATCATGCTGTAGGACTAGTAGTAGTATTGTGTCAGTATTTACTCACAGGAGTTCCCATCATGCTGTAGGACTAGTAGTAGTATTGTGTCTGTATTTACTCACAGGAGTTCCCATCATGCTGTAGGACTAGTAGTAGTATTGTGTCTGTATTTACTCACAGGAGTTTCCATCATGCTGTAGGACTAGTAGTAGTATTGTGTCTGTATTTACTCACAGGAGTTCCCATCATGCTGTAGGACTAGTAGTAGTATTGTGTCTGTATTTACTCACAGGAGTTCCCATCATGCTGTAGGACTAGTAGTAGTATTGTGTCTGTATTTACTCACAGGAGTTCCCATCATGCTGTAGGACTAGTAGTAGTATTGTGTCAGTACTCACAGGAGTTCCCATCATGCTGTAGGACTTTCCGGAGCCGGTCTGACCGTAGGCAAACACACAGGCGTTATAACCTTCGAACGCAGACTTCAGCACGTCCAGACCCAGGTCTGAGAAAACCTGAGAATATAAGAATATAAATACAGTTAAAAACATATTTACTGCACATTTATATGAGACAGGGTTCATACTACGGCGCTCCATAGTACTCACGAAAAAAAAAATATTTATCTCGTAATTACGAGATAAGATCTCGTAATTACGAGATAACTTTCTCGTAATTACGAGATAGTTTTCTCGTAATTACGAGATAATTTTCTCGTAATTACGAGATAATTTAAATGGCTTTTCCCACATTCTGTATACCCACACGCTTCGTATAGGCTAAGCTAGTGACTTTATCCACAACGAGTAGTCTTTTCTGTGCTAGCTTGATGTTTCTAAATAGCTAAGATGTACTTGTGGATTTCGTTATGTTAAATTAAGTGTCTGTGGTCTTCACTGCAATGTTTACGGTCGACAAAAAGTATGAAAATAGCTAATAACGTGACTGTCAATTCACGCTACAGTTAGCATGCTATTATAAAGACAGCCAGTGTGTGGAGCTGTTCACCCACCAGAAAGAAGCTAGTGGTAATCGGCAGGTTTTTTAAATAAAACTCGATCTTCTTGACTGTTGACAGTCAGTCTCACTCATCCTTAGAAATGTGCGTCAGTTTTTCTGTGGCTCCAGCGTCTAGTTTTCAATTTATTTGGCCATAAAGGAGAGAAGTGCTGCAACAGACTTGCAACATACGGGAATTTTTGCAGTACCCACCCACTCTGGGTGATCCATGCGGAAGTGTAGCAAATGTGCAGCATTTCTCTTCTTTTGGCCAAATAAATTGAAAACCAGACGCTGGAGCCACAGAAAAACTGACGCACATTTCTAAGGATGAGTGAGACTGACTGTCAACAGTCAGGAGTTTTATTTAAAAAACCTGCCGATTACCACTAGCTTCTTTCTGGTGGGTGAACAGCTCCACACACTGGCCGTCTTTATAATAGCCTGCTAACTGTAGCGTGAGTTGACAGTCACGTTATTGGCTATTTTCATACTTTTTGTCGACCGTAAACATTGCAGTGAAGACCACAGACACTTAATTTAACATAACGAAATCCACAAGCACATCTTAGCTATTTAGAAACATCAAGCTAGCACAGAAAAGACTACTCGTTGTGGATAAAGTCACTAGCTTAGCCTATACGAAGCGTGTGGTATACAGAATGTGGGAAAAGCCATTTAAATTATCTCGTAATTACGAGAAAATTATCTCGTAATTACGAGAAAACTATCTCGTAATTACGAGATCTTATCTCGTAATTACGAGATAAATATTTTTTTTTTCGTGAGTACTATGGAGCGCAGTATCATACAGATTTAGTCCTGGTTCAGACCTGGTTCAGACCTGAGCCCTGTACTACGAAGCTAGATTTGGGGTTTAGCGAGGTAAGTTCTGGGTTAAACCTGGTCTGGCGGTCCTACGAAACTGGGTCGCGTCCTATCGGGTTAGATCTCTATGGCAACATGCGGCAAACTCATAACCTGCTCCGGACCAGGATAAGTTCCTGAATAAGTTAAAAAGACGAGGCGCTGGCCAATCAGAGACGAGAATTAAGTCGTTTGTAAAGAGGGGGAGAGAGAGATGAGAGAGGGCAGCGGAGAAATGAGGAAATGTGAAAGTTACAGCGTTTTCTTTTATATCAATGCGATGTGCACGACACGTAACCTATTAAGAGGAGGATGAGATCTTAACAGTGACTGAAGAATCCCGTTTAATCTGTGTGATGATTAATACATTCTTTCATTGTCAAGAAATAATGAATGACTGCATTTTGTGCACATTTGGCTGTGGATTTTTACGCATCACTTTGACTCAGATAAAGGACACAGCTCATTCAGACTAAACGGTCGATCTATTAAATGTTTGTCATCATGTCTGCACATTTGTGTTTTAGTCTGTTATATCGATGCAGGACATTTAAATGAACTCTGCAGCGTAACTTCTGTGTCTGTGATTGTGATTAAGCGCAGACTTCATTTGAAGCTGCAGCGCGTTTCCTTCTTAGATTTTAATACTCGTATTTCACTTCATGATTGACGTTTCCTCACGTTTGAAGTCCGCTACTCGGTTGTTCTGATTGGTCAGTTTGCGTTAACCCCGCCTCTGCTCCGTGAACGCGCACGTCTTCATTGAGAAAATCCAGGGTTAACAGATCCAGTTGTGAACTCATTTCGTAGGACAGCTTATCGAGAGAGCCTCATATCTGGGTTAGTCAACCCGGGTTAGAGAAACTTATCCAGAATAAGTTCAGCGACGTTCGTAGTACAGGGTTCTGGCTCAGACCTGGTTCAGTCCTGGTTTAGTCCTGGTTCAGACCTGGTTCAGACCTGTCTCAGTCCTGGTTCAGACCTGTTTTAGACCTGGTTTAGTCCTGGTTCAGACCTGGTTCAGACCTGTCTCAGTCCTGGTTCAGACCTGTTTTAGACCTGGTTCAGTTCTGGTCCAGTCCTGGTCTGGTCCTGGTCTGGTCCTGTTTTAGTCCTGCTTTAGTCCTGCTTTAGTCCTGTTTTAGTCCTGCTTTAGTCCTTTTTTATTCCAGCTTTAGTCCAGCTTTAGTCCTGTTTTAGTCCTGGTTCAGTCCTGCTTTAGTCCTGGTTCAGTCCAGTCTCAGACCAGGTTCAGTCCTGGTTTAGTTCTGGTTCAGTTCTGACCTGCTCTTGGGAGGTGAACCTGGGATTACTCGGGTCTGTGGAGTCGTAGGAAAAGTCGTAGGTGAAAGTCTTGGTTCGATCTCTGAGCGATTCTCCAGAAACTCCGTCAGAAAGCTGAAAAAGAGAAACACGACCAGAGAAACCGTTAAAACAATCAGTCGTGTTCACGTTTACGCTGCTCTGAAATCTCTACAAGCTCTTTTCATTCAAGCTAAACTCTGAATCTACTCTACGAATAAACCGCTGCTAAACTATGTGTATATTATGTGTTTTAATAGCTCTGTCTACTGATCCGAGTCGTTTTTAGAAATGTTTTCAGTAAAAACAAGGTAAAAACATGTGGAGTCGGTTTTGCCAGAAAAGCAGAAGCATTAATAATCTTTACTTTGGTGATGGTGGTCTTGTTGTCGTCCATCCTGATGATGTTCTGAGCCGACAGATCCTTCTCCCTGGAGCCAATAAAAACATTAAAACACTGAAGTGAAAGTATGACATCACCACGTTCTCAATCTGAAATCAATCAATCATTGTCTAACAGGCCTTTTGTTTTTCTCCTGTTTGCTGCAAGTTTATTTAAGATTAAAAACGTGATTATCCAAGAGAAATCTCACATAATATTTATCATTAAAACAGTTATAGTTTGAGCTTTGTGTTTCTCTGTTTTCTGAATATTTATAATGAACTAGTCCAGTATTTTAACTTATATTTAGTTGCTTCAGAGCCTTGTTTGTTCGGTTCTTTTCAGCCTAAACCCGGCTCGGTCCCGCAGCTTACCGCCTGTTCATGGGCCGGACCCGGACAGCCACACGGACCGACGCCATGGTCCTGGTCCTGGTCCCAGTCCCGGTCCTAGTCCTGGTCCTGGTCGTGATCCTGAGCTCCGGGAAACCGCTGCTGCCTCGCCCCGGAGGAGAGAGCTCACACACGGCTGCGGCTCACAGCTCAGGCCCTGTTCCGCTGACAGAGGCTCATGTCACGGGTAAAGTTCGCTCGCTGGAGGCTCCGGGGCGAAGGTCACGCAGATAAGCCGGGGGAAGCGTCTCTGGCCCCGGGTTGGAGCGGCGGAGGAGCCCGGTGTGAGGAGCAGGATGTCAACAAACTGAGTACGGAAACGCGAGCGGGACAAACGACCTTTGCACCGCCGCTTTTAAAGGGACAGGCACAAATAGAAAGAAATAAACATGTTAAAGGTGGGGTAGCTGATTTTCACACAGCAAAAAAATTGAAATAGTTCATAACTCTTAAATAATATCATTATTTTTGTCTGCAAAAACTAATGATAAAAACATATTTTAACGGACAGCAAAGAGACAGGAGGTGACCATTCAAACACAGCCAATCAGGACACTGCATTTGGCTTCTGAAGAGAAACAAAACGCTCTTCCTTTTGATTCAGACAGTACACAGAGGTCTAATTTTTTCCCAAACTGCTGCATTTACAGTAGGCTACACTTTGAAGTGGGAAAGACAAAGTTGGCTGATTTACAACTAGAAAATTTAGCAACTTTAAATCTGGGACCTTGAAATTAAACTTTAGTGCCGGTAAAGTGATTTTGTGGAATAAAAACCTCCGCAGTTAAGTTTTCTGAGGCTGTAGTTCCTCTCTGAACCTGCGGCGGCGGCAGTTTAAACAGCAGCGGCAGTAGTTTTACGTCACTTCCGGTTTGCTTCAGCGTGCGCTCAAACAGAAACAGGTGAGATCGGCTCAAAACAAACACCAAACTTCACTTTTATAAATGAACGTGTGCGTAAAAGTGACAAGTATAAACACGCGGAGGTAGTTTTTATATCTTTGTGCCGCTGTGCAGAGTTTAAATGTGAATATTCAGAGCGGGAAAGTAAAAGGTTAGCCTCCGGAGCTAACCGCGGCTAATAATGAATGAGAAACGCACAGTGAACGTAAATCCACCTTTAAAAGCAGATTTCTCTCTGTTTTTTGTGTGAAAGCGGTGACACGTGTGGAATAACGATTATAGCTTTAATGATGTTTCAGTAGAATAAATGTTGTTTTGTTTGTTTTTCAGAGTTAAAAATGGACATCAGGCCGAATCACACGATTTACGTCAACAACATCAACGACAAAGTGAAGAAAGAAGGTGAGACCTGCACAAACACCTCAAAAACAGCAGCTTTAACCACAGTTTTATGAATTATGATCTAATCTAGTCATAACTTGTTGCTGTATTACCTCTCTTGCTTATTTACATTATTGAACTAAGGTCCCAACATTAAATAAGTATTCATGTTTTAATGCTCAGATTCAGTATTAATTTCTTTAATAACAGAGTTTAGGGAGGCAGTATCAGTAAGATAATTATTTTGTTGATGCAGTTTTTATTTTAATGAGGTTATTAACCCTTTAGGTACCAGAGTTTTTCAGTTGAAATATATCTCAGGAAATATTAAATTTTAAAGGAGACCTGTTGTGACATAGCCCGCTACATCCGGTGGCGTAGTTGCCAGTGACAAAGTACACTGTACTGTACATTTAGGAAGAAACTATGGCGTAAGTAGATCAATAATTCACATTTTGTTCATTGCAAAACACCAAAATGATTTAAAACTGCTTAGAAACAGAAACAGCTCTATTAAAGGAGACCTATTCTGTCAAATTCACTTTTCTAAGTTTTTACCTTGTTCTAACGGCCTTCCTTTATAATTAGTTTACTCAAAGTTATATTTGAATTGATTCATACATGTTTGAGTAATCTTGTTTGTTCTTCAGCTGCAGCTCAAGTGTTCTCACCTACCACCTAGCCCCGCCCACTTGTCTGTATTTACTTGTTATAATTCAAAAGATTAAAACTCAAAGTGAAGCTTATATGGTTCAAAACTGTCCCAGAGACACTTTACAACAATAAAAAATAGTTTTTAAAAATCTGTTGCTTTTTACACTTACATTTAAAGTGAAGAGGCGGGGCTTATTAGTTCTGCAGTTTTGAACAGGAAGTCAGTAGAGCTGTTTCTATTTTAAGTTGTTTTAGATCAACTTTGTATTTTACAATGAACAAAAGGTAAATTTCTGAGCCATATATGTTCTAGTTTCTTACTAAATATTAAAACAAAACACAATAGGACCCCTTTAACTTCATGTTCAAAACTGCTGAACTCATAAGTCCCGCCTCCTCATCTTCTCACAGTTGTGTGTTTGTTTGTGTGTTTGTTTCTTTCAGAGCTGAAGCGTTCTCTCTACGCGCTCTTCTCTCAGTTGTGTTTGTGTTTGTTTGTTTGTTTCAGAGCTGAAGCGTTCTCTCTACGCGCTCTTCTCTCAGTTCGGTGTGTGTTTGTGTTTCAGAGCTGAAGCGTTCTCTCTACGCGCTCTTCTCTCAGTTCGGTGTTTGTGTTTGTTTCAGAGCTGAAGCGTTCTCTCTACGCGCTCTTCTCTCAGTTCGGTGTTTGTTTGTGTTTCAGAGCTGAAGCGTTCTCTCTACGCGCTCTTCTCTCAGTTCGGTGTTTGTTTGTGTTTCAGAGCTGAAGCGTTCTCTCTACGCGCTCTTCTCTCAGTTCGGTCAGGTGGTGGACATCGTGGCTCTGAAGACGATGGCCATGAGAGGACAGGCTTTTGTGGTGTTTAAAGAACTGGCAGCATCGACCAACGCTCTGAGACAACTGCAGGGCTTTCCCTTCTACAACAAACCCATGGTACAAAGATCTGAAACAGGACTAAAACAGGACTAAACCGGGTCTAAAACAGGACTGAACCAGGACTGAACCAGGACTAAAACAGGACTAAAGCAGGACTAAAACAGGACTAAAGCAGGACTAAAACAGGACTAAAACAGGACTAAAACAGGACTAAAGCAGGACTAAAACAGGACTAAAACAGGACTAAAACAGGACTAAAGCAGGACTAAAACCAGAGATTACGTTAGCCGGCACCTGGTAAAATGTGCCGCTGACCGGAAAAAATAGACTTCTACGGCCTGCATGACTGGCAGAAATAATAAGCGGGAAAAAAATAAAAAGTCGAAGTAAAATGAGGAACTATAATTGCACATTTGTTGGTTCTGTGATCAGTCCGGGCGCTGCTCGGGTTTAGAGATTATAAACTAGACTGGCGCTGATACACGTGACTCTGTCGCTGCTCGCTGATGATTGACAGCTTCCCAGAGAAGTGAGCACGAGTGCAGCGTTGACCTGCTTTTTACTTCTCCACTCAAGACACATTTTTACTCGTGTGAATACAGTAACTTAATGCGCTAAGTGAAGAGAATTTGTGCATGCAATGAAAGTGCGCCGCTTATGAAGAGAAGAAAAGAGAGAAAATAGAAAGACAAACGCTGTAAAGTGCGTCTCTCTTGCAGATTTGCTGATCAGTGAAACAGACGAGTGTCGCTGCGGGAGACAAACAGGTCCAACACTTTACACATGAAGCCCATTAGAATGTGCCTTTACCGCCACTAAAAAAATCTAGCGCTGAACTTAGAAATCTCCAGTTTAAAAGTGGGCTGTGCTGCGCGGTCCTGGGGGTTGACGCTGGCTTGAACCGGGTCCAGCGCGTGTGTTGTCCTGGGTTCCTCTCATCATAAGTATAAGTTAAATGCACTTCATTAACAATGACCAATTTCAGCTTTAAATAGAGACATATAGAGCAGGTGAAAGCGCGTACTTACTGCTGTAATTCATGTGCAGTTGTTTGCACAAGGCAATAATATGTGACCGGTTGTTCTCCTAAGTGACCGGAATTTCCAGACCCTAAAAAAGTCTGGCGTAACCTCTGACTAAAACAGGACTTAAAGAGGACTAAGAGCAAGACTAAAATAGGACTAAAGCTGGACTAAAACAGGACTAAAACAGGACTAAGTGCAAGACTAAAACTGGACTAAAACAGGACTAAAACAGGACTAAAACAGGACTAAAACAGGACTAAAAGAGGACTAAATGTAGCCCTGTCATGTGTTTTTCCAGAGGATCCAGTACGCTAAAACCGACTCCGAGATCATCTCCAAAATGAAAGGAACGTACGGAGACAAAGAGAAGAAGAGAGAGAAGAAGAAGAAGGCGGCTCAGGAGGCGGCGGCGGCCAATCAGAACAAGCGACTCGCCCAGGTGAGCCAATCAGAGGCTTGTATTCCTGGTCTGGGGTTTGCAGAGTCCTGGTTTAACAAAGTGTGTGTTTGTGTCCTCAGATTCCAGTGGCCGTTCACACTCCGGTTCAGGTACAACTTTATTAATGCTGTCAGAACTGTTTAATAATCACACAGTTTAGTTCACAAACGTCTGCTCTTTTGTGTGTCCGGTTCAGGTACAACTCTGCTCTTTATTACAGCTGTTATAAGTTTAATAATCACACAGTTTAGTTCACAAACGTCTGCTCTTTTCTGTGTCCTTTGTGACTTGTTCAGGTCCCAGACAATCCTCCGAACCACATCCTGTTCCTCAGTAATCTGCCCGAAGAAACCAACGAGATGATGCTGTCCATGCTCTTCAACCAGTGAGTAGAACGTCAGAGTAAAGCATTTAAATAAAACCTCAGAGTCAAGCGTTTAAATAAAACCTCAGAGTCAAACGTTAAAATAAAACCTCAGAGTCAAACGTCCTGAACAAAACGTCAGAGTCAAACGTCCAAGTAAAGCCTTTAAAATAAAACATCTTAGTCAAACCAGAACCAAAATTGACTTCTTATTTTAAGCACAGAATCAGTTTTGCTCATTTCAAGTTCCATTGAGAATCGTAAAATTTTTCGGGTTAAAAATCTTTCAAATTTTGTTTATAAGGAGAGATTGCTGCACTTGTGATTGATTCTACAAACATATTCTTCTGATAATTAAAACATCGAGTGTTTTTACATTTTTATGTTGTATGTTGGCACCATATTGCAGGGTTTTAGCTACATGTTACTGATCGTGGTGCGCCGCCATATAATCAGAATGTAGTTGTTTTTTACATTGTAAAGTTAATGGATATATGGAAGCAATCCTCTTAAAAAACGTTTTCTTTTGTCATCTGTTGTGGTTTCATGTAACTTTTCCTGCTGTACCAGGAAAAGTGCAGCTTCTGAACCGGGTTTTCATTGGGGAAGGTTGTAGATGTGGGTGGGCTGCGCGCTCGGGCCAGGACTCGCCGCCTGTGGGCCCGGGCGGAGGCGCCGCGGGGGAAGAAGTGAGCACACGCACCGCTCGGTGTTGCCAGACTTTAAAGTGACAGCCCCTCTACAACCTCCCCCATGAAAACCCGGAGCACGGCGCTCGCACAGTTCGCTCGCTGCAAGGGCTTCGTGTCTGTTCTCTTACGCCTGGCTCTAGGACGCAACAAAAGACAGGAGACGGGACGTTTTTAAGCTTGCTGGGGCGTTTATTAAAACAATAATCTCGTCAGTAATGTTGTCAGTGTAGGTGGAGGCGTAGTGTGGTGCGTGAGTGCATGTGAGGCAACAGCACCCAAGTCCCTTCCATGACTGGGGCCGTAACTTCTTTCAAAATGTTCTGGGGAAAGACCCTCAGACTCTCAGTAAATGTGACTGATATGAAAACATCTCCTGACCTGAGCCCCAGATCTCCCCAGATCCAAAAATGCCTCTTACTCATGTTAAAGGTAACCTGGCTCACGCCAGATCGATATGTGTATCACTCTGCATTGAGTTCTACACATATTCGATCTGGAAGGGCTCTCGTCAAAAGCAGTTGGGAAAGGGAGGGAGTTCTCACGAAATACTTTGATCTGATTGGACAAAGCGCCCACCGCACCTTAGCGGTGTTTTAGCCAATCACAAGACATAATCAAAATGACGTCTCCCACAAACCGCTTTGTTTCAATTCTTACCTGCGTATTGTAGAGGAGACGCCAAAACTTCCAAACAACCGTCGCCAGATGCCGAAGACTAATCCACTGATATCATTGTGTTCATATAAACAAAGTTTGAAGCACTTCACAGCATTATTCCACCGCCAGCGAGCACCAGTACGTCTGCGCCTGTTACAGCTGTCCTCCCCGTGGTTGTGTCCATCTCCAGGCGATTTGCGCTTTCCCTGCGCGCTCCGGGTCCGCTTTATCTGCGTCTCTCTCGTGAGCTCCGGGTCCGGTCTATCTGCGTCTCTCTCGTGTGCTCCGGGTCCGGTCCTCTCCGTGTTTAGTTGTCTGCGTTTCCCTCGCGTGCTAGCCTTTGCAACAGTACCTGCGTCTGTCCGCGTCGCCATGTTTGTTGTTTTGCTGTGAGCGTGACGCCTGGCACTCGCTGATTTCACATCTGTAAATCCCGCCTCCTCCTGTAGAGAAGCCTTCTGATTGGTTCGAGTATTCGATACTCGGCTCAAACCATAGGGCGGGAGTCTTTCAAGATGGTTTCTCGTGGATTTGTAAACCCACAAATACCGCGAGAATTCATCTTGCTGCGCAAGGTTATGTTAAAGGTGCACTGCTGCACAAGTGTCAAAGTTTAAAGGGGACCTATTCTGTCAAATTCACTTTTCTAAGTTTTTAACCTTGTTATAACGACCTTCCTTCATCATTAGTTTACTCCAAGTTATATTTGAATTGATTCATACATGTTGGAGTAATCTTGTATTGATCTTCAGCTGCAGCTCAGAAATCCCATTCTCACCTACCACCTAGCCCCTCCCACTTCTCTGTATTTACTTGTTATAATTCAAAAGATTAAAACTCAAAGTGTTAAATGGTTCAATACTGTCTCATATTCACTTTCCAACAATAAAAAATTGTTTTTACAGTTAAATTTTAAAGTGAAGAGGCGGGGCTTATCAGTTCTGCAGTTTTGAACAGGAAGTCAATAGAACTGTTCCTATTTTTAAGCTGTTTTAGATCAACTTTGTGTTTTACAATGAACAAAATGTAAATTACTGGTCTGTGCATGCTCTAGATTCTTACTAAATATAAAAAAAAACACAATAGGTCCCCTTTAAAGCGAACCCTGGCTATAATCACATGTTTACCCTAAAACACTTATAATATCATCACTTATATAAATTCAAAACAAAAACCTTGAAAGTTTTTGTAGTTTTATCAAAATCATGTTTTAAAGAAATCACATGGCTGCCATTTTGTCCTGGCTGTGACGTCAAATGGTTGTCTGTCTGCCCTCTGGTGGTTGTCAAGGTAACAGGTAACTAAGCAACATGAATTCAACAGTTAAAACCTTTCAGTTTGAGCCGGAGTTTGGCCAAATACAGAACGATTATGTGGAATTTTGTAAAACTGAAGATAATCAAGAGGAAGAGGCGAGAACTGGACACTGTCAGTGGTGTTTTTGTTTCAACTGTTCACCGATCGAACCACAGGAGTAACCATGGCAACAACCAAAAGCAACCATTTGATGTCATCAACCCAGAATGCACAATATGGCGGCACCCAGTAGCTCAAAACAATGCAGATTTTATAAACATAGTAAGCAGTTTTATATTTGTTTGTAGTTTATTTGAACAAACATGAGATGTACTTGCATTTTAGCCATATTTGTCGTTATAGTCAGGGTTCACTTTAAGAACAAAGGGGCCATCTTTGGTGTTCAGTGGAGCTGCACTGTTCCCTCTGACTCAACTGAAGACCAATCTTAAAAGTGTCTTGTTGAGATGTTAGTTTCTGGAGAATGTTTTCTCTGGTAAGAAAACTAAATTATTACTATGAGAATGTAGATGCTGACTACTTTATTTGCTTTTTTAAACTGTTTGATGAGTTTGCAGATAAGAGACTTTGGTATTTACCTTAAATGAGTGTCCCATTGACTCCAGCGCAGTCCAGAGATTCTGACATTTCTCAAAAGCATGTCCCAGTTCCAGCGGGTCTGTTATGAGTCGTCTTCTGTGTGTTGCGACCAGGTTGTGACACTAGATGGCGGTGTTGTGACACTAGATGGCGGTGTTGTGACAGTAGATGGCGGTGTTGTGACAGTAGATGGCGGTGTTGTGAAACTAGATGGCGGTGTTGTGACAGTAGATGGCGGTGTTGTGACAGTAGATGGCGGTGTTGTGACACTAGATGGCGGTGTTGTGACAGTAGATGGCGGTGTTGTGACAGTAGATGGCGGTGTTGTGAACTAGATGGCGGTGTTGTGACAGTAGATGGCGGTGTTGTGACAGTAGATGGCGTTGTTGTGACACTAGATGGCGGTGTTGTGACACTAGATGGCGGTGTTGTGACACTAGATGGCGGTGTTGTGACACTAGATGGCGGTGTTGTGACAGTAGATGGCGGTGTTGTGACACTAGATGGCGGTGTTGTGACAGTAGATGGCGGTGTTGTGACACTAGATGGCGGTGTTGTGACAGTAGATGGCGGTGTTGTGACACTAGATGGCGGTGTTGTGACAGTAGATGGCGGTGTTGTGACACTAGATGGCGGTGTTGTGACAGTAGATGGCGGTGTTGTGACACTAGATGGCGGTGTTGTGACAGTAGATGGCGGTGTTGTGACAGTAGATGGCGGTGTTGTGACAGTAGATGGCGGTGTTGTGACACTAGATGTTGGTGTTGTGACAGTAGATGGCGGTGTTGTGACAGTAGATGGCGGTGTTGTGACACTAGATGGCGGTGTTGTGACAGTAGATGGCGGTGTTGTGACAGTAGATGGCGGTGTTGTGACAGTAGATGGCGGTGTTGTGACACTAGATGGCGGTGTTGTGACACTAGATGTTGGTGTTGTGACAGTAGATGGCGGTGTTGTGACAGTAGATGGCGGTGTTGTGACACTAGATGTTGGTGTTGTGACACTAGATGGCGGTGTTGTGACACTAGATGTTGGTGTTGTGACACTAGATGTTGGTGTTGTGACAGTAGATGGCGGTGTTGTGACAGTAGATGGCGGTGTTGTGACAGTAGATGGCGGTGTTGTGACACTAGATGGCGGTGTTGTGACACTAGATGTTGGTGTTGTGACAGTAGATGGCGGTGTTGTGACAGTAGATGGCGGTGTTGTGACAGTAGATGGCGGTGTTGTGACAGTAGATGGCGGTGTTGTGACAGTAGATGGCGGTGTTGTGACAGTAGATGGCTGTATTTACTCTGTATTGACTCCAACTTTTTAAAATGTAATTTAAACTCTATGTACAACATTGGTCTGATGTAAAAGAGCATCACAGTAAGTGCAAACCAACTGTATTTTGATATATCGCAGCTTTGAGCATTTTAGCTTATTGCACTTTTATAAAGATCAGTTTATGAAGGTAAATAGTTGATTGAAATGTACTTGTCAGCTGACTCTTGGCTCAGTAAAGTCTGACTCATGTTAAAGGTGGGGTAGCTAACTTTTTTAGTTGTAATGCAGTAAACTTTGTGTTTTCCACTAAAAGTATATCGTAAATGCAGCGCTTTGTGAACAAATGAGACCTCAGAGTTCTGTCTGAACTGAATAATAAAGAGTTTTAGTTCTCATCAGGAGCCAAATGCAGCGCTCTGATTGGCTGAGCTTGGGGTGGTCACTCCAGTTTCACTTTGTTGTTTGTTAAAGGGACTGTACCTGATTTTTGCATCCTAAAAATGTAAACAAACAGAAATAATTAATTTTAACCTTTTTCCTTCAGGCTACATGATTTCCTCACGTAGCTAATGCATTCTGAGCTTCAGAATAGTTCATCATGATGAGTTTTAATGTTTTTTCACAGCTTTTAACAGCGAGGTGAGTCACTATGCTAACAACAGTTAGCCACAATGCTAAAAACAAAAACAGAAAAAGCTGCACACAAACGGGATTTTATTAGACATAGACAGGACTTTGGGGACTAATTTCCACCTGATTAGAAACATTAACAAGGCATCAGTGCTAGTGGGAAACTGCTTTTAAGTTATCTTGTTGCAAAAAAATCGAGTACAGTCCCTTTAAGCTATAACTGCATCCAAAATGAATACATGTCAATATTAACCATGTGTCGAAAGGTTTTTGAGAGGAAGTTGTCCGATTTAAAACCTAAAAATCGTGTTTGCAGTTTGAAAATCAGCTACCCCACCTTTAAAGCCTGACTCGTGTTAAAGTCTGACTCGTGTGTGTTTTGTGTTTTCTGTGCAGGTTCCCGGGCTTTAAGGAGGTGCGTCTGGTTCCGGGGAAACACGACATTTCGTTCGTGGAGTTTGAAAGTGAAACTCAGGCCGGCGTGGCTAAAGACGCTCTGCAGGGTTTTAGGATCACGGCCACCTGCGCCATGAGGATCTCCTACGCCAAGAAGTGACCCTGAACGCACCACAAACACACGTGCTAATACAAGACCCTGAACGCACCGCAGACATGTTTAGTACGAGACCCTGAACGCCTCATGAGGACAAACGCACGGAGCCAACAGGACGTTTTGTGTGTAGTATTTTTTACGGAGAGATCTGACTTTCTTTTCCAGTTTTCTTTTGATCTTTGGGCCGTTTGCTCTCTCACGTTTTCATGTTTTAAGTGTCCGACCTTCTCTGGATGTTTTATTTAATCGAACCCACTTCACACTGTAACGTTAAAGTCTTTTTTTTCAGCCTCTAAAGTCGCTCCGACAAACGACAAACTGAACATTCTGAGAGCTTTTACACGAGCATTTGTTCTTTTTCTATTTCTGAACCTGATTTATTAAAATTAAGTTCAAAACGTGTCCAAGATTTACATTTGAGGTCATTTTTCTGTCAAAACTCTTTTGTACTCATAATAAAATCTAAACTGTAGTAACTGATTAGTTGTTAAAATGCTTACAAAGATGAACTATTGTAACTTATAATTACAGACTAATAAGTTGAGTTATTTGGAGCCATGTGATTGGTCAGAACAAATATCTGCAGCAGGTTTGGTATGTACATGTGACTTTTCTTTATTTGCACTTAACACATCATTTCAACACAACTGCTGTTTATCAGCGGCAGAGTTACTGAAAAAGTAATTACACTCAAGGTAAAAAGAAACGCAACACTCAGTTTTGGGGGAAGGGCAGTGACTTAATCCCACCTCTGTCAAGTATTTTGGTCAAGAAATAGTTAAAACAAAACTAAACAACGACTAAAACGAGACTGGCTGCCCTTTTTTACCCTTTTGTTTTTAACTCAAGTGTTTTATTGTCAACTTTCAGGTTATCTTATTCAATTGTATTTTGGTCACGATAACACTTTATAAAACAATATATTAGGTCAGGCCTGGGCAAACTGAACAGACCTTTATGACAAAATTTAGGAGACAAAACCTTGGGCTACGACAATAAACGTGTAACAATAAATTCACAATGTGAATAAAGTCAAAGCTTCACAAGATGAAAACTGTAATTTGGATCATGGAACATTGTTGTAAATATAACAATTCATTTTTATACAAACATTTGACTCATCCAAGTCAGAAAATGTAGTTGTTTTCTCATAAAATTGTAATTTCAGTCTCAAAACTACATACTTCAACTTTATTCTCAGAAAATATAAGACTTATATAGGTAGAAATTTTGTATTGTATTAATGAGTTTTTGTTTTTCTTCAAATAAAATCATAACTTTCCTAAACTTTGACTTTATTTCCATAACATTATTAGCTTAAAGGTGCACTATGTAACTTTCTGGGGGTGAAAAGTCAACTTTGCAATTCAATAGAAATAGGAAAATAAAATCATTCTTTAGAACATTCTTATTAAGAATAAACACGTTTCATGTCATAGTTTGAGAAAATATAACTAAAGGACCTGTTTGTCCATGAAAATAAACAAGAGGAGGCCAAATAATAGTACATTGTGTGGCCCTGCAAGCTCTCAGACTAAAACTACACATTTGTATTATTTATGTAGTGTTATACCTTTTATTTGTCCTGGGTTTCACATTTAACAGTTAAAGGGCAGGTTGGGGCAAGAGGCAGTTTTCTCTTTAGTAACATTGGACTTTGGCATTGAATATTTCAAAAAATATTTTACACATTTAAAAAGTGGTGATTTCTGGGATGACTGGGCCTATTCAACTTTTGTTTTACAAAAATCAACTCAGTTTAAACAAACTTTATTTTAGCTTGGAAAAAAACAAAAGAACAAAAAACAATTCTTAACAGCATGATCCCAGCGTACAACAGAAATGACAGAAAATCAAAGAAACATTTGGTCAAAACCAACTGAAGCTTTGGAAAATCAGTAACAAGACATGAACACATTTTATACAATAATGTGAATAAAAACAGCTGAAGGAAACAAACAGGAGGCTCAGAGCCGGAGGAACAAGACTAAATATAAGAGAAGTTTAGGAAAAGGTTAAGGCTGTTGTGAGGTTAAGATACGAAATATAAAGGTTTAGGCCAGTTTATTAACAGGAATAAATTAATCACCCTATCAAAAGGCAGGTTTCAATAGACTTTCCTAAACAGAAAAGTCTTAAGGTGCTTTTTAAACAAGTCTGTGGCACTCGTAGGTCTTGGTTTAGCTCAAAGTTTTTATGTATTTATTTATTTGACAGTGACAGTACAAATAAATATTGCTACTAGCAAGTAGCCGATGTCCATGTACACAAGGCCTCTAGCCAGGCTTTTGTGGTTAGTATTTACAAAAGTAAAGTTAGTAAAAGAGATGAATAAGAACAGGACATTTATATATATATAGTATAAAAGAAGGAGAAAAGTCAAAGTTCTGATAGTGACTTAAAGTTCCATAAGTGTGAAGCTTTCACTGAGAACGCTGACTGACCCAGAGCCTTTTCACTCTACAGTTCCCACTGGTCCAGCTCTAGTTCCAGAGCCTTTTCACTCTACAGTTCCCACTGGTCCAGCTCTAGTCCCAGAGCCTTTTCACTCTACAGTTCCCACTGGTCCAGCTCTAGTTCCAGAGCCTTTTCATTCTACAGTTCCCACTGGTCCAGCTCTAGTTCTAACACCGTCATTATATTTTTGTATCAGGCTACACATTACATCAGGAGCAAGGTTATTAAGACATTTAAAAATTGTTTTTAAAAAGGAGGAATTGATGAAATGTTCAAACGTCATCATTTTATATTTTTGGATAATATGGCAGTGATGCTGTTTCATTGGTTTTTGATCCAATACTTTTAGTGACTGTTTCTACGGCGACACTAAAGGCTTCAGGACAGACTGTGTGGCTCGACCCCAGACAATGGCTCAATACGACACATGAGATAGAATCAGAGCAGATATACTAGAGCAGCTTGTGTAGATAAGTAGTAGATGTACTAGTGCAGCTTGTGTACAAGTAGATACACTAGTGCAGCTTGTGTAGATGCACTAGTGCAGCTTGTGTAGATGCACTAGTGCAGCTTGTGTAGATGTGCTAGTGCAGCTTGTGTAGATGCACTAGTGCAGCTTGTGTAGATGCACTAGTGCAGCTTGTGTAGATGCACTAGTGCAGCTTGTGTACAAGTAGATACACTAGTGCAGCTTGTGTAGATGCACTAGTGCAGCTTGTGTAGATGCACTAGTGCAGCTTGTGTAGATGCACTAGTGCAGCTTGTGCAGATGTACATGGTCCAATCAGACGGAAACAGTTCAAGTTTGTTTTTATGGTCTTAGTCGTTTTTCTAACATGGACCTCAATTTTTAACTTTGATTAGTTTTAGGCAGACGGTTTGAATTTGTTTGTTTATATATTTTAGTTTATTTATATGGATCCCATTGGCTGGTTTTCCTGGGTCCATGAAGATCAAAAATTACAGTTTCATATTGTTATATTGTATTTACAGTAAATGTATAAAAATACTGTATATGACAAATCTCAGTGGCATAACACGAACATTTATAATTTATTAAGACAAAACGTGACACTTTAGTTTGTTTTTAAATAACTGCATAATCTCACAGTTCCAAATAGAAACTGCTCTGTGGAGAACTGTTCTCTTCATAGAATTTGTTCTTGGAAATGCAGCTTTAAACTGGCCGTCAGTGTTCGTGCTGATTTGAAGAAAACTTGGGCATTTTTAGGAGCTGTGCAGGAGAGTTCCCAGAGTGACTTTTATTCTTTGATCAAAGTTAAGCCTTGACACAGTGGAAGACTTTTGTTTTGCCGCTTGCTCTTTACTTGACTTTGTGTTTTGAGTAATTGCACGTAAACGAGAAAGACGAACAGTATCGTGAAGGTTGATCTTGTCCTATTCCTAATAATGAGAGAGAGTTTATATTCGATACGGAGGGAGATTAGAAGTCGGTGAAGAGATTGAAGAATGAGAGAGATGTGGACCTCAGAGCCCTGGCAGCAAACCTCTGGATGTGTTTAAACCTCTGGATGTGTTTAAACCTCTGGATGTGTTAAAGCTTCTGGATGTGTTCAAACCTCTGGATGTGTTCAAACCTCTGGATGTGTTTAAACCTCTGGATGTGTTTAAACCTCTGGATGTGTTTAAACCTCTGGATGTGTTTAAACCTCTGGATGTGTTTAAACCTCTGGATGTGTTTAAACTTCTGGATGTGTTTAAGCTTCTGGATGTGTTAAAGCTTCTGGATGTGTTTAAACCTCTGGATGTGTTTAAACCTCTGGATGTGTTTAAACCTCTGGATGTGTTTAAACCTCTGGATGTGTTTAAACCTCTGGATGTGTTTAAACCTCTGGATGTGTTTAAACCTCTGGATGTGTTTAAACTTCTGGATGTGTTTAAGCTTCTGGATGTGTTAAAGCTTCTGGATGTGTTTAAACCTCTGGATGTGTTTAAGCTTCTGGATGTGTTTAAACCTCTGGATGTGTTTAAACCTCTGGATGTGTTTAAGCTTCTGGATGTGTTTAAACTTCTGGATGTGTTTAAACTTCTGGATGTGTTTAAACCTCTGGATGTGTTTAAACCTCTGGATGTGTTTAAACCTCTAGATGTGTTTAAACCTCTAGATGTGTTTAAACTTCTGGATGTGTTTAAGCTTCTGGATGTGTTTAAACCTCTGGATGTGTTTAAACCTCTGGATGTGTTTAAACCTCTGGATGTGTTTTAAACTTCTGGATGTGTTTAAACTTCTGGATGTGTTTAAACCTCTGGATGTGTTTAAACCTCTGGATGTGTTTAAACCTCTGGATGTGTTTAAACCTCTGGATGTGTTTTAAACTTCTGGATGTGTTTAAACTTCTGGATGTGTTTAAACCTCTGGATGTGTTTAAGTAACTAGGGTGGCCAGATTTTTAAAGCTCAAAACCGGGACACTATCATTTAGACCGAAAACCGACACATTTCCAGAAGAAAAAAATGTTTTGAGTCAAAAAGTCCAGATTTTTTGTTCCTGTTATATGAAATGTATTATTGCATAACACTGTTAGAACTAAAATAAAGGTGGCCAACAAAGCTGTGAACCCGAAGTAAAATAAATAAATAAATAAATAATATGAATAACCGAAAATATTGCAGTTTGAAAAAACTAAACTATTGCACAAACACTGAAATACTCAGGAGCTTATTCTGACTTTAGTGTTTTAAGATGGAGTGCTCCTTTTATAAAGATTGGGTTTTGTTTGTCAAGAACTCTTGCATAGAACTGTGAGCAGCATCATGAAAGTTCACCCGTGTAATTTCAGCTTTTTAATTGGTTTATCCTGCCACCGCTGCCATGGTAACTGCTGTGATTGACAGGCACATTGTCCAAAGACGCGCCGCTCTCTGACCTGTGCAGCTTTGACTTATTCTCAGCGACGCTCTGGAAACACATGTAGATTTAGCTTTTTATTTAAACATCGGGACACACGGGACGGAGCATGTGCAAAAGTGGGACACAACTATGGTTTTGGGGGATTGGCACAGGACACGGGACGCACGTCTAAAAATCAGGACGTCTGGTCACCCTAGTTTAAGCTTCTGGAGGTTTTAAAGCTTCTGGAGGTTTCTGCCAGAGACTCAGACGAGGAGCGCTTTACAAGAGTCGCGTCTGGAGGAGACAAAGGCCTGGACAAGCCTCTCAGCCAAAGGGACGGACCCAGTTTGTCCACAATGTTTCTTAAACGAAGATAAGCAAGTTTGGAAACGTTTTGAACATGTAGATCAAATGTTATTCACGGAGAGGGACGGAGTAACGGAGTGTCCGGAGAAACGGAAATGACTCACAGGGAGAGAGCGATTAATCGATTAATAATTAGCTGCTCTTAATCGATGAACTCGCTGCAGCCATAAAACCGTGTGGTCCTGACTTCATTTAACAAACTACGCACTTTCAAAACCGTTTAAAATCAGGGGAGGCCCAGGATGATTTTGGATTAAAACTGATAAATTAGAGCAGGTCCCAATTATACACTGCAGCTTATAAAACCTAAAACCCACTGGAATTTGTCTAAAATCTTCTTGGAATGGCACAATACGATGCAACATAATGTAAAGTGTAAAATATGTTAAACATGTTAGCTTTGTGTAGCCTGATTTTCATGATTGAATCTACTATTTTACTCATGACCCATCTTTGTTTGAGTTAGGCACTTCTGGTTCAAGTCAAAGCTGCTCAAAGTGAGGCTCAGATCACAAATACACAAACTGCATATGGAACGTTTGGTGCAGAGACACAGGCACCAGTAGAAGAGACGACAGATACAACTTAAGACACTAAAAACACAATGAAAAAAAGAAAGTTAAACAGAAGTTGTTTGAAGCAGCTTCTCTGCGTTTTCCATTGGGACTGTCACGTGACCGTTGGTTTGGTCTCCGGTCTTCGGTTCAACCCCTGGGACTGTCACATGACCGTTGGTTGAAGCTGGTTCTTCGGTCTTCGGTTCGTCACTTGTCACATGACCGTTGGTTGAAGCTGGTTCTTCGGTTTTTGGTTCGTCACTTGGGACTGGCTGATGCCTGGAACACACAAACTTTGCTTTTAGAGTGAAAAGAACCAGCTAAAAATAAAGATAATTTTTTAAAATATCCATCTTATTTCGCCCCGCCCTCTTTTCGACCGATACACACACAACTCGGAAACGCACTTTCGGTTAGCTCCTAAAAAGCGAAAAGACTTGCTGCAAAATCATATTTCAGGTAGGATATTTTTTCTAAAAAAGCTCTGGTCATGTGACCAACAAACAAGCAAGGCACATTTCCTCTGGATCGCTTGAAAACGACCGTTAAAGTGTTTAAATAATCGTTTACCGGTCGGATCGCTGCCTTAGCCCGCGGTTAGCCTAAGTTACATTAGCCACAAACAAACATCACATGTACTGATCACACACAGAGAATATACACATGCTGCACCTTGTTTGAAAGCTTAGGACCTGTAGAATTCAGTCGCTGAGTTTAATTTAACTGTCAGTTAATCTAAATGAGATTAATCTACAAGATAGCGCAGTTACTTCCGGTTTGCCGAGTGAACGCTGGCGCGTACTACAGCCGCTGCTCGTAAACCGACAATACTGTTATTTTAATCTGAGGAAATGAGTCTCTAACGCCTGCTTAGTGACTGTTCTTACCTCTGTTTCGTCCACCTCATCTCGAGCTTTCGGCCAGCTTCATGACGGTGATATTATGGACAATAATTTTCTGCCTGATCCATCAACCAGTCAGCGGTCTCCAGTAATATTCTGCTGCTGATCTCCTGCGGCTTCGTTCCCACCGGTTTGAGCCACCGGCAGCACTCCATCACTTCCATGTTGCCCACCAACCTCGTCGGACATATATCCATCGGGGTTAGGGTTAGGGCGCGGCTTGCAGCTGGGGAAAAGCACTTCAATAAACTCCATTTGGTCCACATCTCGACGGAGCACTGATCGCTCTGTTAACCACAGTGTGTTAGCCCGCATGTCCGCTAGCAATAACCCGGCTGTTAAACAAGTCCATTCTAGCGCTGTCCTCTGGCTCCTGAACGTCCGCTTATTAACTGGTAAAGGCCATCTTATTCAGGATATTATCCTTGATAACAAATTTGATCTGCTATGTTTGACGGAGACCTGGCAACAGCCAAATGACTTTCCCCACCTGAATGAGGCCTGCCCACCTGGGTTTGTTTACCTTTGCCAGCCGAGTGTATCAGGCCGCGGAGGTGGTCTCGCGATTCTTCTCCGTGACAACTGGAAAGTCTCGTCTGTCTCATCACCGGTTTTTCCATCATTTGAATCAATGGTGATTCAAATATCCGGTTCTACACCAACTATTATTGCTGCAATCTACCGGCCAAATAAACCAGTTTTTTAACTGACTTTGCCACTTTTATGACCCATGTCTCATCTCTTTCCTCTAACATTTTAGTAATGGGTGATTTTAATATCCGAACTGATGAGCATAACAATACAATCACTAAAGATTTTTTATCCTGCCTGGAAAGTTTTGGCTTGAATCAACTCATTGACTTCCCCACTCATTCTAAAGGCCATACTTTAGATCTGCTTTGTTATTCAGGTCCCACCCCCCAAACTGTAAAGCTACTGATCTTCCAATCACTGATCACATGTTAATTTCTTTCTGTGCTGAGATCACTTTGTCCAAATCTATTTCACCTCGAACTATGTTCTATAGAAACATCAACAACATTGACTCGCCCACACTTTCAACTGCCATTGCTAATTTACCCTCCATAAATGATCTTCACTGTCCTGATGAACTTGTTAGCTTTTACAATAACAACCTTCGAGATCTACTAAATGCCATGGCCCCCCTCAAATCCAGGCCCGTTTCATTTCGTCAACTGAAAGCCAGGGGGCGCCGATTTGAACGTCTCACAATTCACAAAAATCTATATGAAACTCACATCAAGCACTACAAGGATTCCATAAATTCTACCAAATCCATTTATTTTTCCAACCAAATTAATAATAGCAAAGGCAACACTAAAGTTCTCTTGTTTGTTGTTAATTCTGACTTAAAGCAACAAAACTCATTCCCTCCACATCTTCTTTCTAACTCTTTCTGTAACTCCATAATGCATTTTTTCAATGATAAGATTCGTAAAATTCATGAAGAAATCTTGCAAAATAATGTGTTGTACTTCTACTCCAACCTTTTCCTTCCCCTCGCCACACTTACTGTCTCAATTTACTCTTCCCTCTTCAAGCGACATTTTTGATTTGATCATGAATTCTAAACCATATACCTGTAAACTTGACCCTCTTCCAACTTCTTTTGTCAAAGCCTGTCTTCCCTCTCTAATCTCTATCATCACTGCAATTGTACACTCACCTCCGTCTACTGGTATTGTTCCTTCATTATTCAAAATGGCAGCTATTACCCCTATTATTAAAAAAACTGGTGCTGATCCAACCGACTTTACCAACCTACGTCCGATCTCCAACTTGCCATTTCTCTCTAAAGTAGTTGAAAAAATGTTGCTTCTCATTTACATACTCATCTTACAACTAACAATATGTATGAGCAATTCCAGTCCGGTTTCAGACCCCTCCATAGCACAGAAACAGCTTTAATCAAAATGACTAATGACCTTCTATTGGCTGCTGACAGAGGACTCCTTTCCATCCTCATTCTTCTGGACTTAACTTCCGCTTTTGATACCATTTCTCACACTATTCTGATCGACCGACTGATCTCTATTGGTATATCTCACACACCTCTGCTTTGGTTCAAATCATATCTCACAAATCGTTTTCAATATATTCAACTTGGTTCATATTCATCTCACCCTTCCTCTGTTTTTTCCGGTGTCCCACAAGGCTCTGTTCTCGGTCCGCTTTTATTTATTGTGTACTTGCTCCCTCTGATGATACAAATTATCTTCCATAATTCTACAGGTCCTAAGCTTTCAAACAAGGTATAGAATGTGTATATTCCCTGCGTGTGATCATTACAACATTTGATGTTTGTTTTTGTGGCTAATGTAACACACAGGCTAACCGTGGTCTATCGCAGAGATCCGACCGGCAAACGATTATTGGAACACTAACGATCGTTTTCAAACGATCCAGAGCAAACATGTCTTGTTGGTGCACATGGCCGTAGCGTATTTGGAAAAGTTAACCTACCTGAAATATGATTTTGTCGCAAGTTCTCGGTTGTTTACTTCAATGTAATGAACGGGGGAGGAGCTGACCGGAAGTGTGTTTCCGAGACCTGTGTGTAACGGTAGAAAAGTGGGCGGGGCAAATAGATGGATACAGTATACATACTATATATACCGAGACTGTGTCCCACCAAGAGGTAGCCTGGACAGGGCTTAGTCAGGACACACATTCACACACCAGACTCATACTAGGCAATGTGGGTGAAGTGTCTTGCCTACAGACACAACAACGAGTTTATCCTCTGTTGCCCCACTGTTTCACCTGAGGTTCCACCGTGGTCTCCCATCCCAGTCGTGCCCAGGCCCAAACCTGCTTAGCTTCTGAGATCTGACGGGATCAGGCTTTGGCAAACTGGTTTGGCCACTAAAAAGACTACTCTCACCGGCCCAGAACTAAACTCTCCACTGACCCAGAACTAAACTTAAAGCATATAGTCATGATTGCTTTTTAGTCTCTTGTAATATTGTTCACTTGTATTTTTATTGTAATTGTTTAAGTTGTTTTTAAATGCCTCTGTAGCACTTTGAGATTTCTCTGAAATGTAAGGTGTGTTACAAATAAAATGTATTATTATTAAAATTATTCTTATTCAAGCACATTCAAGCTTAAACCAGGACTAAATCAGGTCCAAACTAGAAACCTGCACGGGACTAGATTTTCATGACCACTCCCGCCCGATCCCGTAACATCCGTGACCGTTCCCGCCCGAGAAGCTCCCGCGGGTCCCGACGGAGATTGCGTGGCGGCCGCAGGGCATAACAACATGAACACAAATGACTAAACTCTGCATAAAGTTTTAAAATGATTAGGCACGAGCCTAAATAATCTGCAACAAGGCAATTATGTTCGTTTGACACATTCAATCATTAAGCGACTGATGTCTGTGTATTTCTTACCTGAAATACAAAGCTCCTCACACCTTTAGTTTCTGCTAAACAAACACTTTATTTGCCCAAACTCCAGGTGTATTATCTCCATCTCCTCGTGTGTAAAAGCCAGTCCTTCATTCATTCCTCTGGGAAAGTTTTCGGCCGTGCTGCGGCAGCTGCTGCGCGAGGACGCACAGATGATACGCACGTAAGGCACGCTAGACTAGGAAATGCTGCAGTGCAGTGCCAGTGTTACGTCTCTCTGTTGAACAGCAGCGCATACAAAGCGGTATTTCTTTCTTGCTACGTAATATTTTTAAGACAGCGGAGACAGCGTGAGTGTTTTGGCCTGACCGCCCGTTCCCGCTGAAGCAACGTTAAAACTGGCCGATCCCGAAGGTTTGCTCACGGGTCCCGCGGGAATTCCCGCCCGATGCAGGTTTCTAGTCCAAACCAGGTCTAAACCATCAGCTTCATGTTCACTCACCTGCGACATTCCATCCACAATTTAATCTGCTCACTCTTCCAGTATCCAACCCCAGCAAGAACCAGGACCCCCAGACCGACGAGCAGACCGATCACAAGTGTCTGGTCAGAAGCAGGTGGAGGAGTGGCTTTAGGAGGTGTGGTTGTGGGAGGTGGAGGTGTGGCTTTAGGAGGAGGAGTGGCTTTAGGAGGAGGAGTGGCTTTAGGAGGAGGAGTTGTGGGAGGTGGAGGTGTGGCTTCAGGAGGAGGAGTGGCTTTAGGAGGAGGAGTTGTGGGAGGTGGAGAAGTGGAGGCAGAGAAAAGACCTGGAAGCAGAGACAGATTTAAAGTTAAACAGAAACACGACGACAGACATAAGGCGGCGTTCACGTGACGTCGCAGCGTTTTCCAGGCAATAATATTTAACACAGACGTTTGAATTCTGTTTTCTTTTTAAACCAGTCGTTATCTAATTCTTTAGCGTCGCAGCCTCCTTCCTTACTGTAAAGATTCTACAAACGATTTCACCCTCGACTGAAAAACAACTGAAACTCTTCGATTAAGACGCTGAAACAAATAAACATGGTTGTTGTGTAGACTGGGTTTGTGCATCAAATGTAAGACTTTTTTAGACATTTTTATGACACAAGACCTATACATAGAGCTCCTGCAGCTGATGAGACGTTTTCCCAGCATGCACTGCGTCTCCTCGGGCGGCAGAGACGATTCCATTATGACTGTAGTCGACCAAAGACGTGTTCCATCGACCGATTAAAAAGACTTGAAACTAAAAAGATGGCACGGCAACATCTTTGAAGCTAAAATATCTTCTGATCTGATCATTTATCAAACCCAAACTATGCACAAACAATTTATACTAAAAAGAATAAGAAACCGTGTTTATGTAAAGGCAAAAGGTAAGCAAATCTTCAGCTGATTCACTACTTTATGTTACTGTTTAATAAACTCAATATAATCTAACCAAAACAATGGGTCGACTAATACATTATTTTGTTCGACTAAGACTAAGCTCCTGGACCGCGTGACTGAATTTGCTGCGGCTCCATTACAGCAGTGCCGCTTCCATCGAATATAATGGAAAGAAGCCAGAAATGTAGCTTCTGTGGCATTAAATTAGACCCTAAATATCTGTACGTCTAAAACATAAACCATTTTGTGGCCTGACTTTACTTTTCACAAGTTTAGAAGCATAAATCACACTCTGAATCTGTCATTCTGTTCATCTGATTCACTTTTCACCTTCTGTATCATTAAAACACTTTCCTGATGATGTTTGTGTGAAATATATTTGACTCTAAAGCCCTGGACAGAAAACATTTACTCAGACAAACCATTTAAACATTCTGATCCAGGACCTTAAGTGAAAACATGTCTCCGTCTAATGAAGCTTTAGTGACAGAAGGATTTGAATTGTTTTAATACGATAGTTCAATTATTAACCAGATTAAAATACTAATCAATACATCTGTAGCCCGATGAACAAGCTGGACTCACTTTTAGCTGCACAAATCCACTTTTTTCTGGTCAAAATGTCGTCTGTCAGTCTTGGAAATGTCCTGGCTTTCTTCTGTTTTTGATCATGTGTAAGTCCCAGTGTGTGAAAATAATCCTGATTCTGTAAAACTCCGATAACGTTTGATAATCCCGTCCGCCGCCGTTGAATTCTAATGGTGTCGTTCCTGCCGGTCTGAGAATACGCGGTGCATGCTGGGATAGCGAGACGTCCGCTGCAGGAGCTCCATCGACCAATTAATTCACTAAACGACTAAAGGACTACAACACTAGTAGATTCCATTGAGTTAAACGACGACGGCAGCCGGGATGATCAAACTTGGATTTTCACACACTGGGATTTACAAATTCACAAAGACAGAAGAAAAACCAGGCGGTCTGTGTCTGACAGACGACATTTTGACCCAAACAAAGTGGATATGTGCAGCTAAAAGCAGGGTTTCTGCAGAATCGAGAGATCAACTTTTAATTAAAGTTGTTTTTAAAACCACAAAATATACAAATTAAGAGATATTCGAAGTCAAGATGTCTAGTATTTTACAAAGCTGCTTCTTTTGCAAAGGCTTCATGAGATATAATTTTATTCTATTGATAACAGTTATGTTTCTGAAAGCTCTTTCAGTCCTCACACTGGTATCAGTCGATATCGAGTATCGGCAGATAATCAAAGCCAACGTATCGAGATCGGAACTGAAAAAGCTGGATCGGTGCATCTCTAGAAACAAACCAAATGTCGTATATTCTTGAGAATATTATTGACAATTTTCTGACAAAAAAAGCTGAAGTATGTGAAATAGATCAGGAAATCTGACAAAAAATGCTTTGTTAGAAATTTTAAGGCCAGTGCAGGTATTTTAAAGGCCTACAGCAGCAAATGTATTGTCTGAGCAGTCAGCTCCTCCTACATTCTGTTACATTCTGTTTGAGAGTCTGAAACCGGAGACTCGGACAATGACTTCTCCGTCCAGTGTTTGGACGATCCAATCAAGCGCGGCGATTCTGACACGTGACACTAAGAAGTCAGAAGTTGCTTCAAGCCCCATTTCAAAACATTTAAGACGGTGAACGTAGCTGATTCGGCTCGTGCTTCGGTTTTGAACAATGAACGTATCAAGTCCTTAAACCTGAGCACAAACCGGGTCGAGGCTTTATACTTGTGCTACATGTTCATGAAAACATCTGGTTTAGCCAGCGTGTCGCTGTTTTGGTGGAACACCAACGCGGAAAGCCCTCGAAATGTAAACCCGGCGCTCTGATCCCAGACCCTCACGGTTTGTAAAGTGTCTGTCAGAGTGTGTAGGGTCTGGCTGCTCAGGCAAACAAATTTAAGACTTTTTAAGGCCTTAAATCCAAACTTTTCTATTTTAGACTTTTTTAGACTTTTGAAGACCCGGCAGAAACCCTGTAAAACACTTAGACGTATTGACTTGTATTTTAATCTGGTTAAAAACTGTCGTCTTAAAACAAGTCCTACAGGGTCCTGGTGTCTGTACAGAGTCTTACATGAGAACTACAGGGTCCTGGTGTCTGTGTAGAGTCTTACATGAGAACTACAGGGTCCTGGTGTCTGTGCAGAGTCTTACATGAGAACTACAGGGTCCTGGTGTCTGTGCAGAGTCTTACATGAGAACTACAGGGTCCTGGTGTCTGTACAGAGTCTTACATGAGAACTACAGGGTCCTGGTGTCTGTACAGAGTCTTACATGAGAACTACAGGGTCCTGGTGTCTGTGCAGAGTCTTACATGAGAACTACAGGGTCCTGGTGTCTGTGCAGAGTCTTACATGAGAACTACAGGGTCCTGGTGTCTGTGCAGAGTCTTACATGAGAACTACAGGGTCCTGGTGTCTGTGCAGAGTCTTACATGAGAACTACAGGGTCCTGGTGTCTGTCCAGAGTCTTACATGAGAACTACAGGGTCCTGGTGCCTGTGCAGAGTCTTACATGAGAACTAAAGGGTCCTGGTGTCTGTCCAGAGTCTTACATGAGAACTACAGGGTCCTGGTGTCTGTGCAGAGTCTTACATGAGAACTACAGGGTCCTGGTGTCTGTGCAGAGTCTTACATGAGAACTACAGGGTCCTGGTGTCTGTGCAGAGTCTTACATGAGAACTACAGGGTCCTGGTGTCTGTACAGAGTCTTACATGAGAACTACAGGGTCCTGGTGTCTGTACAGAGTCTTACATGAGAACTACACGGTCCTGGTGCCTGTACAGAGTCTTACATGAGAACTACAGGGTCCTGGTGTCTGTGCAGAGTCTTACATGAGAACTACAGGGTCCTGGTGTCTGTGCAGAGTCTTACATGAGAACTACAGGGTCCTGGTGTCTGTGCAGAGTCTTACATGAGAACTACAGGGTCCTGGTGTCTGTGCAGAGTCTTACATGAGAACTACAGGGTCCTGGTGTCTGTGCAGAGTCTTACCTGAGCATGGGATTTCTTTAGGCTCCAGACTTAGTCCATTTCCCTCAACGATAAGTTCTGTCTCTGGTTCTGTGAGACAGACGAACTGATGATTGTTTTCACAGACTCCACATGTCTGCAGCTTCAGGTCAGGACGAGGAGAAGAGCCATCACATTTCAGCAAAGGAGCAGATCCGTTTAAGTACAGGTGGGAGTCTATTGTTCTTTCATCATAAATCACGTCGATGCCGGTCTCGTTTGAAACAGCATAACACGTCTGCCAAAATAGCAAAAATAAACAACAGTCTTAAGTTATTTCCACAGATGAGCTGGTTCTGAACTGGCTGTTTTAGATTAACAGTTAACTTTGGCTCGGCTTTTTCCCATTTATTAAGAATAATTACAATAATAATAATACATTTTATTTATACAGCACTTTTCAAGACACTCAAAGACGCTTTACAGACAAAGGCAAAATATGAAAACGGTGAGTAATTAAAACATTAAGATGACAACATGATGTTGTGCTTGGCTTGGCCTCAGCGACAGACAGATGTGTGTTGTGTTGTAGGTAAAACGAGCCTGTTTGGCTTCTTCATCATGGAGCCCACTTCCTGGTTATGTTAAATCTTCAGAGGGGTTTTGAAAACGTTCTAGGGGTTAATCAGCTCTGTGTGAGTCAGGAGCGTAGAAAAAACATTTCTGCAGCTTTATAAACTGCAGAGTTTTTAAGACATTTTGTGAATCTTAAGTTACAGATGTGCTTTTCAGACTGAAAATAACCGCGCTGTGGATCTGAGTTAGCACAGAGCTGTTACCCACGACATGTCTTTAAACTCTTAATATTTGGATTTTCAAAACCCCTGTGAAACATTACAATGGGGAATTTACTTCCGGTGTTCTGCAAATATTAAATATACTGTATATAATATTAAACTTTACAGGATGACTTTATATCTGATAAAGTGCAACCTTTTGTGTCACTAAACCTAAAATAAGAATCCAGAGCTGTCCTTAAGTCTTAGTTTGGAGGTTAACTTGCAGTGTGCAGTAAACTGTCGTTGATACTTTTTTGCAAAAATTATAATAAACAAGCCATAGACACAGATAATTATTACTTTTCTTTATTTTGTAGTTTTCACTAGTTAGTTTTTCTAAAATAGTCCACTACAGATGCATCTACTACACTTTGTCATAATTTTGTCACAAAAGTAAGCAAAATACTATTTACTGCACACTGCGAGCTAACCTCCAAACTAACACTAAAATACAGCTCTCAGTAACTCTCTTAAGTACACTATATTACCAGAAGTATTGTCTCACACATTCAAATGCTCAGAATCAAGTGTCCTAATCACAGGTGTATAAAGTCAACACTCAGGCTGCAGACTGTGAAACTAGACATTTGTGAAAGAATGGGCCGCTCTCAGCAGAATGGGCCGCTCTCAGGAGAATGGGCCGCTCTCAGCAGAATGGGCCGCTTTCAGGAGAATGGGCCGCTCTCAGGAGCTCAGTGAATTCCAGCGCTGAACTGTCATATTCAAATTTGTCAAATGTCACATTTCCTCACTCCTAAATATTCCACAGTCAACTGTCAGCTCTATTAGAACAAAATGGAAGTGTTTGGGAACAACAGCAACTCAGCCACGAAGTTAGGAATGAGATGCACTTCAGTTCATAGTGTGAGTAAAGGCAGGTGAGCCAATACTTTTGGTAATATAGTGTATATCAATACAAAACGTTGTATTACGTGGAATATAAAGTCGTCCTGTAAAGTTTAATGTTCACAGATTTCAGTTTGGGGGAAAGTATGTTCCTGTGAGGAGGCAGAACACCAGAGCCAGGGCGATCTTCTTCTTTAAGTGAAATACAGTATGTCCAGAAATGACTAAGTTTGACAAAGCTTTTGAACCCTGAAGTCTTCTACACCAGTGTTTCCCAACCAGTGGTACAAGGCTCAAAGACATGACCACTTACCAGAGAATACTTGGAAGGATTTTCAAATTATAAAAGGTAAAACTGGAAGCTGTCTGAATTAAAAACTGCTTCACATTAAATATAGTATTTTGGATGTTATTTTAATCAAAACATATTACAGTAGTAAATGGATTTATTCACTAGAAAAAAGTTTTCAGTCCAATCATTCATTCTAAACACTGCAGACTGTACATGTACTCCACTTCTTCCTTCTTTAAATCTAGTTAATGAAGATTAGACTCAGGTGCCCTTATGTATTGTAAGTACAGTTTCTTTTATATTTGAAGCAGTTTCCCACTGGAGCTGGTGCATGTCTGGCCCAGCGGTGACTAAACTCAATCAGAAGCAGTTTTCAGGAGCAGATATGTCTTTTGTTCTCACCAGGTTTGATGCTCCAGCCACGGTCGAAAAGAAATCCAGAAAACCCAGAAAACCCAGGCACAAGCACAAGACGAGGTCGGTCAGCTTCATGGCTCCGGTGGCAGAAGAACTGAGGAGAAACACACAAACAGAAAGAACTGTGAGAAAGTGGTTCAAATGTCAAACTAAGACAAACATGTGGGACTTTAACATTGTAAACTACATTAAATATTACCTGTTTTTAGAGTTTCTGCGGGACTTTTAATTTTAGATTTTGCTACAATTTTAAAAATCTAATACTCTAATTTATAGTCGAACAAAGTATTCTGTTCCAACAAATAACAGCAGAAACACACGAGCTGTGTTTTATAATTGAGGATTTCTCACAGAAAAGCTGCAGCAGTGTGAAATAAACAGGAAATCTGACAGAAATTGGTTCATTTAAAGGTTTAAGATCTGCGCGATTTTAAGACCTACAACGTAAATTTAAGACTTTATATAAACATTAAACGCAACATTTTCTATTTAAGACTTTCTAAGCCCCAAAGAAACCTTTATACAGTTGTTTTTGGTTTAGTGACAACGGGACGGAGGACATTTTAAACGAAGAACCGTTCAGCTTTTTGGAGAAAACTCAGTAAACACTCGAATATAAATACAAATACAACGAGCTATCATATAAAGAAGACAGATTATGGAGAATTTTGATCATAGCGGGGTGTTTTCGTCCTAAAGTGCATAATGCATAATGTGAAGCGTCTTTGGGTGTCTTGAAAAGCGCTGTATAAATCCAATGCGTTATTAAAATCAACGCTATCGGTAACGCTATGTGACCAGACACAATCCGCGGAGACACGGCTAAAAGTAAAGCTCCATCCACACAAACTCGACAGAACGTCACTTTTAAGAAGCAGATCATCTGAAACGTAAATCTAAGTACAACTGCACAATGACAACGATAAAGTGCAGTGCTACGGTTCCTACCTCAGTGCGTAAAAAACAGCGTGTGGCAGCTCAGCTCTGGATGAAAACGCCGCAGATGTGACCTGCTCCTGCAACTTCCTGGATCTACTTGTTTGGTCTTCTTCTTCGAATGATTTCCGGCAGGCTGTACGCTAGAGTGCGTAATGCTGCCCTCCACAGATCATCTGTGATATTTAATATGGCGCAGTATTAAAAAAAAAAAAAAAAAAAAAAAAAAAAAAAAAACGTTCCCTGTCCCGTTACCTACTCTTCACTGTCTACTTATTCAATCACTGTTTTGCGCCAAACCTTGTTTCAGCGCAATATTCAAGTCCTCTCCAGTGATATCTCTTATATTCAGGAATACTTTTGCTGCATCCAAAATAACTTTGATGCGCTCAGATTTATCCACATTGTCCATAGCACAGTTCACAACCACGGTCATAAATGCAATGAAATTCATTTTGTCCACAAATACATTTTCTTCTGCAGAATGCTTATTCTCATCATTTGCCCGATCAGTTTCTACTTGCTTCTTCACCTTTTTCACAGCCTCTGAATAAGACAGTCCTGTCTCGCATCGCACTCTAGTAATGTTATCCTCCTCTTTGCGCCTAGGGCACTCAGGAGAACCAGCCCAGTGGTTTCCAAAGCACTGTACACACTTGGCGTCAATGGTTTGGTCTTTTTCACATTTTTTAGGCTCACAACTTTTCCTTCCACATCTTCCACATCTTCGTTCTCCCCTGCACACAGCAGCTACATGTCCATAGCCCTGACAACAAAAGCACCTCAATGGGGCTCTCCTAAACAGTCTCACACGGTAACACACGTAGTCAAGAAACACGCGCTCAGGCAAATCCCCTTCGAACGAGAGGCAAATAGATGTACTCAGTTCAGAAGTATCTCTATTGTAGTTTCGCACCATTCTTTGGGAAGCTACTTGTTTGGTCAAATGTGCGCTTGATTTGAGCACCGCCATCGCGCTACTTGTGAATCTGCAGAGGACGATGCAACATTACTCATTCTCGGGGTCGGACTGATGACGTGATGTGTTGTTTTGTTTGGTAGCCGATGACGCGAAGGAGAAAGCATCAAATAGCTGTACGTTCTCGAAGTCGGACTGGTGACGTTTTGTTTTGTTTGCCGACGACCGAAGGGGAAAACATCAACTTGCTGTACGTAAAAATGCTTGCCAGATGCTCAAATACTAATGTTTGGAAACTGTAAACAACCACTGTGCGGTGGTGAGTGAAAGTTTAAATTTAAAGTTACTTTACGTTGTTGTTTTACGTTGTTGTTTTCCCCTTCGTTTGGCGTTGCCACAACACGATGACGCTAGTCCGACCCCGAGAATCCTTTCTTTTTATTTTCCACAAAGTTTGAGTACGTTTGACAGATAAAACACACAAAGTATATAACGGATGAATTTGATTATTTCTCATGTGATTTATGTTGACTCAACGCTGAAGTGTTCCGTTACACAATAATTGGAATGATTTATTTCACATTTACACAGACAGTTGTCTTTAAAGTGCTTCACACAGTAACCCCTCCTCCCCACTCACTCACTCACTGATGATCAGAAAAGCTTTGAGCCTTTAAAATGTTGTCAGAATATTTTAAGACTCATGCCTAAGGAGCAGGCTAGATAGATTGAAACTTTTTATAATATTATGTAGTCAGTTTCTATTAATAAATAATGAATTTGTGCTCAGAACAATCCTACACTGATTTTGTTTTACAAACACAAAACACTTGAACATTGAGTCAACATAAAAATAAATAAAATTCCATTATATACTGTCTGCTTTATATACGTTATGTACTGTGTGCTTTATATACGTTATGTACTGTGTGCTTTATATACGTTCTGTACCGTGTGCTTTATATACGTTATGTACCGTGTGCTTTATATACGTTATGTACCGTGTGCTTTATATACGTTATGTACCGTGTGCTTTATATACGTTCTGTACCGTGTGCTTTATATACGTTATGTACCGTGTGCTTTATATACGTTATGTACCGTGTGCTTTATATACGTTATGTACCGTGTGCTTTATATACGTTATGTACCGTGTGCTTTATATACGTTATATACTGTGTGCTTTATATACGTTATATACTGTGTGCTTTTATTTGTCAAACGTACTTAACTTGATAGAAAATAAAAGAATGAGTAACACTGCATCGTTCTCTGCAGATTCAAAAGTAACGCGATGGATGGTGCTCAAATCAAGCGCACCCTGAGCGTCAGAGCTCTTCCGGGTTTGTGCGTCACTGGCATGGATCCATTGGATCTATTGGCCATGTCACTTGCCAGTCTTGTGTTTTGGTGCCTCCCCTTTGCTGCTTCGGCGGCTTCACTCAGAGTTGCCAAATCTGCTTCTTTATAGCAACTTAGGCTACTTATTTTGGAAAGTCGCATATTTAGTTTTTTTTTTTTAAGGCTACGTCAGAAAAAAAACGTGATTTTGGTCATTTTCTAGGTTTGAGCTTTGAAAATACAACCACTGATGGCTGAAATGTATACTTTATGGATCAAATGTTAATGCATTAGTGTTCAATTGCAATGATAAAACTAGCATTAACAACTCGTTCTTTCACTTAATGTTGAAATAATTTATTGCTCTAACGTTTAACTGAAGGGCTGAGGTCGCTTGCTTTGTGGCTTTCAGAGACTGTCTCGTTTTTCGCCCTGATTCGGTCATAACAGCTAACTAGGCCACTCCCCTTGGAGCTGGTGAACACCGTGAACACACAGACCGCCGCACAAGAGACACGACTGCAGTAGGACTAGACTCCCTAACCTTTGGCACGGTTACGTTTTATTTTACGTGTAATGAAAACAACCAAATAAAAAGGTCAAATGATAAACTATTATAAAACGAGACAGTGTTGTGGCGCAGTTGTGTTTTGATGATATAACCGTCACTTACCTCGCCGTGCCTCATGTTCGGGCGGTAGTCCCATGGGTAATCCTCCATTTTCAGACTCACCACAGCTCAGCTCAGGTCACAGAGTTCTGACGTTTCCTCTCACACACGGCTCCTCCAAACACACAAACTACTACTGCTGCTGCTTTTAGTCTGAGCTCCATGATCTGGCAATAACGCGCTTTTTAAACTATTCTCAAGTGTCCTGGTTCTGTTTGTTAACGCGCTCGGGTCGTGCTGCGTGCGTGGCGTGGAGTCTGTCTTTCAAGTGACGTAACGTAAGGCACAGCAGCAGTTTCACGTTCGTTCAGCGTCTCTTGATTGGCTGTAGTTTACTTTCAGTACAGTCAGTCTGGCACAATAAAAGCTTACATGAAATCTTACACATGAATAACAATAAAACAGAAAGTGAAGGCAAAAGACTTTATTTAGAGCATTTATTTAACTAAAACATACTTTAAAACTTTCTCATAAGGACTGATCATCTACAGCAGCTGAAAAACATGACAAAACTAAAAACAAACATTTATAACCTGAATATTTACATATCCCAGCTGAAGGAGTGAATCTGGCTCATCTGCAAACTTCACATTTTACACTTGTCCCGCTTTTGTTCATCCAGCGCTGATGAGATCTGAAGAGAGAAAAAAAAAAAAACAGATATGAATAACAAAGGCTAGTGCTAACCAGAGGTGAAAAGTAACTATGTATTTTTACTCAAGTACATGTACTCAAAAAAACTAAAATTGCTTGAGTATTTTAAAACAAATTCTGGTGTCTTTACTTCTTACATTTTTCACAAAATATCTGTTATACTCCCTACAGTTTGAAAACAAATGAGTTACTTTTTAAATCCAGTGTTGTTTTGTTTTTTTCCTTCTTAAAAGGCAGTGCAGACCTGCTGTGATGCCTTATTATATCGATACTTCCAGTAAAACATTTTTATTTTTCCCGTTAAACAATTTAAAAATCCACAAAACTGTCTTTATGCAATAAAATGTTACGTAATTATGTGCTAAGGGTAATTGTTTCTCTGTAAAGTCAATTTTACTCAACGACGAGGCTAACACAACTTTGTAATTTTACTTTGTCACTGAAGTAACGTTAAACGAACTTCAGCTGTAAGTTACATTGACTTTTTCATTTTTCAGTGAAGAAACGTGAAGACAGAAACGTTGTGAACTTTAACCATTTTTTTACACAATTAACTAAAATAAATACATTAATTAAATGTAAAATTAAATACATTTCTTTTTTGCACAGGAATCTTGTTAATGTTTCTGTTTGGCTGTCGCACAGTACTGTCTGCGTTAAGTTCCGTTTGCTCACGTCTGCTGTCATTAGCATTGTGGCTAAAACTACCGTTAGCAACAAAAGCTCTAAAAACACATCACTATGAATATTTCAGAGGCTCAGAATGCATTAGGTAGGTGAGCAAAAACATACGACTGATGTGTGAAGTTGAAAAATAACGATTTACGTCTGCTAACTTTTTAAAGAAGCAAAAAACAAAAGCGCTTAAATAACGCTAGAGAATCAGGTTTTGCTGTTGTCGCAGTTACGGCGGCCATCTTGTGACTGGAGCAGCTGTCATAAAATGGATGAATCAAAGTGGAAGATTAGCAAAGTTAGCCATGTTAGCTGTCACTGCACCCCGTGTAATTTAGGCATTTACTGCAACAACTAAACAACATCAACACTGTGGCGGAAGAGAAATGACACGGAAAGCTGAAGGAAAGCTTAGTTTATTTAATTTCTCAACCAGGTGCAAAAACAGAATGACTGAACAGACCGAAGAGACAAGGCACACACGCCTCCTAAACTTTCAAAGCCCAAAACGCAAAACGAACATCAATGAATGAGCACCGCAAACATTAGCTTTAAAGTCTAAAATACAGCAGCGCCGAGATCCGAAAATGGCCAATGGTTAACCAGTGCATTGGCCACTCCGTTAACCACCTCCAGAGGGCGCACTAGTGGCCAAAAGAATGGCCAAGAGAATGGTTAACCACTAAAAACTGGCTAAAACAGTGGCCAAAACCGCGGCTAACCAGGAAAATCTGGCAAAGCATCGTTTCTGCACATAGTAGATACTTTTGCTTTTAGTAAATTTGTAATAAAGACAGATCTGCTGACTTATGTTTGAGTTGTGGACGAAAGAAAACATGACAAATAGCTATTTGCGTGATGAAAAAAAAATGTGATCACATTGTAGAGCATTTTATTTGTGAAAAGAACAAATATGAAAACACCTTCATTCAGGAATTTTAACTAAATAGATAGAAACGAACGTAAAGTGTGGGCACTGTCGGGAAAGTTGAATTGGTAGGAGTTTTAACATATCTTAATGACAGAGCGCGTGGCCTATCAGGTAAGGTGCTGATCTCCGGTGCCGAAATGCGTTGGATCGATTCCTGGGTGCAGGAGTACTTATTTTGAATTTTGTTATTGAGCGTAAGTGGCATTTAAAGATAAAATACAACTTTACCAAGGTACTGTTTTATTGTTATATATTTATTATATGAATTTAACTTATGCGTGCTAAATTTTAGACATTGTATTTTATCATTAAAAATATCAATAAGCATATCAACTTGATTTTAAAATTTTGTTTCTCATACCTTGGGATTAATCAAACAATTTTCAGCAATAGAGCCTTGCACATTTTCTGTTGAGCCACCACACTATTGATTATAGGTTCAAGCCTGGGTTATTGTGAGGAAACATTTTGAAATCAAGTTGATTCATTTGATTAATTTTAAGCACATTTTTCCAAACTTTAGCCACATTTCATAGAGAATTGTCACTTTTCAAGCCATCGGCCACTCAATCGGCCACTTTTTAGTCATCGGCCATTTGGTCGACCACTTTTGAAATTGGCCAAAATTATGTTTTAACACCTTCTGTGCATGCTAGGACTATAAATAAGCACTTTTTAAGCTATCGGACACTCAATCGGCCACTTTTTAGTCATCGGCCATTTGGTCGGCCACTTTTGAAATTGGCCAAAATGAGGTTTTAACACCTTCTGTGCATGCTAGGACTATAAATAAGCACTTTTTAAGCCATCGGCCACTCAATTGGCCACTTTTTAGTCATCGGCCATTTGGTCGACCACTTTTGAAATTAACCAAAATGAGGTTTTAACACGTTCTGCACGTGTTAGAACAATAATAGGCACTTTTTGAGTCATTAGCCACTTGATCTGGCCACTTTTTAGTCATCGGCCATTTGGTCGACCACTTTTGAAATTGGCCAAAATGAGGGTTTAACACCTTCTGTGCATGCTAGGACTATAAATAAGCACTTTTTAAGCCATCGGCCACTTGATCGGTAACTTTTTACTCATCGGCCATTTGGTCGGCCACTTTTGAATTGTCTCCAAAAGTGGCCAAAATCATATTTTCATAATTTTAACTTATTCAGAATCATTATTCTACTGTTTTTACTGAGTTTTGACAAATTTTAGCCATCGGCCACTCCATCGGCCACTTTTGAAAACCCTCCAAAAGTGGCCAAAATCACATTTCTCATCATTGTAGTTCATTCAGAATCATTATTCTACTCTTTTTACTGAGTTTTGACACATTTTAGCCATCGGCCACTTTTAAAAACCCTCAAAAAGTGGTCAAAATCACATTTCTCATCATTGTAGTTCATTCAGAATTATTATTCTAGTCTTTTTACTGAGTTTTGACACATTTTAGCCATCGGCCACTTAGTCCTCCAAACACTGAGGTTGAAGGTTTTTCAAAAGTGGCCGATGACTAAAAAGTGGCCGACCGAGGGGCCGATGGCTTAAAAAGTGCTTATTTATACTCCTAGCATTAACAGAAGGTGTTAAAACCTCATTTTGGCCATTTTTACAAGTGGTCGACCAAATGGCCGATGACTAAAAAGTGGCCGATCAAGTGGCTGATGGCTTAAAAAGTGCTTATTTATAGTCCTAGCATTAACAGAATGTGTTAAAACCTCATTTTGGCCAATTTCAAAAGTGGTCGACCAAATGGCCGATGACTAAAAAGTGGCCAGATCAAGTGGCCAATGACTCAAAAAGTGCCTATTATTGTTCTAACACGTGCAGAAGGTGTTAAAACCTCATTTTGGCCAATTTCAAAAGTGGCCGACCAAATGGCCGATGACTAAAAAGTGGCGGATTGAGTGGCCGATGGCTCAAAAAGTGCTTATTATTGTTCTAACATGCACAGAAGGTGTTGAAACCTCTTTTTGGCCAATTTCAAAAGTGGTCGACCAAATGGCCGATGACTAAAAAGTGGCCGATTGAGTGGCCGATGGCTCAAAAAGTGCTTATTTATAGTCCTAGCATGCACAGAAAGTGTTAAAACCTAATTTTGGCCAATTTCAAAAGTGGTCGACCAAATGGCCGATGACTAAAAAGTGGCCAATTGAGTGGCCGATGGCTTAAAAAGTGCTAATTTATAGTCCTAGCATGCACAGGTGTTAAAACATAATTTTGGCCAATTTCAAAAGTGGTCGACCAAATGGCCGATGACTAAAAAGTGGCCGATTGAGTGGCCGATGGCTCAAAAAGTGCTTATTGTTGTTCTAACATGCACAGAAGGTGTTGAAACCTCTTTTTGGCCAATTTCAAAAGTGGTCGACCAAATGGCCGATGACTAAAAAGTGGCCAGATCAAGTGGCCAATGACTCAAAAAGTGCCTTTTATTGTTCTAACACGTGCAGAAGGTGTTAAAACCTCATTTTGGCCAATTTCAAAAGTGGCCGACCAAATGGCCGATGACTAAAAAGTGGCGGATTGAGTGGCCGATGGCTCAAAAAGTGCTTATTATTGTTCTAACATGCACAGAAGGTGTTGAAACCTCTTTTTGGCCAATTTCAAAAGTGGTCGACCAAATGACCGATGACTAAAAAGTGTCCGATTGAGTGGCCGATGGCTTAAAAAGTGCTTATTTATAGTCCTAGCATGCACAGAAGGTGTTAAAACCTCATTTTGGCCAATTTCAAAAGTGGCCGACCAAATGGCCGATGACTAAAAAGTGGCCGATTGAGTGGCCGATGGCTTGAAAAGTGACAATTCTCTATGAAATGTGGCTAAAGTTTGGAAGAATGTGCTTAAAATTAATCAAATGAATCAACTTGATTTCAAAATGTTTCCTCACAATAACCCAGGCTTGAACCTATAATCAATAGTGTGGTGGCTCAACAGAAAATGTGCAAGGCTCTATTGCTGAAAATTGTTTGATTAATCCCAAGGTATGAGAAACAAAATTTTAAAATCAAGTTGATATGCTTATTGATATTTTTAATGATAAAATACAATGTCTAAAATTTAGCACGCATAAGTTAAATTCATATAATAAATATATAACAATAAAACAGTACCTTGGTAAAGTTGTATTTTATCTTTAAATGCCACTTACGCTCAATAACAAAATTCAAAATAAGTACTCCTGCACCCAGGAATCGATCCAACGCATTTCGGCACCGGAGATCAGCACCTTACCTGATAGGCCACGCGCTCTGTCATTAAGACGTGTTAAAACTCCTACCAATTCAACTTTCCCGACAGTGCCCACACTTTACGTTCGTTTCTATCTATTTAGTTAAAATTCCTGAATGAAGGTGTTTTCATATTTGTTCTTTTCACAAATAAAATGCTCTACAATGTGATCACATTTTTTTTTTCATCACGCAAATAGCTATTTGTCATGTTTTCTTTCGTCCACAACTCAAACATAAGTCAGCAGATCTGTCTTTATTACAAATTTACTAAAAGCAAAAGTATCTACTATGTGCAGAAACGATGCTTTGCCAGATTTTCCTGGTTAGCCGCGGTTTTGGCCACTGTTTTAGCCAGTTTTTAGTGGTTAACCATTCTCTTGGCCATTCTTTTGGCCACTAGTGCGCCCTCTGGAGGTGGTTAACGGAGTGGCCAATGCACTGGTTAACCATTGGCCATTTTCGGATCTCGGCGTCTCTCCTAAAATATGTTCTTCACTTGATATCAAACTGTTTAATAGGCTGTGTAAAGTATGGTGAAAGTTTTTAGGAAGTTTCTGATAATAAATCTGAAATAAACTCACCCCTGGATCGTGACTTAACTGGAAGAAAAGCACGCCTCGGTCCATAACATGTTTCCATCTTCTCAGTCAGTCTCCGTGGTGTCCCTCTGTCCCACTCTGTCCACAACTGCGTGAATTACAGCCCCACTTTCACTCCGGCGCTTTTATAAGCCTCTTGCCTCCGCCGCTAAAACTAGTCCCGCGTGAGGTTTGAGAGACGCTGAGCTGAGCTGTGGAAACATCAAAATTGAGGTTTTAATTAGTGATGGGCCATTTGAAGCCGAGGCATCGGGGCTTGTACCGAGTAACAGGGGGCGTGTCTAATGAAGCCCTGCTTCGAGGCTTGCTTCAGTTTGCCTAAAACCACGTGATCTGTGAATGTGAGGCTTTGCTTTTGGGAAGATGACGTCATTGCTTCATTTACAGAGTCGCTTCACTCACGCGCTCCCACACAACACAGCTTTCATTCATTTTTATCTACATAATTTACATTATTTTTAGTTGTGCTTTTAAATGTAAAATAAGCTTTTCTATGTTTTAGTTTGTTTTAACCTACAAAATATGGCCTGTTTAACACACTTATTGTGGTGTGTAGGTTATCAGAAGTTCATTGGCTAAATGAGCCAACCTATACAGTTAAAGGTTTTTTGGGTACAATTTTTGCAAAGCTTGTAAAGTGTGCGTTTCCAGCAAGAGACATCGTGGTTGTTTCAAGGCACAATTTGGCAGAGGTGGTTGAGAAATTGCTTCATTTTGGCGGAGCTGTAAGTGGCACAGGTTCTGTGCTTTGTTCTGGCTGCAGATTCTGGTCTAATTATAGGCCTATAGAAACCTATTTAATATTAAACGATTCATGGAAATCAAGGTTTCATTTGAAAGTTGTGCTTTCCCACTTTCAACAAAGCCTGACATATGCACTATTGGGTACATAATAGAGCTCAGTCTTTGCGTGTGGTTGCTGTGGCACATGCGTAGAGTGAAGGTTTGTCGCGCAGAAGGTTGGAAGTTCGAACCCCACTTGTGACACAACAGAATATTTTTATGAGTACGCTACAGACATGAACACATAAATAATCTAATTTCAACGCCTTAAATGAGTGATTGTCTCAGTAAAACGGTGTTTTATTTGATTTATGACACTGCACCATTTAACGTTTGTTACATTTAATGACCACATTGACTTGGATTAAATGAAGCAATTTGCGAGGCACCGGCTCATGTGCCGGTACAATTGGCTGAAAGCCTCAAGTGGTTCATGAGGCTTCATTTGGCCATCACTAGTTTTAATCTCTGGTGCGTCCACAGGAATTCACAGGCTACGTTTGGTATTAACCTTTCGATTTTTTTTCTCAATTTTTCATGGCGGATTGATTTAGTAGAGTACCTTCTGTGCGCGGATTACGAAAAGATACCGTCAGTCGTGATGCGGCTGCTCCCTGCAAAGCGCCTAATAATAGAGGTTATCATTTTGCTTAGCAACATTTAGAATAAATGGTATTTCTTGTTGTCGTGGCAACGACTTGTCTGCTAACAACAGTTGATGATTTAGGACATTTTAACTGCAACAAACGGACTCAAAAACGTGTTTTTTAAGAAGAAAAGGTCATAATTCAACTGTGTGTGATTTCAATGTCTGATAAATGAGAGAAGCTAAAGTCTTGTTGTTTATCTGCTTTGCAACAACTGTTTTTACATGTCAGTTACAAACCCAGTGCTCAGTAGACTTGTGGTGGGTTGAATTTGTTCTCAAACTGTAGTTTATCTTTCCTGTTTAGCTGTATTTTCAGCTTTTACAGTAGAAAATGTCCTTTCTCTCCATTAACTCTCATGTATCCTTGCCACTCAGCATGAACATTTGTCACCTGCAGAACCTCTATACTGGGTGGGCAGTTATTCTGACTCAAAAACCAAATTCAAACCCAGAACATTGATGGAGGGCTGGAACGTTTGTTTGACACTATCGCTGGGTTTCAGATCAACACATACACAGTGTTATTTCAATCAGATTGGAAACTGAATGAAATTTACCATAAAGTCTGCTTATAACTTTGTATTTTTACGAACTGTGCAGTTGACTCTTCACTGATTGGCTAAACTCCCACACACGTGCGTTTACTGAGTTGTGATTGGCCGATGGAGCTGTCAATTTTCACCTCCAGAAAGTTCCACGGTGCAGCTTCAAGGTGCGTCTGACAGGTTCCACACACAAAAAGCGTAAATACATACTCCTCCTCCCTCTCTCTCCTTGTCAGTCTGTTCATCATTTGAAACTTAACATCTATAAAACTGATCATTATGAGTGTAAATGTGCTTTCAAAGTGCACTGCACTGTGCACTGCACATGTGTGCAGTGGTCATGTGGCGCCCTCTAGTGACGCAAACTCAACGTGATCACGTCACGTTTAAAGAGAAACCTGTTCAACTTTTATTAACATCGCTGCTGTTTTAAGTCCAGTTTCTCTCTTTCCTCTCTTCCTCGCTCTCTCCCTTCTCTCTCATTCTTTCTCTCTTCTCTTTCCTCCTACTTTCTTTTTGCTCTCTCTTTCTCTCTCTATCTCTCTCTTTCCTTCTCTCCCCCACCTCCCCGCTATTTTTCTCTCTTTACTTCCTCTCACTCTCTCTCTTCCCCTTTCTCCTCTTCCTCACTCTCTTTTTCTCATCCCTCTCTCTCTTTGTTCTTTCTTTCTTTTTGCTTTCTCCTCTTCTCTCTCTCTTTCTCCGCTCTCACCCTCCTCTTTCTCTCTCCCTCTTTCACTTCTCTCTTTCCTCTTTTTTTCTTCCTCCTCTTTTCTCTCTCTCTCTTTACTCTCTCTCTCTCTCCCCCTACTCTTCCCCCTCTTCTCACTCTCCCTCTCCCTCTCTCTCTTTGTCAGTCTGTCCATCATTTGAAACTTAACATCTATAAAACTGATCATTATGAGTGTAAATGTGCTTTTCGCTCCTGTGCAGTCATTTTCTCTCTCTCTCTTTCTCTTTTCCTCTTCCTCGCTCTCTTCCTTCTCTTTCTTTCTTTCTCTCTCCTCCTCCTTTTCTTCCCTCTCTTTCCTCCTTTCTCTTTTCTCCCTCTCTTTACTCCTCTCCTCCACCTCCCTGCTATTTTTCTCTCTTTCCTCTCTTTCTCCTCCCCCTCTCTTTGTTCTATCTTTCTCTTTGCTCTCTCTTCTTCTCTCTCTCTCTCCCTTCCTTTTTCACTTCTCTCTCTTTCCTCCTTTCTCTTTGCTTTCTCTCCATCTCATTGTCCCTCCCCTCTCTCTCTTCCTATCTCACCTCTTTCACTCTTTTTCTTCTTCCTCCTCTTCCCTCCTCTACTTACTCTTTTTTTCTTCCCCCTTTTCTCTCTCTTTACATCCCCTTCTCCCTTTCTTCTCTCTCATCTTTCTCCTCTCTTTCTCCTCCTTCTTTCTCTTTGCTCTCCCTCCTCTCTTTCTTTCTTGCTTTCTTTCTCCCCTCTCTCGAATCTCAGTTTTTGGATTTGTCTCGCGATAACAGAAAATATAAAAACAAACAGATGGACAGATGACTGTACAGTGGTCCTGTGGCGCCCTCTAGTGACGCAAACTTCATTAGCATTGCTGCTATTTTAAGTCATTTTCTCTCTCTCTTTCCTCTCACCCTCTCTCTTTTCCTCTTCCTCACTGTCTAACTCCTCTCTCTCTCTTTCTTTCTCTTTTCTTCCTCCCCCTCTTCTCTCTCCCCTCCTTTATTTTTCTCTTTGTATTTTCTTCTCTCTCTCCTCCTCTTCTGTCTTTTTCTCTCTCTTTTCATTCTCTCCCCCACCTCCCTCCCTCTCCCTCCTCTATCTTTCTTTCTCCCTTCCTTTCTTCTCTCTCTTTTCCCTGTTCCTCTTCCTCGCTCTCTCCCTTCTCTCTTTCCTCCTTTCTCTTTGCTCTCTCTCCATCTCATTTTCGCTCTCTCCTCTTTTTCTCTCTCTTTTCTTCTTTCCTCCCCCTCCTGGCTATTTTGTCTTTCTTTCCTCTCTCTCTCTTTTACCTTTCTTCTCTTCCTCACTCTCTCTTTCTACCCCCTTCTGTCTCTTTGCTCTTTCTCTCTCTTCGCTCTACCTCTTTCCCTTCTCTCTCTCCTTCCTCCTTCTTTCTCTTTGCTCTCTCAATCTCCCTCCTCTCTCTTTCTCTTTTTCTTTCTCCTCTTCTCTCTTTTCTTTCTTTACTCCCCCACTCCCCCCTTTATTTTGTTTCTCTTCACTCTCTCTACTCTTCTCCCTCACTCTCTCTCTCTCCTTTCTTTCTTTTCTCTCTCCTCCTCCAACTTCTCTCTGTTTCCTCCTTCTTTCTCTTTTCTCTCTCTCCATCTCATTCTCCCTCCTCTCTTTCTTTTTTCTCTTTTTTCTTCCTCCTCCCCTCTTCTCTCTTCTCTTTACTTCTCTCTCCCCTATTCTCCCTCTTCTTTTCCCTCCTCCCTCTTTCTCCCCTCTCACTCTCTCCTCCTCCTCTTCTCTCTGTCTTTCTTTCTCTCTCTCTCTTCACTCTCCCCTTTGCCTCCCTCCTCTTCTCTCTCTCCCTCCTCTTCTCTCTCTCCTCTTTTTCTCCTCCCTTCTATTTTCTCTTTTAACTCTCTTTCTCTCTCTCTTCACTCTCTCTCTTTCTTCTCTCACTCTCCTCCTCCCTCCTCTTCTCTCTCTCCTCCCTCCTCCCTCTTTCTCCTCTCTTTCTCCTCTTCTCTTCTCTCTCGTTCACACTTGTCCGTCTCGTCGCAGCCGCCTCAGGTCAGTTCTCTGCCTTTTATTTCTCTCTTTTTCTTCCACAAAATGTTTCAAATATAAACTTTACTTTATTTATTTTATTTGCGACTTTTATCCAAGATCCCAGGTCAGGTTTAGTCCAGGTTTAGTCCCAGGTTTAGTCCAGGTTTAGTCCAGGTTTAGTCCCAGGTTTAGTCCAGGTTTAGTCCCAGGTTTAGTCCAGGTTTAGTCCAGGTTTAGTCCCAGGTTTAGTCCAGGTTTAGTCCAGGTTTGGTCCAGGTTTAGTCCAGGTTTAGTCCCAGGTTTAGCCTAGGTTTAGTCCCAGGTTTAGTCCAGGTTTAGTCCCAGGTTTAGTCCAGGTTTAGTCCAGGTTTAGTCCAGGTTTAGTCCAGGTTTAGTCCAGGTTTAGTCTAGGTTTGGTCAGTTTCCAGGTCAGTCCAGGTTTAGTCCAGGTTTAGTCCAGGTTTAGTCCAGGTTTAGTCCAGGTTTAGTCCAGGTTTAGTTTTCCAGGTTTAGTCCAGTTTAGGTAGCCAGGTTTAGTCCAGGTTTGGTCCAGGTTTTAGGTCCAGGTTTGGTCCAGGTTTAGTCCAGGTTTGGTCCAGGTTTAGACCAGGTTTAGTCCAGGTTTGGTCCAGGTTTAGTCCAGGTTTGGTCCAGGTTTGGTCCAGGTTTAGACCAGGTTTAGTCCAGGTTGGTCCAGGTTTAGTCCAGGTTTAGGTCCAGGTTTAGTCCCAGGTTTAGTCCAGGGTTTAGTCCAGTTTAGTCCAGGTTAGTCCAGGTTTGGTCCAGGTTTAGTCCAGGTTTAGTCCCAGGTTTAGTCCAGGTTTAGTCCAGGTTTAGTCCAGGTTTAGTCCAGGTTTAGTCCAGGTTTAGTCCAGGTTTAGTCCAGGTTAGTCCAGGTTAGTCCAGGTTTGGTCCAGGTTTAGTCCAGGTTTAGTCCCAGGTTTAGTCCAGGTTTAGTCCAGGTTTAGTCCAGGTTTAGTCCAGGTTTAGTCCAGGTTTAGTCCAGGTTTAGTCCAGGTCTGAGTTTGAGGTTAAAGTGAGAAATTCCACAGAAATGTGTCAAACTTTCAGCGAAAGACTCACGTCCAGTTCATCAACAAGTCTGAGATCTGAGCCTGGACCTGAGAGAGAGAGAGAGAAGAGGGAGAGAGAGAGAGAAGAGGAGAGAGAGAATGGAGAAAGAAGAGAGGGAGAGAGAGAGAAAGAAAAGAGAGAGAGAAAGAAGAAAGAAAGAGGGAGGGAGAAAGGAAAGAGAGAGAGAGAAGAGAGAGAAGGAAAAGAGAGAGAAGAGAGAAAGAAGAAATAGAGAGAAAGAGGGGAAAGAAGAGAGAAAGTGAAGAAAGAGAAGAGAAAAAGAAAAAGAAAGAGAAGAGGGAGAGATAAAGGAAAGAGAGAGGAGAGGATAGAGAAAGAAAAGAGAGAGAATGGTAGAGAGATAGTGAGAGAAAAGTGAGAGAAAGAGAGAGAGAAAGAAGACAGAAAGAGAAGAGGGAGAGAACGAAAGAAAAGAGAGAGAGGGATAGAAAGAGAGAGAGAAGAGAGAGAGAAAGAGAGAGGAGAGAGAGAAGGAAAAAAAGAGAGAGAATAGAGATAGAGAGAGAAAGAGGGAGAGAGGGAGAGGAAAGAGAAGAGAGGAAAGAAAGAAGAGTGGAAAGAGAAAAAAGAGAAGAGAGAGGAGAGAGCAGGAGAGGAGAGAAAGAAAAGAGGGAAGAGAAGTGAAAGAAAGAGAAGAAAGAAAGAGAAAGCGTGAACAAGAAAGAATGATTAGAGAAAGACAGTGAGGGACATTTACTGTTAAACTAACCCTTATTTTTGTACAGTGCAAGTTTTTGCAGTTCTTTAATCTCTTGTGTTTCCAGAGATGTTGCAGAGCCAAGATGGCCGCCGCTCCAACCTGAGCTCAGAGACGGACTTCAGCCTGAACGATGTGGACTATCAGGTCAGAGGTCACTGCAGAACCTTCTGGAACGACACACTTTTAAACCCGTCTTTAGTCCATCAGCTCACGTCCCTTCTTCTGTCTCTAGTCCCTTTTCAAACCCGGCTTCAGGGTTGCCAGTTAAACCTTTGGGGAAAAAAAGCAGCCTCATCCCTACAATAAAAAGTTTAAAAATAATTACTTAATTTGAGATTTTGTGTGACACTTTAAAACTTTAAAACACAAAAATGCAAAAAATGTCCTGTTCTAGACATAGTTCTCTCCTCAGATCCTTGCTTCAGACTTCAAAGGAAGTCCTAGACCTCACTCGTGACCCAGTGTTCCTTGCAGCCTCTCTCGTGTCTTTAGCTCGCTCTCTTCTCTTCAGAGGATCTCCAAGGTTTGAGTCGAGGTCCTGATCTTCCTTGGTTCCTCCTCCTCATGTCTTTATCTCTGGTTCTTTCTCCTCAGCTCTCCTCAGAGGACGTCCCGGACCTCACTCACAGCCCGGTCTTCCTCGCAGTCTCTCTATGGCTCTGGTGCTGGTTTTCTCTCCTCAAATCTCATTCAAATGTGTCCCAGGCTAGATTCAAGGTCCTAATGTTCCTCGGTTCCCTTGTTTTTAAAATTTTAGCTCTTGTTCTTCTCATCAGATCTCCTGAGAGAACGTCCTGGACCTCACTCGCGGCCTCGTCTTCCTCTCGTTTCCTCTCTCCTCATGTCTTTATCTCTCTCTCTCCTCAGCTTTCCTCAGAGGACGTCCCGGACCTCACTCGCGGCCCTGTCTTCCTCTCCGCCTCCCTCCTCATGGCTCTGGTTTTGGTTTTTCTCCTCAGCTCTCTTCAGAAGACGTCCCAGACCTCACTCGCGGCCCGGTCTTCCTCTCGTTTCCTCTCTCCTCATGGTTCTGGTTGTTCTTTCTTCTCAGCTCTCCTCAGAAGACGTCCCGGACCTCACTCTCGGCCCGGTCTTCCTCTCCGCCTCCCTCCTCATGGCTCTGGTTTTGTTTTATCTCCTCAGCTCTCTTCAGAAGACGTCCCGGACCTCACTCGCGGCCCGGTCTTCCTCTCGTTTCCTCTCTCCTCATGTCTTTATCTCTCTCTCTTCTTCTCAGATCTCCTCAGAAGACGTCCCGGACCTCACACGTGGCCCGGTCTTCCTCTCCACCTCCCTCCTCATGGTTCTGATGGTTCTTTCTCCTCAGCTCTCCTCAGAAGACGTCCCGGACCTCACTCGCGGCCCGGTCTTCCTCTCGTTTCCTCTCTCCTCATGTCTTTATCTCTCTCTCTTCTTCTCAGATCTCCTCAGAAGACGTCCCGGACCTCACTCGCGGCCCGGTCTTCCTCTCGTTTCCTCTCTCCTCATGTCTTTATCTCTCTCTCTTCTTCTCAGATCTCCTCAGAAGACGTCCCAGACCTCACTCGCGGCCCCGTCTTCCTCTCTGCCTCCCTCCTCATGGCTCTGGTTTTGGTTCTTTCTCCTCAGCTCTCTTCAGAGGACGTCCCGGACCTCACTCGCGGCCCGGTCTTCCTCTCCGCCTCCCTCCTCATGGCTCTGGTTTTGGTTCTTTCTCCTCAGCTCTCTTCAGAAGACGTCCCGGACCTCACTCACAGCCTGGTCTTCCTCGGTTCCTCTCGCCTCATGTCTTTAGCTCTGGTTCTTTCTCCTCAGCTTTCTTCAGAAGACGTCCCGGACCTCACTCGCGGCCCGGTCTTCCTCTCCGCCTCCCTCCTCATGGCTCTGGTGCTGGTCCTCATCATGCTGGTGTGCGGCGTGGGGAACCTGCTCTTCGTGGTGACCCTGGTGCGCTCGGGCAGACTTCGCTCGCTGGCGGACAGGCTGGTGGTGAACCTGGCTCTCTCTGACGCTCTGGTGGCCCTCTGCTGCCCCCTGCTGCTGGACTACTACACGGTGAGGGCCCTGAGCTGGACGCACGGCTGGTTTCTGTGCGCCGGCGTCAGCTACGTCCGCGCTGTGTCTCTGCACGTGTCCACCAACGCTCTGCTGGGGATCGCCGTCGACAGGTACGAGTCATGTCACATCTCTTGAAGTGCGACGTTCTCAGTCTGAATCTTCTGCTCCTCAGGTACCTGGCCATCGTCCACCCGCTGCGTCCGCGCTGGCACCGCTCCCGACTCGTGGTCCTGCTGGTCTGGCTGGTCCCGGCTCTGGTCTCGGTCCCTGTGATCCTCACCTCGTCTCAGACTCCGTTTTCCGGAGCCGACGGAGTCCTGAAGATCTTCTGTGGGCAGGTAAGTTCTCCTCAAACCTTCTGGTAAATCTTCTTCAAACCTTCAGGTAATGCTGCATTCAAATTGGAGTGTTGGAGCGACCAAAGCGTCCAGTTTTGATGTTAAGTCAAAGCCAAACCTGAGTCTTGAGGTGTCCAGTTAATTTGCGTCCAGAGCATCAAAATGTACTTGTTCGTGCGTCTACAGATGCCGTGTCTTGCGAAGTAGATGCTCCAACCAGCGTCAAACATTTTAACTTTGGCCTCATCAGGCGTCAACGCTCAAGTATGACTGTTGAACTTTTAAAGGTTGATTGTTGTTCTTCGTTAACGTTACGTCCTCGCACAGGCTGCCATTGGATCTCCTCTTTAGTTTTTTTCCCAGGGCTTCTGATAGCCATCTTAGAAAACTTGCAGCTACACCAGCTCCGTGTTCGTGCAGTTCTCGTGCTCCTACGCACAAAAGTCACTTCACGTCAAAGCACACAGCTGATCTGTACCTGATTATGAATGGTTTAACTGCCCAGATGCACTATAAATCAGCCTTAACGTCTGAATCCGGCGTCCACCAATCAGACACTACTCTCCTTCTTATGACTTGTTCATTGAACATTGAACCATCTCAATGTGACTGAGGCTCTTCTTACGCAAAGCACAAAGTTCCACACATTTCACAGTTTCTGTTTGGTGTATTTCACCCAAACTCCATTTCTTGGTGCATAAAAGCCAATTCTCCATTCCTCCGAGAAAGTTCTTCTGATGCAGATCTGAATCTGAATCACCAAACCAGGAAACTTTCACTGAGTTTATGAATCTGAAACATCAGTGTTTGTCTGTCGAGGAACAAATCCTCTTGAAATCAAACTCAACTCTGTCTGTCTCATTATTTTTATCGAACAAAGCTTTATCCTCACTTCCTGACGCTAAAGTGTAGTTCGTGAAACTGCAGTCTCCTGTTTAAAAATTCATAAACTACTATTTGTTCAAGCGGCAGAGCATGAGTCCAGTCGGGATGCAAGTTCCATTTCCAATCTGTCAAAATGACAAAGACCTTGAAAATTTTCTGTCAAAGCAAAATACAATCTGCAAATGACGAAAAACTGTCGGCTAATGTAACGTCTGGTTGAACAAGGCATCATCCTTCTGTGGTCAGCTAAGTCCTCCTCAGACCTTAAGGTAAACTCGTGTGTGTGTCTCAGGTGTGTCTGTCTCAGGTGTGTTTGTCTCAGGTGGGTGTGTGTTGTGTGTCTCAGGTGTGGAGCGTGGACCGCCGGCTCCTGTACCAGTCCTACTTCCTGTCGGTGATGCTGGTGCAGTTCCTGTTTCCTGTTGGGTCATGACCTTCTGCTACAGCCAGGTCTGCCGAGAGCTCTGGTTCAAGGTGAGACCGAGACCCGGATCGTAACTGGTGTTGTTCCGATTCCATTTTACAACCGATTTGATACCAAATATACATTATTATGGCTAAAGAAGTAATAAACTCTTATTACTCAAATTAAAATCAATAATCTGAAGCTAAACTGGACTCATAAATCACAAAAAGCAAAACATATTGGCCAAAAACGAAATAAAATACTGTTCCTTCATTAAAAGTCATGTGTCTAACTTCTACCCTTATATATTTGGATTTTAAAACTATTTAAGAGTCAAATGTAACTGTCATTAAACATAATCTGTTGAGTTTATCTTATTTAATCTCTTTAAACCTCTGTGTGTCATAAAACAACAGTGAGGCTGTAAAAAGACGCTCAACCTAATCAATACAAACAAAAGTCCGAGTTAGCATGTTAGCCTGTTAGCGCCGCTAGCTAGCGCTGCTGTTGGACCGTTTTTAAAGTCAGTTTAACCACAGTCCTTCTACTATAAAGGCTAGATGAAACATGACAGAGGTAAAACGGGTGTTTGTCTGTACATAAGCAGTATTATGTGTTTTGAAGAGTCTCTACAGAGTCTTTTCCAGCTTCTCTGAGCGTTAGCCGTAGCATTAGCCACAAGCACAAAACAGCTGCTGCTACGGCCCTTGTCTTTTCTTTTCTCCTTTATTGCGTACTTTACATTAAAAACAGTAGTAAAAACAGTAGAATTTACCATATCTTAATGTACAACAGCACTACAAAGAACAAGACAAAACAAAAGGGTCTGCTCTTGTCTTGCTAAGTAATTATAATATGGACATTTTCAAGCAATGAACTTGTCTTTGTAAGTTTCTTGTTTTCATTTTCCTTTTTTCAATGGAGGTCAAATATAGGGATGTTCGCCGTGACATCAAAATGGCGATCACGTGACGCGTTGGTTGGCAGAAGTAGTTAAAACGTATTGGCGGCAAGCTGAGCAAACACGAAAAAACACTGTGTTTGTCTCTTGCTGTGTGACTCAGTGTGCTAACAGGTTTGATAAGAGCAATCCATAGAGCTCCTACCGTGTTCAGAAAAAGCCTACACCAAAAAGAAAGCTTTTAATTTCTTTAATGGGAAAAGCAACAAGAGCTAGCCGGAAGCTAGCTGGTTTTGCCAACCAATTTGACGTCACATGTTGGCTCGGCGAACATCCCTATAGTTTTACATTAAAAAAAAAAAAAATTCCTGATTTTTCACTCATTTTTGTTTTAGGAATAAAATATTTACCTAAATTATGAATAAAGTTGTAATACAAATCTCAATTGGGGAAAATGTATGACCATCAAATATAAGCATTTTTTGACTTTTTGATATTATAACATGTTTTCCAAAAATGTAGTAAGATGCTTTTGTAAATCTGACCAAAACTTATACAGGGCATCTACGGCTCCTTGTCATTCCCCAAGTTCAGTCGGAGCTGAATTTGAGTCAAAAGCTGAAGTGTGCATGTCCAGAAGCTTCTGCACAAGCGCATAAACGTTAGTGTTTGACTACGGCAACACCTATGAGGACAAATAACATAGAATATGCTATACTTATCATTAACTTTTTAAATGTGATTATTTTAAGTTCAATCGGTTTGTGAAAACACAATATTTAACTGTAAATAAACTTCTTCAAACAGCTCAGAGCAGAGACACTACGAGGTCACTGACACTAGTGTTAAACTGAATGTTTTTTATGATTTCACTTGACTTTGTTAAAAATAAACCTATTAAACTTTCTTAACAGACTTCAGGACATGTACATTCAGGACAATACAGGGCGGTATTAACCTGGCTCACACCAGATGGATCTGTGTTTACCTCCTATCTGAGTTCTCACTAGATCCATCTGGGACTTGACTCACTGAAAGCGTTCGAGAAAAGGCAGGGCGTTTAGTAAAATACTTGGAGCTGATTGGGTGTGGGGCCGACCTTACAAGTACGCGTCACACATACTGCTCTTCTTTCAAAAAGAAATTACTCCGTATTTCTGCTAAAACCGCATCAAAAGCAGCAGAAACACAAACATCACGAGAACAGCCGTCTTTGTTTAGCTTGAATTAGACTCGGCAGCCCGTGTTAGCCCCGCCGAAACACCGCTGGTTCAGACTCTCAAACCAATCGGGCGGCTGGAAGGCCAGATGGTTTATCTCGTGTTTGTGAATTCACAAATATCTCGAGATAAACCATCTGGCTGGCCAGGTTAGGGCGGTATCAGATCGGAGCTTTGGTATAAGTACTCGTTGATACGATATGAAAAATGCACGATATCAATATCGGAACAACCCTAACTGTAGGCTAACTGTTAAGAGCGTAGACTCAACCATGTCCTTGTGTCCCTCAGAGCGTCCCCGGGTTCCAGACTCCTCAGATCCGCTCTCGGCTGCTGCGGCGCCGGAGGACGGTCCTGGTCCTGGTCCTGGTCCTGGCGGCCTACATCACCTGCTGGAGTCCGTACTACGTGTTCTCGGTGCTGAGGGACTTCCACGCCTCGTTCGTGTCCACGCAGAGACACGCGCTGACCGTCTTCTACGCCGTGGACTGTCTGGCCATGTCCAACGGCGTCTTCAACACGCTCTGCTTCGTCTGGGTCAAGAAACGGGACCAGAACCAGGCCAGAACCCGGTCCATGTCCGACGGCGTCTTCAACACGCTCTGCCTCGTCTGGGTCAAGAAACGGGACCAGAACCAGACCAGAACCAGGACCGGAGTCAGACTCAGCACCTTCGTCAAGACCAGGTCCAGTTTAGAGGAGAACCGCACCACGTCCACCAGAGGGACTGAGACTTAGACCAGGACTGAGACTTAGACCAGAACTGAGTCTTAGACCAGAGGGACCGAGACTCAGACCAGAGGGACCAGAGGGACCAGAGGGACCGAGACTTAGACTAGGACCTAGACTTAGACCATAGGAGACTTAGACCAGAGGGACCGAGACTTAGACCAGAGGGACCGAGACTTAGACCAGAGGGACCGAGACTTAGACTAGGACTGAGACTTAAGGCTAAATTCATACTCCATCAGTCGTCTGAACTGGTCCCACTCAGGCTGTTGTGTTGTTGTTACAGCCGTTGTTCTGCAGTTGTTCTTGACACATCAGCAGAACTTTCTTTGGCAGAACTGTGCGGCAGCTCTGCTCTGATTGGCTAGTTTTTCCAAAGTGGGCGGGGTTTCTTGTAGAATCTTCTGACAGTTCTGTGCAGCTCGTGTTGTATTTATCAGACGAACTGCTCACTTGTCTCTCCCGGTCAGCGTAAAGTCCAGCCGACAACTGAGAACGTCCCCTCGATACTGGACACTGCTCTGGCCTCACAGCAAGAAGGTCGCGGGTTCGGTTCCCGCACGGCCCGAGGTCTTTCTGTCATAGACATTAAATTAGTAGACGCGCAATCAGCGTCTCTGCTCTGTTGCTACAACACGAACAGCGTGACGCCATATTCCTCCGGTAGAGGTGATGACGCAAATCAATTGAAGTCAATGGCAGGAGCTGCACTTTTATGGATAAAACGAGCTTAAACAAGCGATTACAGCAAAACCATGAACAAAACAGACTGATTTGTGTCTTATGAAGTTTCTTTAAACAACTTTGGAGATGTGAAATTGTATTTCTCAAACTACTATATTCTTAGACTGGAAATGCTCCATCACTCACCGATGTGACAGACGCCTCCACAGAGAAGTGAAGCTATAACTTTGTTTGGTGTTATTTATGTCATTTGTTCTGTTCTCACTAGTAACACATAAAAGAGACGTTTGGTGATCACTGGAGTCTTAAAAGATGTATCAGTTTTATACACACATTTTACCTACAACAAAAAAACTAAACGGTTTGTAAACTCAACAATAATTTGTAACAAGGCTCTGACCTTTGACCTTTGCTAAATGTGGTCTGTAGGTTTGTACAGCTGACACTCTCTGGATCTTTCATAACTTGCGTTTTTTGCGGACTAATGCTAACGGCTATAGGAAATAAACAGTAGAACGCTCCGGACTAGCTTAAATCTTACCGGACTAGCTCAGATGCTAAGTGTTTGATAGCATCAGAGTCGGACTGCGCGTCTACTAATTATATGTCTATGCTTTCTGTGTGGAGTTTACATGTTCCTCCCTGTGTCTGGGTGGGTTTCCTCCGGGCACTCCGGTTTCCCCCACCAACCAATAACATGTATGTTAGAGTAAAATCCTCCAGCTACAGTAGTTCTGACAAAGCCTAAAGAACATGGAAGATGTGTCCCTGAGGAGAAGCTCCAGAGGCTCTGAAGGATCCAGGGTCAAATGCAGAGGACACATTCTCTACGGCAGGGGTCTCCAACCTGTAGCTCGGGAGCTACCAGTAGCTCGCCACCACCTTCCAAGTAGGGTCATACAAATTATTTTTTTTTTACTCAAATTTTACTTATTACGTGCATATTTCTATGCCTAATTGTGTCTCCTTCTAAATAGATACTGTCTAAGTTTTCCTATAGGCTCGTAACTATGCCTCATTTAACCTCATCACTAAAAGTAGCAGCTCGCAGCCAGTTTTCTTTTGCAAAAGTAGCTCTCCTGGCGAAAAAGGTTTGGAACCCCTGCTCTACGGGGAATAGAAAGTACTTTAACCTTAACCTGTTTGTTCCTCACGAGACTGTTCTGCATTTCAGGTAAAGCCTGTTGTTATTATAAAGACTGAATAATCAACAAAATGTTTAGTTTAGTCTTTATTTGTCAGGGACCATGTACAAAATTCATTAATCTTAATAAAAGAAGAGATGAACTGCACCAGATTTAGCTATTGCTACTTTCCATCTGCAGTCCCTGGGCAGGTGAGCAATAATCAACAAAATAACGAGCTCCTGACTCGATGAAAACCACGAATGATCCAAATCCCAGGATCATTTCTCAAACACACATCAGGTGCTTGGTGTTTGTTTTATTTTATATTATCATACAAAGTGTTTTTATAAATAAAGATTATTCTTATTATTGTGAGTCTCATTTTATTTAAAGTCCGTTTCCATCGCTGACGTGGTGGTGGTGTTGGTTTGGTCCGTTTCCGTGGCGACCTGCAGAGGTCACATGACGCCTCGGTGACACTTCTGTCAAACTCGTGTTAATAAAGTCGTCTGAGCTGCACAAACCTGGAGAAAACGTCTAAAAGGCAGTGACTAAGTACATGTTTAGTAAGTAATAAGTAATATGTAACTAATCAATGCTTTTTCCCAACACTGTTTATTTGTTCTTTTCCCATAATTCCCACAGCACAACCCTCCAAACAAACTGTGACTTATCGTGTTTGTCCAGCCCAGAAAAACAAACAAACACTGGATTTACAAAACAAACATGTTTATTTGTAATATTCAGGCAATGACAGATTTATTTAAACTTTTACTACAGGAGTTCTAAAAACCACGACATAAAAAAGGCTGCGTTCACTAAAGTCTCTAAACATTTCACTCAGAATCAAAAGAACCTGGTTTAAAGTCAGTTTGTTGTTGGAATATAAAAGTGAATGAGTCTGTCAGCGGATTGAAAATGATCTTTTAGAGATTTCAAGGCATCGTGAACGCAGCCTTTTAAATAAAGTAGTGTCGACTCACAGTGGTTCAACCTTCTGGAAACATTTAAATCATTGTGTTTGTGGCTTTCGTTTTAACCACATTTAGAACCAGAGAAAAAATGTAAATGTGTTTTAGAACATGATTAATCCAGACAAACACGAAACTTTATAAAAACTAAAGCTGACATTCAACTGTCACAAACGTCTTAGTGTAGTCCAGGTTTAGTCCAGGTTTAGTCCAAGTTTGGTCCAGGTTTGGTCCAAGTTCGGTCCTGCTTTAGTCCCGTTTTAGTCCTGTTTTAGTCCAGGTTTGGCCCAAGTTTGGTCCTGCTTTAGTCCCGTTTTAGTCCAGGTTTGGTCCAAGTTCGGTCCTGCTTTAGTCCCGTTTTAGTCCAGGTTTGGTCCAAGTTCGGTCCTGCTTTAGTCCCGTTTTAGTCCAGGTTTGGTCCTGCTTTAGTCCCGTTTTAGTCCAGGTTTGGTCCAAGTTCGGTCCTGCTTTAGTCCCGTTTTAGTCCAGGTTTGGTCCTGCTTCAGTCCTGTTTTAGTCCAGGTTTGGTCCAAGTTTGGTCCTGCGTCAGTCCTGTTTTAGTCCAGATTTGGTCCAAGTTTGGTCCCGCTTTAGTCCTGTTTTAGACCAGGTTTAGTCCTGTTTTAGTCATTGTTTAAATCTGGTTTTGTTCCTTTTAGTCCTGCTTTTGGCCTGGTTAAGTCCTGGTTCAAACCAGTTTTAGTCCTGGTTCACTTCCTTCCTCTGACGAACCCTTTGGCCTCGAGCTGGAGCTGGCTCAGGTCCTCAGACTCGCTGGAGCTGTGGTTTCGTGGAGGTTCATAATCTGACCCTGAGTCGATGAAGCTGCTCTCGTACTCGTCCTCTTCATCGTCGTCGTCTTCATCACCTCGACGTTTCGGAGCCGTGCGAGTTTTTCGAGCTGAAAAACACCAGATTCATGAGAAGATTTTATATGTTTTTGTCCAGGGCATTTGTTCTTTAAAGACAAAGAGTTCACACAACCACACTGTGTATTTACTGTATTTTCTGAACTATAAGTCGCCCTGGAGTATTGACCCTATTTTGTCCCGCCTACTTTTCTAGGACGTGCACTTCCTGTTTAGCTGCATTTAGCCTGTAGATTTCAGTCGATGGGATTATATTAACTGTCATTGTATTTAATTAAAATTGCCCCACAAGACAGACAAACAAACACGTTAGCTACCTTAATAGAGCCACCTTCAAAGCCAAGTGGGAGGGACAAAATAGGGTCAATAAGGCACACTTTTTGGAGGATATTTATTTTACATTGACACCATAAACCAACGCTGGACACGTTTTTCCATCGTGCACCTGTTAAGAGCCGCTGACATGAGGCAATACTACAAGATGCAGATCAAAACGTGACTAAACTCTGCATTAATCTGCTCTTATATTCTCCCTAAATCATCTGCAGTAAGTATTGTGTCGTTCAACAATCGCTATGTGACTCAAGTGTAACTGTTTACCTGCAGCAGGTTCCACACGTCTCTTAGTTTCCACTAAATCCACGGTTTATTTTGCCCAAATTTCATTTCCGTCTCTCCTGCATAAACAGCAGTGCTTCATTCATTTCTCTGGAAAGTTTTCCCCTGCTCTGCTTCTGCTGTACATCTGCGAGTGCTCCGAGTGACACAAGGAAATGCAGCTGTGAGTTTTGGTTGTGCAGTCACAAACATCAGTATTTGTCTTTAAAGCGATTATGGGCAAACGAACAGTCTTGAAATCAGACTGAATCTACACTCTCTGGTGTGTCCGAACGTCCACACTCGTTCCCTGTTCACTCAATTAGTACTGTCCTGTTCAGTGACTGGTCAGTGACTCATTCATCTGGTCTTTAGAAGTCACTACTTTCAGCTGACCGCGGGTCACGTGACTCTCCCCCTTGAGTTTCTAACCGTTGGCAAAAAAGTCAGATAAAAATGAACTTTTGTAATAAATACTGGTCCAGTCCGTCTGACACACACATATTTAAGGACTACTAATCATAATACAAGTCTGGTTTATCTTGGACAATACATTTAACCACAAACAGACTGGAGAATTCCTCTTTTACAGCCCAAACTAAGGTTAGCAGCTAACGTTAGCATCTTCACGGCTAACAGCTTCAGTTCTGAGTGTTTTGTTTATTCTCCGACTCAACAGTGAGTTTAAGCGGCTCCTTAACGTCTTTACTTCAGTCGTGTTGTTTACAGTTAAAGACCTGACGTCGTCCGCGCTGTTTTTTTCGATTCTCGCAATGAATTGTGGTCCATATTGACCGTTCTAGTGCCATCGATGCTCACTACTTTTCCAGATGCATTGTGGGACATTTTGAGTGCACTACTTTTTGACCTGCTGGACATTCGGACACCACTACAACATGTGACCCCTGAATAGTGAACTATAGAGTAGTTAGGGCTCACATTCAGACACAGCCTCTGTCTTGTTTTTGTTGAATGGAGCCTTACGCGCTCTCCTGAGTGTCAGTGCGGTTCATGAGACTGCAGCCTCTAAGTCTACAGTTTTATAAATGTTAGCTTCGAGCCGCGCACTAACGTAAGTGTCACGTCTCACTGACGGAACATCAGCGAATGAAACGACATTTGTCCCTCGTTTGAGAAGCAGAAGAACTCGAGTCGGGACACGTGATATAGATACGCCCCCCCCCCCCCCCCCGTCAGACGATGAAATAAAGTGCCACTTATAGTCCGGAAAATACGGTTCTCAAGTAAAGTAGAGATACTCTAGAAAACTACTAAAGTACAGGACTTGAGTAAAAATACTTAGTCACTTTCCTGTCTGAAGGACTCACCTGGTTTCTTCTTGTGGCTGAATTCTTTCCGGTGTTGAGGGTTTTTCCTGAAACAGACAAAATCAGGTTTAGACTAGAATCTGCTCCAGGACCAGAGTCTGGACTGAGTCAGACCCGGTCAGTCTGGATCTCTATGGTCCAGGTCTGGGATCTGTAAAACCAGGGAACAAAACGACACAGAGAGATGACCCACTTATGTGCAGCTGTTTGTTTGTTTGTTTGTTTGTGTTTCTGACCTGTAACAGTCGCTGCCGTAGGGACACTCTGGTTTCTCTGAGTCCTGGTCCGAGTCCTGGTCCTGGTTTGGATCCTCGTAGTCCAGATCTCCAGGGTGACTCTGCTCCTGGAAGTGAACCGGGTTTTTCCTGTGGACCAGAGACACAAGTCCTGGTTTTAGTCCTGGTTTTGGTCCTTGTTTGGTCCTGTTTTAGTCCTGGTCTTGGTCCTTGTTTGGTCCTGTTTTAGTCCTGGTCTTGGTCCTTGTTTGGTCCTGTTTTAGTCTTGCTTTAGTCCTGTTTTAGTCCTGGTTTTGGTCCTTGTTTGGTCCTGTTTTAGTCCTGGTTTTAGTCCTTGTTTGGTCCTGCTTTAGTCCTGGTTTAGTCCTGCTTTAGTCCTGTTTTAGTCCTGGTTTTAGTCCTTGTTTGGTCCTGCTTTAGTCCTGGTTTAGTCCTGCTTTAGTCCTGTTTAGTCCTGGTTTTAGTCCTTGTTTGGTCCTGCTTTAGTCCTGCTTTAGTCCTGTTTTAGTCCTGGTTTTGGTCCTGTTTTAGTCCTGGTTTTGGTCCTTGTTTGGTCCTGTTTTAGTCCTGGTCTTGGTCCTTGTTTGGTCCTGTTTTAGTCCTGGTCTTGGTCCTTGTTTGTCCTGTTTTAGTCTTGCTTTAGTCCTGTTTTAGTCCTGGTTTTGGTCCTTGTTTGGTCCTGTTTTAGTCCTGGTTTTGGTCCTTGTTTGGTCCTGCTTTAGTCCTGGTTTTGGTCCTTGTTTGGTCCTGTTTTAGTCCTGGTTTTAGTCCTTGTTTGGTCCTGCTTTAGTCCTGGTTTAGTCCTGCTTTAGTCCTGTTTTAGTCCTGGTTTTAGTCCTTGTTTGGTCCTGCTTTAGTCCTGCTTTAGTCCTGTTTTAGTCCTGGTTTTGGTCCTGTTTTAGTCCTGGTTTTGGTCCTTGTTTGGTCCTGTTTTAGTCCTGGTTTTGGTCTTTGTTTGGTCCTGGTTTAGTCCTGGTTTTGGTCCTGGTTTGGTCCTGTTTAATCCAGTTTTGGTCCGGTTTTACCTGTAGCAGTCGGTCCCATAAGGACAGGCCGGTCTCTTTGGAGTCACTGAAGCTGAGACTGGACCAGGGTCTGGACTTGGGTCTGGATCTGGACTCGGGTCTGGACTTAAGACTGGGGCCTGTTCAAAGACACATTAAGAACAATTATAATTATTTTCAAAAGTCTGAATTTGTACAAAACTCACGCTCAGCTTCTTCCTCTTCTTCGGCCTTTGCTCCTCCTCCTCTTCCTCCGACGATGACATCACAGGGGGCGTGGCTTTAGGAGCTGATGACGTCAAAGGAGGCGTGGCTTTAGAGGCAGATGATGTCACAGGGGCGTGGCTTTAGGGGCAGATGAGGTCACAGGGGGCGTGGCTTTAGAGGCAGATGATGTCACAGGGGGCGTGGTTTTAGAGGCAGATGATGTCACAGGAGGCGTGGCTTTAGGAACAGATGACGTCACAAGAGGCGTGGCTTTAGGAGCTGATGACGTCACAGGGGGCGTGGTCTGTCTGGACACCGAGGAAGACGGTTTTCCTCTTTTCACTCCTAAAAAAGTTTTAAATAAAAATTAAAGTCTTTCAATATTTCATAAATTTCACACATTTTACACAAACTTTCACCCAGTTTTCTACTATTTCAACCGTTTAAGAAAAACACAACATTTTAACCAATTTTTTAACCAATTTGTGAATTTTCTATAATTATAATTATTTTCTTCTATGTTATTTTTTTCTCTCTCCAGGTGGTGGAGAGTCCTGGTTCAAGTGGAGGAGTTCAAGTATCTCGGGGTCTTGTTCACAGTGAGGGAAGGATGGAGGTGAGATTGAGGAGGATCGAACCGTTGTGGTGAAGAAGGAGCTGAGTCGATTTACCGTCAATCTACGTTCAACCCTCACCTATGGTCATGAGCTTTGGGTAATGACCGAAAGGACAAGATCACAGATACAAGAGAAGAGCTGGAGGAGGTGTGTGTGGACAGAGAAGAGCTGGAGGAGGTGTGTGTGTGGACAGAGAAGAGCTGGAGGAGGTGTGTGTGGACAGAGAAGAGCTGGAGGAGGTGTGTGTGGACAGAGAAGAGCTGGAGGAGGTGTGTGTGGACAGAGAAGAGCTGGAGGAGGTGTGTGTGGACAGAGAAGAGCTGGAGGAGGTGTGTGTGGACAGGGAAGAGCTGGAGGAGGTGTGTGTGGACAGAGAAGAGCTGGAGGAGGTGTGTGTGGACAGAGAAGAGCTGGAGGAGGTGTGTGTGGACAGAGAAGAGCTGGAGGAGGTGTGTGTGGACAGAGAAGAGCTGGGCGTCCTGCTCAGACTGCTGCCCCCGCGGCCCGACCCCGGATAAAGCGGAAGAAAATGGATGGATCTCCTCTCTCTCTCTTCCTCCCTCTTTATCCTCTCTCTTCTCTCCTCTCTCTTTCTCCCTCTCTCACACACCTCCCTCCTTCCCTCTGACCTCTGACCTGTGTGTGGCCTGTATGACGTCGTTGGAACAGCTGACATCATCCAGCTCGGCAGAACTCTGGTCCTGGGAGACGACACAATCTGAAAAACACAAATGAAAGGATTTAACCTCCACCTCCACCAAACAGAAACTCGTCAGACTAAACTAAAGTAAACTAAACTAAACTAGACCAAACCTTCTTCTGCTGAGTGGGCGGGCTCTGCGTTTGCTCTGGACCAATGGGAGAGCTTGTTCCTTCGTCTTCAAAGACCTGACTGTTTCTGAGAACGACACAAACGTGAAAAGTCAGTGCAGCGTAAAAAGTCACAGGACAGTTGAGTTAAATTAATCTAACTAGTCGTGCGTTCGATCTGCACGACTCCTGGTTTAATCTGATAAAGTCTGTCACCTCGGCGTGTTCTCCTGGTCGCTCTGCGTTTTGGATTTCTGCTCCACATCCTGCTCAGGACTCAGGACCAGAGCCTGGACTCGGTCTGGACTCTGGTCTCGGTTCTGACGCCCGTTCTGGTCCGGTTTCAGGTCTGAGTCTCGGTCATGTTTCTGAGTTTCATCTGGTTTCTGTTTCAGGTCCTGGTCCTGGTTTTGCTCAGACTTCAGTTGTCCCGGGTCTGGCTCTAGTCTCTGGTCCGGTCTCTGGTCTAGTCTCTGGTCCGGTCTCTCCTCTAGTCTCAGGTCCTGGTCCGGTTGTCTGCAGACCCTGAAGCACAGCTGTCCCGGGAGCAGAGACAGACTGTCCCCCGGCTGCAGGACTCTCCACTGGTCTCGGGTCAGAGGACTGGGACTGGACTCGGAGCTGGACTGGACGAAGACCGGGTTCACGTGAGTCTGAGGGAAACAACAACAAAATGAGAAGGAAACTATCAAAATATCACAACAAAGTCTGTTTCTGTCTGAACAGGAATCTGCAGCTTTCAACAGCCAAAGATTCAACCGAGACGACAAAAAACTTACTGCAATTTTAACATTAAGATTTCTCAAAAGGGTTGCAGAGTTGAGCCATAAACTTTGACAGTGAAACAAAATACACAGTTACTGCGTTTTTACTTTGTAGGGCAGAGCATTTTTAGAAAGTTCCTTCTTCTTTTTGAATCCAGATGACAAAAGATTAACCAGTGTTGCCAGATTTTAAGAAAAAAAATCCCAAAACAAGCGACCTCAATCAACTAATTAGAACATTGTGTGTTGCCACAATTTCCAACATTAAAAACAACTTTTAGAAATAAAAATATACTATAAATAAATACTTCTTTTCAGAGTTGAAAGTGCAGCTCAAAAAACAAAAAACACCCTTCAAAATTCATGAGAGATTTTGAAACAGAAACCCAAAGTCGCTATGAAGTCTGTATCAACTGCATCAACTGGAGAAATATAAAATTACAATAAGACGATTCTCACAGAGATGAGCTCACGATTCGGTTTCAGTCATGATTATGTCCAGACCTGTGAGGAGTTTGATCGGAGGAGGAAGTGTAGAGGAAGTTTAAACTCACAGATTTGAGGCGCAGTTCTCCGTCACAGTTCTGCAGCAGAGCGTGACTCCTGGAAACTCTCTTATCACTGACCTGAGGAACGCACAAGAACTGTCAGATTTACACCAGGAAACAGGGCTAAAGCTGGGCTAAAGGTGGGCTAAAGGTGGGCTAAAGGTGGGCTAAAGGTGGGCTAAATCTGGGCTAAAACTGGACTAAACTCAGGACTCACCCCCAGCAGAGGTCCGCGGCCCAGGACTGTGTCTCCTGAAGGAACTGGGACGGAGGTTCCTCCAGAAAGAGGCTGAAGCTCGAAGCTCCACATCAGGACCTGGGACTCGAGTCGGACTCAAGTCTTCTGGTCCTGGTCCTGGAGCCGGACTCAAGTCTTCTGGTCCTGGAGATGCAAGAGAACCGGGACTGAATATGGGAACTGGACCAGGACTGAAACAGGATTAAAGCAGGACTAAAACAGGTCTGAAACAGGACTAAAACAAGGACTAAAACAGGACTAAAGCAGGACTAAAGCTGGACTAAAGCAGGACTAAAACAGGACTAAACCAGGACTAAAGCAGGACTAAACAGGACTAAACCAGGACTAAACAGGACTAAAGCAGGACTAAAACAGGACTAAACCAGGACTAAAGCAGGACTAAAGCAGGACTAAAACAGGACTAAACCAGGACTAAAGCAGGACTAAAGCAGGACTAAAACAGGACTAAAGCAGGACTAAAACAGGACTAAACCAGGACTAAAACAGGACTAAAGCAGGACTAAAGCAGGACTAAACCAGGACTAAAACAGGACTAAACCAGGACTAAAGCAGGACTAAAACAGGACTAAACCAGGACTAAAACAGGACTAAACCAGGACTAAAGCAGGACTAAAACAGGACTAAACCAGGACTAAAACAGGACTAAACCAGGACTAAAGCAGGACTAAAACAGGACTAAACCAGGACTAAAGCAGGACTAAAGCAGGACTAAAACAGGACTAAACCAGGACTAAAGCAGGACTAAAGCAGGACTAAAACAGGACTAAACCAGGACTAAAACAGGACTAAACCAGGACTAAACAGGACTAAACCAGGACTAAAACAGGACTAAAGCAGGACTAAAGCTGGACTGATCCAGCAAAAGCAACAAAAGCAAAACCAGCAGACACAGCAATCTCTGATAAACTTCTATAGATTACTCATTTTCATTTTTAATTTATAATAAGTAGAAAAAGAAAATTCATCAAATAAAAAAATAAACATTATAAACAACTGAAGTGGGCCTATTACACTGTTATAGAAATGTATGAATAATAGGCTCATTTAAATATAATTTATATTTAATTTTATTTCACATTTAATGAGGTATGATAATGTTCACTAGCTTTCTACTTTTCTTGTGAATAATTTCTCAGGTTCATAACAAAATCAAACTTTGACCCCAGAAAAGAGAAACGAAGAAGTTTAAATCACGAATCACCTTTAATTCATATTCATTGTGTTTAAAATATTAGCACTGTAAGTTTGGTATTTAGATGAAGTCAGTGCTAACTTTGAATGAGAAAAGCGGGCTAAAAGTTAAATTTATTCAAATATATAGCTTCAGAAAACACATTTACTCTTCTTACCTTTTGAGGAGAAAGATTAAAGTTTAAATACAGTGGTTTTAAAGTTTAAAATATCTTTATTCGTTGAAAAAAGGTGAAAGTTGTTCCTAAATCACGCTGCGGCAGAGACGTTCAAAACATCCGGGTTCACTGCGCATGCGTAAACGGCACGCCGCTCGGGTCCGTTCAGTTTGAATATATATTTTTATTTATTTAATTTTATTTACGCTGAAGTGGTAATATTTATGTTCGTGTTCGTCAAAGTGATATTTATAAATGTTGTATTATTTTTTATTTTTATTTGAGTTTTGGTGTTCTGTTTTGACTTCGCGGCGCATGCGCAGTGCCTGTAAACAAAGAGCTGTTTAAAGGGCTGAGCTGTCAAAGCGTCGCGACGGTAAGACACGTTTATTACGCATTTATTACGCCTTTTTTACCCAAATACGCGCTAGATTCACGCAGAACGTATTCGTTAGAGTAATTAGGATAGTTAGAAAGTATAATTAAACGAAGAATTGTAGTTTTAAAGCGGATCTGGCCGTGTTCGGGGCGGGGACACGTCTGTAGCTGCTGGACTCGCACATGACCGAGGTCCGCTGCTCTAAACCCACTTTTCTCACCTTAACTTGTACTTTCACGATATAAACAAAAGTGCTACTGGTTTGATTTAACAAGAGCAGAAAAAGAAAACTATTCAGACATATAGTTAATGCAAAACGTTACGTGTAGGAAGTTTAGTGGCTTAAAACCAAACCGAAACCGATAAACAACAAATGCTGACAGTTTAAAGATCTTCTGGAAGCTTGTATTAATCATTTAAGTTCAATATTATGCACAAGTTTAACAACATTGTCAGAGTGAAAGGTTATGGATGAGGAGCTTAGCCTTTTCTGCAATATTTACTGGTAAAATTTAGATTTTTGTACTTAAACAATTATTATTTTGTTCACTGCAATAAAGAATTGTATGGTTTTCTTCCCTGCTCCAAGATCAGACTGGTAACACACTAAATACTAGTTCTCCACACAAAGCAAAAACACAATCTAACTTCTGTCTACATTTTTGGGGGTAAATATAAGGATTGTTAAAGCTGGTGTTACAGCTGAGACATAAATGACTCTAGATTTGACAGATTTTGGGTTTTGACAATTCCTCTGTAAAAGCTGGAGGTCAACCTGAGATAAAAATGAGTTTTAGAGAACTAAAATTACTCCAAAAGATTTAGCCAAAACAAAAGTCCTATTAAATTTTGTGTATTTTGGGGGATTTTCCTAATTTGTAAGTTTACAGTAGAAAACTTTGTCTGATTCATCCCAGATTTGACTCTAAAGAGGGACCTTTAACATTTCCAGGAGCTTCATAGTTCTTTTTAGATATTGAACAAAAATGTATTTTTCAAGAAAAAATGGGACGGATGGTGGAATTAGAAGGGTTTTAATAAACAGCTGTGGGACCAAGTCAAAGAGAAATGAATCCAAGTCAAGTCTGAGTCGGCCACTGTCCTTTTTCTCCTCAGGTTTATCTGTGGAGCTGAGCCACGATGCAGCAGGAGGTTCAGGAGCCACACAGCCAGACACAGGGGCCCATCCACAGCTCCAAAAGCCTTCACACTGACTCCTGGTTTCATGAGAGAGACTGTCCAGAAGACTGGGATGAAGATTGTGGATCAGAGCTGAACACCTGCTCCTGCTCTTTGGACTCCTGCTCCTGCTCCTCTGGCCCCGGTGACTTCTCTTCTTGCCCCGGTGACTTCTCCAGGAGCCTCCCCGCTGAGATGACGGAGCACATCTTCCTCCAGCTGGACCCTCTCTCCCTGTGCAGAGCTTCTCAGACCTGCAGACGTTGGCATCACTTCATCCAGGACCGTGAGTGTCTGTGGAGGGGCCAGTGTCTGCTGCTGAGGGCCCACTGCAGCCGCGAGGTGGAGCGGGACCGGGGCCGCGGACTGTCCTGGAAGGTACCTGCTCTCACCTGTCACACTTTCACTCAAAGAATCCACTAGAGACAGGAGATGATTGCGTTTTTAATTCCTCTTCAGTTGATCAACCTTGAATTCCAATTTGATGTTCAATGAGCAAATATTACAAACACAAAATACACCTTAAACCTTGGTGTAAAAACAAATCAAAAGTCCTTTGTGCATCAGCAGCACCGCCAGGTTGATTTTGGTCCTCAGCTTTGAAGGTGTAATCCCTCATTCGTCTAGGAGTGATCCAGAGTAGAAAGTCTTCAAAGTTTCATCTGGACAGTGTTTCTGAAGATCAAGACGTATCGACTCTCGTCTGAAAGATGGAAAATGACTTTGGGATGAGAATTGAAACGTCTTGATCTTCAGGAACAATGTCCTTTAAAGACTTTCTACTTTGTCCTCAACTTCGCCTTTTCTTCAGAATCAGAAAAAGGACCGAACTTAGACCGTGTTTAGACCGAGTTTAGACCGACTTTAGACCGAACTTAGACCGAGTTTAGACCGACTTTAGACCGAACTTAGACCGAGTTTAGGCCGACTTTAGACCGAACTTAGACCGAGTTTAGACCGAGTTTAGACCGAACTTAGACCGAGAACTTAGACCGAGTTTAGACCGAGTTAGACCGAACTTAGACCGAGTTTAGACCGACTTTAAACCGAACTTAGACCGAGTTTAGACCGACTTTAGACCGAACTTAGACCGAGTTTAGACCGACTTTAGACCGAACTTAGACCGAGTTTAGACCGAGTTTAGACCGACTTTAGACCGAATTTAGACCGAGTTAGACCGACTTTAGACCGAATTAGACCGACTTAGACCGAACTTAGACCGAGTTTAGCCGACTTTAGACCGAACTTAGACCGGTTTAGACCGACTTTAGACCGAACTTAGACCGAACTTAGACCGACTTTAGACCGACTTTAGACCGACTTAGACCGGTTTAGACCAACTTAGACCGAACTTAGACCGTGTTTAGACCGACTTTAGACCGAACTTAGACCGAGTTTAGACCGAGTTAGACCGATGTTTAGACCAGGTCTGAGACGAAAAGAATGGACAGTAGTTTGACTTCCTCTGACACTTTTCACTCGCTCACAGAGTCCTAGTCCAGTCCCAGTCCAGTCCTAGTCCAGTCCCAGTCCAGTCCCGGTCCAGTCCTGGTCCAGTCCTGGTCCAGTCCTAGTCCAGTCCCAGTCCAGTCCTAGTCCAGTCCCAGTCCAGTCCTTACTCAACTGTGTTTTTAGTTCAAGATAAATCAGAGAAGGGGGGGCTAGGTGGTAGGTGAAACACTATGATGATGTGGTTAATGTGGACGTGGGCGGGGCTAGGTGGTAGGTGAAACACTATGATGATGTGGTTAATGTGGATGTGGGCGGGCAGGTGGTAGGTGAAACACTATGATGATGTGGTTAATGTGTTCCAGGTGACTCTGGTGAGGAACTTCGCCCGCAGTCGTCTCAAACGTGATTGGCTGAGAGGCCGCTTCAGCTGCGTCCAGTCGGCCAATGAGCTGCGAGACGTCAAGATGGTCCCGTTCGACGCCGAGGGCCTGGGGCGAGATCCTGCAGGCCGAGCTGGACCGCTGAGACCGGGTCTAGACCGGGACCGAGATCCTACAGGCCGAGCTGGACCGCTGAGACCCGGTCTAGACCAGGACCGAAGCAGGACTGAAGCAGGACTGAACCAGGGCTTAAGCAGGACTAAAGCAGGACTAAAGCAGGACTAAAGCAGGACTAAAACAGACTAAAGCAGGACTAAAGCAGGACTAAAGCAGGACTAAAAACAGGACTAAAGCAAGACTAAAACAGGACTAAAGCAGAACTACAACAGGACTAAACTAGGACTAAACCAGGACTGAAGCAGGACTAAAGCAGGACTAAAACAGGACTAAAGCAGGACTAAAGCAGGACTAAAACAGGACTAAAGCAGGACTAAAACAGGACTACAACAGGACTAAAGCAGGACTAAAACAGGACTAAAACAGGACTAAAGCAGGACTACAACAGGACTAAACTAGGACTAAACCAGGACTGAAGCAGGACTAAAGCAGGACTAAAACAGGACTAAAACAAGACTTAAGCAGGACTAAAGCAGGACTATAAACAGGACTAAAGCTGGTCTAAAGCAGGACTAAAACAGGATTAAAAGCAGGACTGAAGCTGGAATAAGACAGCTACATTTTTACTCTTAAATTTAATATATTTCTGTATAAACATTGTAAATAATGATTTTATAATTTTATATTTTCAAATATAGAACAATAATGTGATTCTGAACATTGTTTTTTATTATTATGAACTGAATTTATGTTAAAAAATGAATAAATAAATAAAAACTGTCATTCTTAAAAGAAAAACAATATATACATATAATTTTCTCTTTAAATTTCAAGTCTTCCCATTCTCTTCGTTTTCGCAACAACGTTTCCGGTTTTATTTTGAAAGCCGGAAGTTCCTGTTTTCACACACGCACGCTTTACGTCAGCTCAGCATCCTCCATCCGCAGAGGACCAGGACGAGAGCGGGACTAAACCAGGACTGAACCGGGACTAAACCAGGTCTAGAGGTCCGGACACGGAGCCAGAACCACGGCGGAATCTGGGCCTGAACCGGGACTGAACCAGGACTGAACCAGGACTTAAACCGGGACCATGGAAGGCGACGGCGTGCCCGCGCTCGTGCACATCTCCATCGGACTCGGGCTGCAGCCGAACGAAGGGCCCGTGTTCTTCAAAGTGGACGGGACGCGCTTCGGCCAGGTCCGGACCATCAAGCTCCTGACCGGGTCCAAGTACAAGGTGTCGGTGGTGATGAAGCCGGGCTGCGTCGAGGCCACGTAAGTCACGCACGTCTTTACGCACGCACGGGAGCGGAGCGGAGGCTTTGGGCGTGAAAAGGCTCGTGAAACAGGACGAAACGTGATGATTTGTGCGTTTATTCGTCACGTAGATTGAGTTGTAGCGGTCACACGTTTGCTCATTTGCATAAACGAGCTGTTATGTCTAATAAGCAGCTGCACGCGGGGGTATTACACGTTATTTGACACTTTGACGGGTTTGAAAGAGAGAAAAACGTGCATTAACAGTGACTCTCGGTGTGTTTCGGTGTGTTTCTGTGTGTCTCGGTGGTGTATCGGTGGTGTCTCTTGTCTCTCGTGTCGCGGAAGGATCGAGGCGCATCTGCTCCGGTTACAGTGTGGAGGGGGCGGAGTCACAGTGTCCAAGGGGGCGGGGTCACGCTCTGATGTGACTCCAAAAGCTCCTAACTAAGCACGAGAACGGGGTTGGTTGTTTCACTTCACATAAACCAGATTTTTTTAAAAAAATACTGCATTTTAAATATTCCAGTTCAAAGCAGAAATGAATGTATAACATCAACTAAGAAACTAATGCAATTATAGCCTTGTAGCTTCTTCTTTTTAAACGTTATTGATCACTAACACATTAATAATGTTGTTTTAGTGATCTTTTTCTTTTCCAGATGCATTTTTTCTTGTAATTTAACGTCTCCTGATTCAAAAAATGTGACAAATTATTGAATCAAAATTAAATCAAAAATAAAACTAAAGACTTGTCTCATTTGTCAAGTAACATTGTGACAACCAACCAACCAACCCAGACTCAAGTAAAAATGTCCATTTAATGATCCATAACTTTAGATCAGAATAAGATGGTAGTTTATTTAAGTTTATTTTAAGACTTTAAACTTTTCTCTTGGGTTAAAATGGCGAATGTGATCTTTGTCGTTTTTGAGAAATTCAAATTAAAGTAAAAATGTGACAACCAACCCCAGTCTCGCCAAACAAACACATGACATGAGTGGAAACAGTAATGATGTCATTTCATTCTAAAACTTTTTATTTTCTTACTTTTTTTATTTAACCTTTATTTAACCAGGAAAGTCCCATTGAGATTCGAAGATCTCTTTTGCAAGGGAGTCCTGGCCAAGAGGCTTCCACAACACAACACTACATAGACTAAAACAAACAAAAGACATAATTAAAAACAGTTAAAAACAGTTACAGGTTAATGACTGCATTTCCAGGTCTTTCAGAAGAGAGTCAAAATAAGCCATAGAGACAAGAGTCTGGAGCTTAAAAACTCTCTGTAGAAAATTCCAATCTGTGGGAGCACAGTACTGAAAAGACATTTTCCCTTTTTCTGTTCTAACATTGGGAACAATCAATGAGTAGACATCCTGAGAACGCAACTGATGAGGTCCATCAGCCTACGCTGAAGATACACACTCAGGTCTGAAGATACACACTCAGGTCTGAAGATACACACTCAGGTCTGATACACACTCAGGTCTGAAGATACACACTCAGGTATGAAGATACACACTCAGGTCTATAGATACACACTCAGGTCTGAAGATACACACTCAGGTCTATAGATACACACTCAGGTCTGAAGATACACACTCAGGTCTATAGATACACACTCAGGTATGAAGGAAGTAGACCAACCAGTCCTTTGTATATAAACCTGTACCAGTGTGTGAGCCGTCGCGTGGCTAAAGCAGGACGTCCAACACCAGAGTACAGGTCACAGTGATGGTCCGTGCACCACAGTTTGTTATAAAGCACAAAGAGGCTGAAACACTGAATCCAGTGAACGCAAAGCTTGGGCTGGAGCAGGCCTATACAAAAGGTCTCCATAGTCCAACACAGGAAGGAATGTTGCAGCAACAAGTCTCTTTCTGGAATTGAAAGAAAATGACAGTTTGTTTCTGAAATAAAAACCTAATTTCAAATGCAGCTTTTGACAAGAGATTCAATATGTGGTTTAAAAGACAATCCATCATCAATTATGACACCCAAGTATTTAAAAGTATTCACAACTTCAATAACTGAGCCGTCAGGTGTAAAAACTGAAGGAACATTCTGTGTAGCTCTACTTCTACTAAACAGCATCAACTTTGTTTTGTTGGCGTTAAGAGAGAGCTTTAATTCAGAAAAACTATGGCAAACAACGTTAAATGCATTTTGCAAATTGACAATGGCTTCAGTGAGTGAAGATGCAAAAGAATAAATGATCATGTCATCAGCGTAAAAATGACAATTTGCATCATTTACATTCTGTCCCACATCGTTTATATAAAGAGTAAACAAAAGTGGGCCTAAAATAGACCCTTGTGGAACACCTCGAACAACTGGATACTCATCTGAACACTGGTCATCACACTTAACTCTTTGAGATCGGTCACAAAGATAATTCGAAATCCAACTAACTGCTTGTTCTGAAAGTCCAATAGTCACAAGTATTTGCTTTAATATTTGGTGATCTACTGAATCGAACACTTTCGATAGATCAATGAAGATAGAAGCACAATTTTGTTTCTATCAAGCGAAGAACAAATGTCATTTACAACCTTCAATGTTGCTGTTATAGTGCTATGCTTTTTTCTGTACCCTGATTGAAATCTAGATACAATTTCATGATTTTCCAAGTACAATTTTAGTTGGCTGTTTATTAGACTTTCTAAAATCTTGGACAGAACTGACAATTTCGAAATCGGCCTGTAATTGCTTAAGACACTTTGGTCACCTCCTTTAAAAAGTGGAAAAACAAAAGCTGATTTCCAAATTTTAGGGATTTGCGATGTTGTCAAAGTGAGATTAAAAATATGAGTGAGAGGCTCAGCTATAAAATCAGCTGCTATTTCAAAAAATAGGGGTCCAGAAGATCTGGGCCATGTGCCTTTTTAGCATCAAGATGTCTGAGCTCTCCAAGCACTTCCTGAGTTGTAAAAGGCTCAAAGTTAAAAGAAGAAGGCCTGGAGGCTGAAAGAGAATTGTCATAATTTGGTACATTATCGTTCGTATTTTGTTGTGATCCAGAAGAAGATATGAAATATTTATTAAAAATATTTAACATTTTATATTTATCTCGAACTACAGTTGATTCATTTACTATAAAAGTGGGCAAGGACTGATTTTATCGCTTGCTGAAAGAGATTTAATTGTTTCCAAAAACGTTTTGGATCATTTAGGCTGTCTGTTGTGATTGACAAATAATAATCTGTTTGGCTCTCTTAATTAGGTAGGAACATTTATTTCGTAACTTTCTAAAAGCAAGCCAGTCTTCACTAAGACTGGATTTTCTTGCTTTTGCCCAGGCTTTGTTGCGCTCGTTAATGATATTTGAATGTTCAGACGAACATGGATTATTATTATTTTATTATTATTTTTAATACTCTTGGTAAAACACTGCAGAGGTTAATAAAGTTTAATATTGACCAAATTTATTCATTGTATAGAACATTTAATAATATTTTTGAAGTCTCCATCATATGCATGAACTCAAGTGTTTCTGCATAAATCAATATTCGATTTGCAAGTCTCCACTTCCAGATTCAACCCAAAGTCTGAGGAAACATCTACATTTAAATAATGATTTCTTCTAGTCCACTGTGTCTCTGTGATGATGATGATGATGATGATGATGATGAAGAAGAACCAGATCTCGGACTCTTAACCCAGAAGTGTCCAGCCTCTGTTGGTTCCACGATGTTCAAATCCAAACCACAAAACTGTGTTTAACCCACATGTTTGGCGTTTTCTTCTGATGATAAATGTATTCTCTCTCTCCCCACTCTCTCTTCTCTTCTCTCTCTCTTTCTGCTCTCTCTTTCATTTTCTCTTCTCTCTCCTCCTCTCTTTTTCTCTCTTTCCCTCCTCTTATCTCTCTCTCTCTGTCTCTTCTTACCCCTTCCTCTCTTCTTTCTCTCTCTCCCTCCCTCTTCTCCTCCCTCCTTTTCACTCCTCTCTCCTCCCTTCTCTCTCTCCTCCTCCTCTCCTCTCTCTCTCCACCCCCCTCTCTTCGTCTCCCCCCCCTTCCCTCTCTCTTTTCTTCTCTCCTCTTCTTCTCCTTCTCTTTCTCCCTCTCTCCTCTCTCTCTCCTCTCTCTTTCCCCCTCTCCTCCCCTTCTCTCTCTTTTTCCTCTCTCTTCTCTCTCTCTCTCTCTCTGCAGGTACATGGTGTTTCCTCTGGAGGAACAGTCCAGAGACGAGGAGACTGTGGTTTATCAGGGAAAGTACGCACTGAAGGAGTCCACACACCAAGAGCGGAGACCGACAACTGTGCAAGTCAGCATCGAGGTGAGGAGCGAGGGAAGGAAGAGGAGAGAAAGAGAGTAGAGAGGGGAGTGAGAGAGAGAGGGAGAGGAGGGAGAGACAAGGAGACTGGGTTTCCAGGAAAGTACGACACTGAAGGAGTCCAACACCAAGAGCGAACAGACAACCTGTGCAAGTCAGCATCGAGGTGAGGAGCGAGGGAACGAAGGAGGAAGAAAGAAGTGAGAGAGAGAGAGAGAGGGAGAGGGAGAGAGAGACGAGAGACTGTGGTTTACCAGGGAAAGTACGACACTGAAGGAGTCCCACACACCAAGAGCGGAGACCGACAACCTGTGCAAGTCAGCATCGAGGTGAGGAGCGAGGAACGAAGGAGGAGAGAAAGAGAGGTGGAGAGAGAGAGAGAGAGGGAGGAGGGAGAGAGAGACGAGGAGACTGTGGTTTACCAGGGAAAGTACGACACTGAGGGAGTCCCACACACCAAGAGCGAAGACCGACAACCTGTGCAAGTCAGCATCGAGGTGAGGAGCGAGGGAGGGAAGGAGGAGAGAAAGAGAGAGAGGAGAGAGGGGGGAGAGAGAGAGAGAGAGAAAGAGAGAGAGTGAGCATCGAGGTGAGGAGAGAACTGGAAACCTCCGACATTCGTTCTGATCAGCGTCGTAGACTGTGGAGTGATTTAAGCAGCGCCCTGTAAGTCTGTTGGAGAGTTCGAGCCTCGCACTACTGACAGTATTTCTGTATTGTCCTGGTGTAACATGTGACCTGGATAAAAAGGCACAGTCGATTGGGTTAAAGTTAAAATCATACATGCATATCACTGAGATCTCTTCTCCTGGACGAATCTGCAAATGACAAGCGTACATCAGAATCAAATGGAGGGTTTTTTTGTGCATGTGCGTGTAGGCTATTCACGTGAGGGCGCACATGTATACAAATCACACCGTGACAGGATCACACCGAAAACTATCGAGGCATCAATGTACTTTGAGCGGCAGTCAGTGGTCCAGTGGTCGTGGGCGGCCGTGAGCGGTGGCATGAGCATGGCCTCTCTGGCATCAGGACTGAGCGCTCTTTGGTCACAAAGAGAGAGAAGAGGGGAAAGAGAGGAGAGAGAAAAGGAAGGAGGAGAGAGTGGGGGAGAGAAGGAGGGAGGGGGAGAAAGAGAGATGGGGGGGGCTTTAACAAAAGTCTCAATTTGAATGCATGTCTCTCTACTTTCTCCATTTTTTTCAACGTCCCAAAAGCTTAAACAGTGTTTGTCCTGTTTAACGCTCCGCCGCTGCTTTGGTCTAACAACACAACTTTGTAAAACAAAGGCTTTTAAAGTTCTATTTTAACCATTTCTGGCAATAATATTAAAACTACATCAATGACATGGCCGTAGGAACGTAAAAACCTTTTTCCTTTTGTTTTAACACTTTAACAAAGCCTTTTTCCATTTGTCTCTACAGTTTAATAAAGCTCTTTACCTTTTGTTTCTCCAGTTTAATAAAGCTCTTTACCTTTTGTTTCTCCAGTTTAACAAAGCCTTTTACTTTTGTTTCTCCAGTTTAACAAAGCCTTTACTTTTGTTTCTCCAGTTTAACAAAGCCTTTTTCCTTTTCTTCTAACAGTTTAACAAAGCGGGCACGTTCGAGACCGTGTGGCAGGCCAAGTTCTACAACTACTACAAACGAGACCAGAGTCAGTGTGGGAACAAGTTCAGCACCATCGACTACGAGTGTAAACCCAACGAGACGCGAACGCTCATGTGGGTCAACAAGGAGGCCTTCAACTGAGGGAGGACACGCCCACTACGCAGACCTGGCCACGCCCCCTCAAACCTGACCACGCCCCTTAGAATCTCACCTGCCGAAAACGAATCCAGCTTTTGAGATTTCAGTCAAAATTACGTCTGGACTTTATTGAGTATTAACATCGCTCCTTCTCTCCTGACTCCGCCCACCTCCCTCCTGACTCCTCCCCCTCCCTCCTGACTCCTCCCCCTCCCTCCTGACCCGCCCCCTCCACCCTGACTCCTCCCCCTCCCTCTTAACGTGTACGTGAAGCGGTGGGCGGGCCCTCGTGTCCTGCCGTGTCTCTGATTGGACGTATGTTTTTTAAATGTGTACGTGTCGGTGCTTTCCTGGCTCCTGATTGGCCGGTTTCGTGGTTTCCGGGCGGATGTTTGTGTTTGTATTTATGCTTTTGTCTCTTTCTGTTCGATACGAGCAGCAGTTACACTTGTTTTATTCACTCTTACACTTCCACTGTTTCCTCTTTTCCTGCTGCTCTGTTTGTGATTATTCTTGTTTTTGCCAAAGTGTTATTTATTTATTTATTTTCTTTTGTGAATAAATCTCCAGAACGTTTCAGTCTGTTTTATTCATCAGTTTGACAGACGGTGGTAAAAACAGTTAAAGTGGGAGGAGCTTCAGTCCAGCAGAGGCGGAGCTGTGTGATTCTGAACCAGAAACGTGAGTCTGAGAAGAACAGGCCTGACGCTGCTTCAGACCGGACACAGTCTGAGTGTCCTTTTCCCAAACGCCTTCCCTTCACCCTAAACACTCAGGTTTAGATAAGAGAGCAGCAGGAGCCACTGAACAGGTGGGTGTAACACTGAAAACAGCCCCACAGGAAACATGCACCACAGGAATTTAGTTCCAGATGCTTCGTTTAAAAAAACAATCACAGTAGAATCATTTTAAAAGAATCAAGAAATTGTACTGACAAAAATGTTACTTTTACTTTGTAAATTTAGATTTTTTTTAAATTTTTTTTTATCTCCTTAATCTTTGAAAAGAGCCTGGATTTGCATCTGACAAACACATTAGAAAATGATTTAAAAATAAAGTTAGAACGAAAAGTAACCTTTGATCACACAGACTCAGAGCTGAGCTGAACTGTAAAGACTTGTGCCTTTTTTGTTCATGACAAACTGGTCAAGAAAGAAGGAATCTGACGTGAAGGGGAAGGGAACTTTAGATTTACTTTTTTGCAGTCAAGACAAACACTAAAACTGTCCAGCAGCTCCAGACTCCACCAGCGTCAGGACCAGAGCAGCAGAACCATCACGAGTCACTGCTGCAGCTCCAGACACAAACAGAACCTTCACTGCTGCAGGTCCAGACACAAACAGAACCTTCACTGCTGCAGGTCCAGACACAAACAGAACCTTCACTGCTGCAGGTCCAGACACAAACAGAACCATCACGAGTCACTTCAGATCCAAACATTTCACTGCTGCTGATCCAGACACGAGCAGAACCGTCACTTCAGACGTTTCACTGCTGCAGCTCCAGACTCCACCGGCGTCAGGACCAGAGGAGCAGAGTTCAAGCAGCAGAACCATCACGAGTCACCGCTGCAGCTCCAGACACGAGCAGAACCATCACGAGTCACTTCAGATCCAGACGTTTCACTGCTGCAGCTCCAGACACGAGCAGAACCATCACGAGTCACTTCAGATCCAGACGTTTCACTGCTGCAGCTCCAGACACGAGCAGAACCATCACGAGTCACTTCAGATCCAGACGTTTCACCGCTGCAGCTCCAGACACAAACAGAATCATCACGAGTCACTGCTGCAGCTCCAGACACAAACAGAACCATCACGTGTCACTGCTGCAGCTCCAGACACAAACAGAACCTTCACTTCAGCTCCAGACACAAACAGAACCATCACGAGTCATTTCAGGTCCAGACGTTTCACCGCTGCAGCTCCAGACTCCACCGGCGTCAGGACCAGAGCAGCAGAACCATCACGAGTCACTGCTGCAGCTCCAGACACGAGCAGAACCATCACGAGTCACTTCAGATCCAAACGTCTCACTGCAGCAGGTCCAGACACAAACAGAACCATCACGAGTCACTGCTGCAGCTCCAGACACGAGCAGAACCATCACGAGTCACTTCAGCTCCAGACGTCTCACCGCTGCAGCTCCAGACTCCGCCGGCGTCAGGACCAGAGGAGCAGAGTTCGAGCCGCCTTCGTTGGGACCGGGATTGAAATACGGAAACAGTTTTACCTGCTTGAAGCGACAGCCGGTGAAGGAGTAGAGCAGATCTGCAGAGTCGGCGTCGTAGAAGGAGACCAGGCCCTGATCGTAGTCCACAAACACTCCGACCTTCTGAGGAGCTCGTCGAGGAGACAGAAGGACGTCAGGGTTGGACAGAGCTCTGTACTCGGACCTGTTCCTCAACCAGATGCACCAGAACTTGTTCTTAGGGCTCCAGATGATCGATCCTTTCCTGTTCACGGACTCCTGAGCCACTCCCAGGTCCCAGGCGGTTTTATCTTTGACCTGAACCTCGAAGTAAAACCTGCCTGAGGAGAAACTCTGCTTCCCCAGGACGCCCACGCACCGGTCGAACCTCAGAGGAGAGTCTGGCAGCTGCTGCTTCACGTCGCTGTGATGAACCTGTTTGAGGTCTTCAGACAGGACGAGTTCAGGATGAGCCGAGTCCGGGTCCAGAGTCAGGTCCACCTCGAAGCTCTGCAGCCTCCTCAGCGCCGCTCGGTTTAACTCTTCGTACAGATGTTTAAACTCATCACTCAGACTCTTCTCCAGCTGCTTTATCGCTCCGGCTGCACTTCCCTCACACGTCTCCGGCTCAAAGCTCACACTGCTCCAGTCCTTCAGTCCAGCAGGGGGCGTGAGTGCAGGGCAGCGCTGGAGAAAGTGCAGAGGGTCTTGAGAGCGTGAGAGCCGCTCCTCTGCCTCAGAGCTGCTCTTCTGCAGCTCACAGATCTCCTGTTCCAGCTGCTGGATTAAGACTTCAGCCTGTTTTTTATGCTTCTTTTGGGTTTGTTCAATGACTGCTGTGCAACGATCTAGACAACTCTGAACAGACTCCACAACAGCAGTGAAGGCCTGGACCATCGCTTGAGTCTCTCTGTGAGCTTCTCTCTGACTGAGCTGCACACAGCGCTGGATCTGCTGGAGCTTCAGCCTCCTCTGCTCCACCATGAGCTCCGTCTGAGCCTGAGTCTGGAGCAGAGACGACCTGCTGCGCTCAGACGCCTCCTGCAGAGACAGCAGCTCATGTTTGTCGTGCTCTAACACTGAACACATCATACACACCAGCGTCCGGTCAGAGCCACAGAACAGCTCCAGGGGGCGCTGGTGTTTGGGACAGGTCCAGACCTTCATGTCCTCCACCGGCTCCAGCAGCTGGTGTCTCTTCAGCTCAAACAGGGTGAGGTGAGGCTGGAGGTGAGCGTGGCAGAAGGAGGACAGACAGACCAGGCAGGACTTCAGAGCCTGGAGTCTGGGCTCGGAGCAGACGTCACACTGGACCTCTGTGAACGTGGGGATGATGTTGTCCTTGGAGCTGCTCTTGAACTTGTCCAGATTAGACCCAGACACCAGCTCCTGCAGAAGAGTGTTGACGCTGAGCTCGGGTCGGCTGTCGTAGCTGCGTTTGCACAGCGGACACTTGTACACCACGTCGCTGTCCCAGACTTTACAGATGCAGCGTTTGCAGAAGTTATGTCCACACGGAGTCGTCACCGGCTCCGAGAAGACCTCCAGACACACGGAGCAGTGGAACGACTCCCTGGAGCTTCTGTCAACGGAGGACGACATGTCTGAAACATCACAGCACAGACGGAGATTAAACACACGTGTCCAGAGTTTAACTGGAGTAAAAGACACACTGCTTGGAATAAATCAAAAGGGAAGAAAGGGTCCAAAAGCAGCTTTTGCCTGTGAGACAGATTGTTCCTTTAAAACAAAGAAAATATCTGTATAAAGAGGAAGAATCACTGGCAACTGTATGAACAAATAACAGTAAGAAATGTAGAAGTAAGACTTTTTCAGTGAACACAACATGATTAGTCCAATAAACATGTAAAATCACAACTTCTCATCCCAGTGACATTATAATGTGTCCAAAATGCCACAAACATTTTATAACTTTCACAAGTTTATGGCTAAAAGTTAAAATGTGTTAAAACACAAATGGTGATTAAGAATCTTGAAAGTAACAATTATAAAACATTCAAATTGATTTGAGCCTGAACCCTGCGTTCAGACTGGACAGTGTTGAAGCGCACGAACTTTGACGCAAAATATTTTCAAAGCTGACGCCTCAACAGGCGCACTAAACCCCCTAATGCTAATTTCAGAGCAACAAACGACCAAGTCTTTGAAAAAGGCCCAAAACAAACGACCTTTGGTTAAAAAAGTTGATAAAAGACTTGAGTAAACAGTGGTCCTTTCCTCTGGATGTGAGAGGAGCAGCATGTCACATGTCACAGGAGCGGAGGCTCTGATTGGTGGAAGTTCAGCAGAGCCCAACTCTGTCGTCGACGCCTGATGAGACCAAATGCTGCATTCATGTTCTCTCGGAAACTGTAAAGCTCTGAGCTCAGACTGGGAAAAACGTGTTTGAACACTCCTCGGGAGAAAATTTCAGCTCGGAAACTCGCCCGGAAGTGTTGGCGGCCGAGTTCCTGAGTTTACGTCAAATGACTAGAGCCTGGACAGGACCCACGGCAGGACCAGGGACAGGACCAGGGACAGGACCAGGACCAGAGACAGGACCAGGGACAGGACCAGGGACAGGACCAGGGACAGGACCAGGACCAGAGACAGGACCAGGACCAGAGACAGGACCAGAGACAGGACCAGGGACAGGACCCACGGCAGGACCGCATGAGATTGGAGCAGAGTTTAGTTTTCTCTCACACTGAGAGTTCTACACATTTAAAACCTTAACGCAGACTAAATGAGTTTACATCAATGCACCTTTACAGGTAATGTCCCAAATCATTTATTTATCAACCTTTTACCAACAAGAAAAGATACAGCTCCTCAGTAAGTTCATGAGTTACAATAATAAGAGTTTCCACATGACTTTTTCACCAATCTGCAAAGAAATCAAGATGAAGTGATGCACATGTTTGTTAGTGTCACTGCTCCAGTGTTTTACAGCTGCTTCATGAACGCTCTGATATTGGGAGGTCCGATCTTTACGTAGATACCTCCGAGTTTCCCGGGGAACATGAATGCAGCAAAAGCGTCCATCGCAGGTTTGAGCGTCTACTTCCCAAGACCCAGTGTTAGCAGACGTCTGAACAAGTGAATTCCTCCAGACGCAGGTTTACTTAACATGTAAGGGCTTCGACGCTTTGGTCTGAACGCAGCGTAACAGCAACAATTACATGTGGAATGTAAAAATTCTATAAATATATATCCATGTTCTAGAAGGAAATAAAATACAAATGAATAGAAAATACCAAGAGCAGACTAAATACTGAAACACAAGATTATGTTTTAGGTTTTAGGGCTCAGAATCACCTCTGCTCAAGTCAAAGGGTTTTGTTTTGTAAGAATAATCCTGTCTCTTTTCTCTCTCAGACAGAAGCTGAAGACAAAACCGATGATAAATAGATGAATTCAAGTCAAAGTCTGTACCGGCTCAGTGCTGCGTCTCAGTGACACACGTTGGATCCACACACACAGTTCTGAGATGAACTTCCTCATTTCCTTTGATATAAAACACAAACTGCTCCTCTTCAGGTTGGACCGGTTCAGATTCAGCAGAGCCAAAGTGAGCAGGACTGATTCATAAATGTGTCTTTAAATCCTCACGATGACGTAGTGATGTGAACGAGGATCATGATGATGTCACAAACTTCAGTCCTTCAGGTTGGACCAGCTCAGTTCTCTCCAGAGTCAGAGGAAGTTCCAGGGCGTGACTCGAACCAAGAAAACATTTTTTAAATTCTCTCAAGAAACAAAAGCCTGAGCCTGACTTTTCTTTTGTCTGAGGGCACGACTGTTCAAACATCTCTCTGTTTGAGACTGGATTTGAAGTCACGTTTTTGTGCTTTTATTTTGACGAGCCACTTCCTGCCAGTCCCAATCACAAACAGTAATGTTAAACTAGAATATGTTAGGAAAAGTATTTACACTGAATATTGTAAAAGGAAAAGTTAGAGCAAAGAAAACTACAAAGAGAAGAACAGATTATTGTATAAAGAATAAAAACTATAAAAACTATATGTAGCTGAATTCTCTAGACCTTTTCAAACGTCTCTTTCTCCTTTTGACCAGAACTGAAGCCTGGAACATAAAGGTGTGCCTCGAGGTTCTGTCCTGGGCCCTTTTCTATTTACATCCATGAAAATGCTTAACACTTATGCTGCGTTCAGACCGGAGCGCTGGACCGTCCAAAGTGTCCAATTTACATGCTAAGTCAACGTAAACCTGCGTCTTGAGCCATTCAGTGAATTTGCGGCGCACATTTGTGTCTATCGTGTTAAAATTCTCTTGTTCGAGCGTTTGCTGACGCTGCGTCTTGTGGAGTAGATTACCCCAACCTGCAGCGGACGACTTATTAGACTCTTCTGAACTTTCAAGCATCGAACGCAGCTCCACCAATCAGAGCCTCTGTCACTCCTGTGTCATGTGACCTGCTGCTGTTCTCCTCTCACTGTTTACTCACAAAACAAACCACATGGACCTGATCTGGACTGACAAAGCCTCACATGGATCTAAACCTGCTGTAGGACGTGACACTGGAGGAGGACAGAGTGTTTAAACCTGCTGTAGGACGTGACACTGGAGGAGGACAGAGTGTTTAAACCTGCTGTAGGACGTGACACTGGAGGAGACAGAGTGTTTAAACCTGCTGTAGGACGTGACACTGGAGGAGGACAGAGTGTTTAAACCTGCTGTAGGACGTGACACTGGAGGAGGACAGAGTGTTTAAACCTGCTGTAGGACGTGACACTGGAGGAGGACAGAGACAGTCTCTCTCTCCTTCTCTCTCTCACTCATCTGTCCTAGAGCTAAACAAACACTTTTACAAACAAGAGGGAACGAGAAGAAGCGCGTCAGACATAAGTGTTTTTGTCCCTCGACGCCTACGTGCACTGGGGCGTTTTGGGCGTCTGTTGGGGCATCAGCTTAGAAAATATTCTGCTGAACCTCAGTGATGACAGGAGGAGCGGCGTTCTTTGAGATCAGCAGACAGGACCAGGTCTGGGTGAGCCGTGTCTGGATCCAGAGCCGGGTGACTGGAGTCTATCCCAGTGACTTTGGGCCTTAGGCGGGGAACACCCTGGACAGTGGCCAGCTTGTCGGAGGGTTAGACAGACACATTCACTCTCTCATTCACTCACTAAAGGAAATTTACAGTGATGCCCAATGAACCTAAACATACATGTTTTTGGAGGAAACCGGAAAAAACCCACGGTGACACGGGGAGAACATGCAAACTCCACCCAGAGAGATCGTGAGATGTTGATATGGTCCGACCCGGGAGTCGAACCCACGACCTCCTTATTGGGAAGCCAGAGTTCTAACCACTCTGCTACCATGTACCCTCATTAATGTTAACTGTTTATAAAATAACTTTAAATTTAACCGAAGATTTAAGTGGAAAATGTCTAATGAGTTTGTTTAGCTTCAGCTTGTATAAATCAATCTGTTTCTGAGATTAACATAAATAAAACTATTTTACTTGAATAATAAATGGCACAAGTTGTTTTCAAAAAGCTGTATTTCTTAAATACTATATTTCAGATCAAAAAGGATTGTTTCCAGAGATGCATCCTGAAATATGTGTTCATGTTGTAGTTTGAAGAATTAACTACTGTCATGGTCTCTGAAGTAAAAACTGGCACAACTCACTCACCCACTTTCACCTATCTATAACATTAACAAGAAAAAGTGATTAAAAAAAATTGAGAGATTAATTGATTATGATCGGTAATTAATTAATCTATATAATCTATTTTTAATGTCACTTAAAAATTGCTGCGAAAAACACTCAACTTTTGTGTTTTTGTTTTGTTTTTATCCAATTTAATTAATTTAATTATTGTTGCAGATGGAAATATTAATAGGCTATATTGCAAAAAAAAAAAAAAAAATGAAGACTTTAGGAAGTTTTTTGTTGTTAAGTTGTCAAGTTGAACAACCCTTATGGTGCGTTCCAGGCAACTGGGAACTGGTATATGTCCCACTTCCCACTTGTAAAAATGCGCTGGAACGCCACTCGAACTGGTAAATCCCACTTGTGAACTGGGACCTGGTCGAGGAAGCCCCACTTCACATACGAGTTCAACAATAACCACAATACATTTATTTGAGGGGTTTAACTGACACAAAAACAATGTAAACATTGATTACAGGTTATTTACGTTACTTTTGTTTAGCCTAAAGGTTAGCATTAGCCATAATGTTTACATACGAGTTGATTACGTTGGAACGCTCTGAACTGGGAACTGGTATTTTTCAAGTGGGAAACATCCCAGTTCCCAGTTGCCTGGAACGCAGCATTATGTTCACTTTTCAACTCACAGATGGACTCAATGAAGTTAAAGATTAAAATAGATTAATGAGATTAAAAAAATTAACTTGATTAATTTGATTAATTTGTCTGTAATTAATTAATCTCAATTAATGCACTAATTTGACACCCCTAAAAAATATATAATATTCTTTTCACATAAAAACAAAGACAATGAGACGATCATTGACCTGCTTATTTAGTTTGGGAAATACCACATCCATAAAAACAAATATCTTAAATCTAAACCTCACTTTCAAACGCTCATGAATGCAATAAAACTATTCAGACTGTAAATCAAACGTGACAGAATCAAGGTTTATAGTCTACCGTGCATAAAAGTATTTCAGAGTGAATATAAACTTGTGTTAAACAGTTCACATTGTTATTATTTAAGTTTTTCCTGCGGCTCCTTTGACAAAATGGCCGCCACAATCACCATGGCAACAGGACCCTCTCGCTAACGGTCCGAGCTGCTGGTAAGTCTATTATTCCTACTTTTATATGTTTTATTCACTTTTATCTAACTCTTAGGCCAACGTAAAACTTGTTTCAAACTCTCTCCTAAACGTGACGAAATAAATGGCACAAAAACTAGCTAACGTTAACTTTTTACCGTGACGTCTGATGGCAGAGTTTAACGTTAGCTTAGCTGTTAGCTGTTTTTTTCGAGCAGAATTTACAGTTCTTGTTTGGATCTTAACAGAATTATTTTGTATTTGCTGTTTAGTTTATAAAATTAACTTTATCGTCTGGTTTTCTTAAAAATTAATGAAGTTTTCCAAAAATAGCTGTTGTCCTAGCAACACTTTTACACGTGCCCTCGGTCACATCACCTCAGAATATTATTTACTTCATAAAATAAGTGAATATTATCAAAGCTAATCTTATTAACTACATTAAACGTGTTATATATTTTATTTATTGGAGCTCACATGTTATATGTTAAGCTCATTACCGTTAAGAGCCGCCATGTTAACAGTAAATGGTAATTTAGTCAAAAACAATGTACAACAACGAGTAAAGAAAGAGCCCTGGATCAACCCGAACCGCAGAATATAATTTTTATGACTATATTTATTGTAATACATGTAAGTCATGATTTATCAAATGAGTGCAACATAAATGTTTTAAACTTAGCGTATTAGTTGAGGTTTACACTGAAAAAGCAGCCATATTAATTCATCTATTTATTAACCTTTATTTAACCAGGAAGTCCCATTAAGATTCAGAATCTCTTTAGCAAAAGAGACCTGGCCAAGGTAGCAGCCAACACCATGTTACAAAAGTATAGAAATCCACACAATATTACGTTATAAAGCAAATTCTACAAACTCTACTAAGAAGAACACACAATTCTCAACCACAACACTTTTTACGATTATCTTGAACTTCTCAAGAAACACCACAGCGTTTATTTAGTCTAATATTGTATTTTGACAGTTTGAAGCTGCTAAATGACTTCTTTAAGTCTGACTATTTGCTGCCATCTGCTGCATGTTGTAATAAACTACACCTTTCTTGTTGAAAACACTTTGTTGGCAGAAGATTGCTAAGAAAGTGTCAATGAAACAAGTCAAAATGGACTAGTATTACGAGTATGTATTTGATAGTCTTTTTCCTCTGCTCAGAACATCACAACCGTTCACGAAGAAGGAGCCGCTGAGACACTGAACTTCAGACTCCTCCTCTCCTGCTGCAGTATCTGTAAGTGTGACTGTAAAACCCAACAACACACCAGACTATTAAAGACCACATCCAGTTAGGACGTTTGAACACTTTTCTGGACATTTTAGTCTCAGTAAGTTTTCAGCTACAAAGCACATTTGGAAAACAAAGCCAGTTCTGTCCTCATGAGAGAAACTGTTTGAATGAGGCTAATCACGTTAACTGTCAGCTTCAAGGTTAAGATGAGGTCTCTTTATTGATCCTGCTACAGGTGAGAGGCAGCAGGGAATGGTCAGGTACAGGTTCCTTCCATTGACGTTACATAAATATATTACTTTCATAAACAGCAGTGATGATTAAAAGTGAGCTCAAATACAAACATTTAAAACACTACAAACTCTACAATCTTTAGAAAAAGGGGCACTTTTAGTAAACAATAACACAGTTAATGGTTTGTTCTCACACTTGTGTCTGGACAACACAACTTATAAAGTCACTTTTATAAGCCAACCACCACAACCACAACCACAACCACATCCATTATTTAAATCATCTTTTAATGGGGTTTTAGGGGAATGGATATTTGGATAAAATAAAACTAAATGTATTCAATTAAATACTTTAACATCAGCACTTCAAATTAGTCCCACTGCAGGGCCAAGTTTGGATGGTATTTCATTAAAATTGTATGTGTTTTTCGTTTGCATTCCAAGAAATGATGCTTTGTCAGAGATGATCTACTTTGCCTAAAAGTTGTCAGGTATTCTATAGAATGCCTAGGCAAAGTAGATAATAACACATTTATTTCCTACTTTGCCAGAAAACATCAACTTTGCCTGTAACATATACAACTACAGAGTGTGTGTGTAAGTCAGAGGCTGCAGGAGTAAAACAGATCGATTCAGGTCTTTTGATTCGATCGCTGCAGACTTCAAACGATTTTCCATCCCTAGTTGCAAATCAAACTATAATCTATGTGGTCGCTCCATTGATCTGGCCTCGTCACATTCAGCAGGACAAAACCTTAAGCGCAGATAAAGCTTCAAGCTTGAATTAGCCTTGTTCAGACCCAGGTTTATTTTTTCATGGAACGAGATGAGGTTTAAGTTGGAAATGAAGCTAGTGTCAGCTCAGGATTTTAGAATGAGCCTAGTCCTCCTAAGACACTTTCATGGAATACTCTCTTTTTCTCCTTTTTCTGTGTTTCTGGCAGGTTTACAAAGTCCGTCCACAGAATGGGATTCACCTGTGATCAGTGTGGAAAGACATGGCCCACTGCTTCTAGACTCAGACAACACTACCGAACTCACATAAGACCACACGTGTGTGAGCTGTGTGGACACAGTTTTTCTACAGCAGCAGATCTCAGAAGACACACCAGAGTCCACACTGGAGAGAAACCATTCAGCTGTGATGTTTGTGAGAAGGAATTTTCACACTCATGGAATTTAGTCACACACATGAGAGTCCACACTGGAGAAAAACCATTTGAATGTGATCAGTGCGGGAAGAAGTTTACACAGTCTGGTAGTTTTAAAGCTCACATGAGAATCCACAGAGAACAAAAGCCGTACAAGTGTGACGTGTGTGAGAAGAAGTTCACACGGTCTGATGTCCTTACAGTTCACATGAGAATCCACAATGGAGACAAACCTTACTGGTGTGACGGTTGTCCTAAGAAGTTTAGACACGAGAAAACTTTCAGAGAACATGAGAGGATCCACACTGGAGAGAAGCCTTTTGAGTGTGATCAGTGCGGGACAAGCTTCAGAACCAAAACTATGTTCTTAGAGCATCAGCGCGTCCACAGAGACCAGAGGCCGTACCTGTGTGAACACTGTGAGAAATCTTTTAGAAAATCATATGACCTCTCCGTTCACAACAGAACCCACACAGGAGAAAAACCATTCAGATGTGTCCAGTGTGAGAAGGAGTTTACTCAGTCTTCCACCTACAAACTTCATCTGAGAATCCACTCTGGAGAAAAGCCGTACAAGTGTGACCACTGCAGTAAAACCTTCAGACGTTCATCACAGCTCACAAGGCACCGTCTGGTTCACACTGGACAGAAGCCGTTTGTCTGTGGAAAGTGCGGGAAGGCTTTCAGATTTAGGTCGAGTCATCGTTACCATGTTAACATCTGTCGTTACGGAGAGAGAAGCTGCAGCTCTGAGCAGCAGGTCCGTGATGAACAACCTAAAGGAGACGGAGCTGCTGAGGCTGCATCGTGTGACCCCAGAGTCGGGCTCAAAAGGCTGGAGATCAGGCTTCAGAGAGTCCGGGCTGAGAAGTAACAAAACAGTGTAGATCCAGAGCACTGACGTTCCTCTTGTTCTTCTTTTACTAATGTTTACCAAAGGCTCAGTACCTTCTCTTTTATGTTTATGTTTTATTGCCATCTTCATTTTAAGGCCATTTGTTGTAGTTTTTGTGTTTTTTTGTTGTGTTTTATGTACATGACCAAGAGGACAGCTAAGATTGTCGCTTACACTATCGAACACTTAGCATCTGAGCTCGTCCGGAGCGTTCTCCTGTTTGTTTTTACTATAGCCGTTAATGAAGAATTGAAAATGTTTTATTTTATGGTGATTGTGTAATTTTATCACAAAATCAATCTTAATTTTACATCAAACATAGATGGAAAAATTAGAACTTGCCAATCATTTAATTCTGAGCAGATATGTTCATGTGCTCGGCCTTTTTCGTTCATTAATGTTAACTGTTTATAAAATAACTTTAGCTTTAACCGAAGATTTAAGTGGAAAATGTCTAATGAGTTTGTTTAGCTTCAGCTTGTATAAATCAATCTGTTTCTGAGATTAAAATAAATAAAACTATTTTACTTGAATAATAAATGGCACCAGTTGTTTTCAAAAAGCTGTATTTCTTAAATACTATATTTCAGATCAAAAAGGATTGTTTCCAGAGACGCATCCTGAAATATGTGTTCATGTTGTAGTTTGAAGAATTAACTACTGTCATGGTCTCTGAAGTAAAAACTGGCACAACTCACTCACCCACTTTCCCCTATCTAGAACATTAACAAGATAAATATATATAATATTATTTTCACATAAAAACAAAGACAATGAGACGATCATTGACCTGCTTATTTAGTTTGGGAAATACCACATCCATAAAAACAAATATCTTAAATCTAAACCTCACTTTCAAACGCTCATGAATGCAATAAAACTATTCAGACTGTAAATCAAACGTGACAGAATCAAGGTTTATAGTCTACCGTGCATAAAAGTATTTCAGAGTGAATATAAACTTGTGTTAAACAGTTCACATTGTTATTATTTAAGTTTTTGCTGCGGCTCCTTTGACAAAATGGCCGCCACAATCACCATGGCAACAAGACCCTCTCGCTAACGGTCCGAGCTGCTGGTAAGTCTATTATTCCTACTTTTATATGTTTTATTCACTTTTATCTAACTCTTAGGCCAACGTAAAACTTGTTTCAAACTCTCTCCTAAACGTGACGAAATAAATGACACAAAAACTAGCTAACGTTAACTTTTTACCGTGACGTCTGATGGCAGAGTTTAACGTTAGCTTAGCTGTTAGCTGTTTTTTTCGAGCAGAATTTACAGTTCTTGTTTGGATCTTAACAGAATTATTTCGTATTTGCTGTTTAGTTTATAAAATTAACTTTATCGTCTGGTTTTCTTAAAAAAAATAATGAAGTTTTCCAAAAATAGCTGTTGTCCTAGCAACACTTTTACACGTGCCCTCGGTCACATCACCTCAGAATATTATTTACTTCATAAAATAAGTGAATATTATCAAAGCTAATCTTATTAACTACATTAAACGTGTTATATATTTTTAGGGCTGCAACAAACGATTATTTTGATAATCGATTAATCTGTCGATTATTGGATCGATTAATCGATTAATCGGATAAAAATGACAAAATAATAAATATAAGGTGTTTTGCATTTTATTAAATGTATTTATGCAAAAGACAACTTGTGTGCACTTAATGAACACACTGGGCTTTTCTTGAAAAAAGAAAATACAAAAATAAAGTAGAATAACCAGATTTTGCTCTAGCTACTTCTTTTAATGTGGTTATTATAGGTCTGGGCATTGTGGCCAAAAAATAAAATCTCCATTTTTTGGACCTCTTTGGACGATTTCGATTTTAATCGATTTTATTCGACGTCATTGATGACTGCTGCTTTTTATTATGAGCTCATAATATTTTAAAGCTTCTATAAAGAATGAGGAAATGAGATGAACTTGTTTTATGTCAGATTAAAACTAATAATAATACTCTTCCACTGTTACGCCGACGACACCCAGCTCTATATCTCCTCCAAACCATCTAACATCCTCCCACCCTCCTCCCTCACCCACTGTCTTCATGAAATCAAAAACTGGTTCTCCTCCAACTTTCTCAAACTTAACAGCAGTAAAACTGAAGTCCTTCTAATCGGCACCAAATCCACACTAAACAAAACTGGCAATATGTCCATCACCGTTGACAATTCCTCCATTTCCCCCTCCCCTCAGGTAAAGAGCTTGGGTGTCGTCCTGGACAGCACACTCTCATTCCAATCACACATCAATAACATCACACGCACTGCCTACTTCCACCTCAGAAACATCAATCGTCTCCGTCCCTCACTCACCCCTCACACAGCTGCCATCCTTGTCAATAGCCTGGTTACCTCACGCATCGACTACTGCAACTCTCTCCTGTACGGTCTTCCCCAGAAAACTCTTCACAAACTACAACTCCTCCAAAACTCTGCAGCCCGGATCATAACAAGAACACCCTTCAGTCACCACATCACCCCAGTTCTCCAGCAACTTCATTGGCTCCCTGTCCCCTACCGCATTCAGTTCAAAATTTTACTCCTCACATTCAAGTCCATCCATAACCTGGCTCCCTCCTATCTCACTGAACTCCTCCATGTCACCTCACACACACGTTCACTCAGGTCCTCCTCCGCCATACAGCTTACTGTCCCTCCTGCCCGTCTCAGCACCATGGGGAGCAGGGCCTTCAGTCGCTCTGCTCCCCATCTCTGGAACTCACTCCCCCCTGACCTCCGAAACGTTCATTCACTCCCTGATTTCAAATCTCGCCTCAAGACATATCTGTTCCGAATAGCCTACTCTGCATAACTCCTTCACCTGTTTATCCATTTTTATCTGTATTGCACTGTCCAGTTTCTTTGTTTTGTATTGTTTTTATTGTCTGTTTTTAACCTTTGTATTGTACGGTGTCCTTGAGTGCCAAGAAAGGCGCCTTGAAATAAAATGTATTATTATTATTATTATTATTATAAGTGTTTGCTGCTGCATCAAATGCATAGGCCTGGCCTACTTTTATTTGCATTTGTATCTAGGCCCTGTTATGATCATCATTATGATTTTGTTGTTTCATATCTAAAAGTTTTAAGTTTGCGAGTGTTCACCTCTCACTCCTGTCACTCAAACTGGTCGCCATGGTTACTCACACACGGAGGGGAAAGGGGCGGGGCCTGCTGGCTGCAGCTTTTTGGGAGAGAGCATGGGAAGAGAGATATGGAAGTTTTTTGGTGCCAATATTCAAAATGAGAATTCAATGTACAATTTAGAATTGCAATTTTTAAAATGAGAATTCCTTAGGCAATAACTGTGTGCAATCTTCATTTCTAATGTGCTTGTTAAAATTGCATTTGGCAAATTGTATTTTAAATAACAAATTGACAATCCATTTTGTGAATTAAATTCTCACTTTGACAGTTGTAATTGCCACTTTTCAACTTACGTTTCAAATTAAACCACATTCGATTGCATTGCACATTTATATGGTGTTTTAGGGACAATATTCAATTTGAAATGTTACTGTTCAATTTAGATTTGCATTTTAAAAATGACTATGTAATTTACAATTTTAATATGTATTTTTTTAAAAGCATTTGGCAATTATTACTTTAATTTAAAATTTGACAATCCATTTTGCAAATTGAAATTGCAATTTGACAAATGAATTCTCACTTTGACAATATAAATTGCCACTTTTCAACTTACGTTTTAAATTAAACAACATTAGATTGCATTGCACATTTATATGGTGTTTTAGAGACAATATTTAATTTGAAATGTTAATGTTCAATTTAGATTTGCAATTTAAAAATGACTATGTAATTTGCAATTTTAATATGTATTTTTAAAAAAAGCATTTGGCAATTATAACTTTAATTTAAAATTTGACAATCCATTTTGCAAATTGACATTTCACTTTGACAAGTGGTTTTGTCAGTTTGCAAGACGAGTTTGTATTGCATTGCATGTTGTGAAACAGCACCACCTGTGGATTGCAATTGCATGTCAACGTGCTTTGTCAGTGCCAATATTCAAAGTGGATATGCAAACTGTCAGCTGCCCATCAAGGCGGGACACAGATGTCCCTCGGCCAATCAGGAAGCTCCAACACAACAGACACACAGGCTCAAGGCTGTGCTTCCTACTTAAGCAAAGTTTTCTTGTGGGAGTGGGACCATCTCAAAATGAACAGTGGATAGTTACACCTTCTGTTTTGGTAAGTGTATACTCGTCTTTCTGCAGTGTGTAACAATTACATACACAACATTAAGCCTTAGCAGTAGCAGAGCAAAGTTGGTGCTAGCTAGCGAGGCTAACGTTGTTAGCATAGACTCCAGTAGTACAGAAAGCATGACACATACACATACTGAAAGTATTTTATCTGTTCACAGGTTAAGTATTAAAGTAAACACAATTTAGAGTAATGTGTGAATGCTAGTGAGACAGCTAAGGCTGTTTTTATTCACTACACTGTTATTTCTGGTTGTCAGTGCATTTGGAGACTTGTTGCAAAGCTAATTGTTTTTAGCTAGCAGAGGCAGGTTTACCAGCAGGAGTACTATTGCTAACTCTAAATATGTCAATATATTACTAAAATACAGATTTCTGACACTTTGTTTATGTAATGTATATCATATTTTATTATATTTTCTATTATTTGCACACATTTGTTATAGGGAACAACAGTTCTGTACAATCATTAGTACAGAAAACATGGCACAGATGCACACTGAAAGTATTTTGTGTGTCCACTGAAATAAACCAACTAAAGCCACACTTGACTCATCATTTAAGTGTGCAACAGATGGATAAATAAATGACAAAACTAATGTATCTGCAACATAAACCCTATGTAGCATCACAGAGGCAGATAATCATATTATGGACAGCAAAGTAGATAGTACAGAATGTGCATTACTGCATAATCATGTCTGTTAACATTTTATGTAACAACTGTGTTCTTTCTTTTATAGATCTGACAGATGTACAGTGTCATTGCACCGATAGCACAGCAGCACAGACCAACTCAACCAGTATCATGTTCAGTTGTACCACTACTATCTGTGTGGCGTATGCTCCTCATTGTATCTGTGCTGTAAGTAAGGATTGGGAAGGAGACAAAGCTTGTGTAAAAAAAGTACAATTTTCTCTGAACAGGTGATCTTTAACTTATCTCCTAAACTACAGTCTTCTCTCTACCGTCTTTTTGCAATGCAAATGCCATTGGCCTTAGAAATGTCACTGGTGTGTGCAGATGCTTATGTTTAAACCTGATATTTTTGTACACAGTCTAAAAAAACAGGTTTGCTTGTTTTCTTTTTGAGACCCATCCAAGCAGCCAACACAGCTTGCTCTTAGATCTTGCCTACTATTAAAAAAAACAATCCATGTCATGCATCTCTAGCACCAAGTTAGGCAGACTGACATAACATTATCTGTGTTATATATTTATGGATAACTTTTTATAGTAACACAGTACTACAACCCTGATTCTGTGAGCTGCAACAAAAAATGGACAGGACACAACAGAGACCCTTTAAGGCCACAGTGGAGCTTCTTAATTTTATTTTAAAACAGTGTATGTTTCTGTTATCTGTGTGTGCTGAGGTGCGTGTGGTGCGAGTGTTAGGAGGATGTTGTGGTAGTTAAACAAGATGCTGATGGGTTGGCATGGTTGGCGTGAGCAGATATCTGAAGGCCTGGTGTCTGCAGTAAGAGAGAGGTCATCTGTCTCCTCTGCTGATTTCATAGGCCTTAGTTGTCCAATCAGTCACCACCTCCTGCTTAGGGCACAAGAGTCGTTAGTTGAGCTATGCAGGGTGTGTGCTCCATGTCCACAGGTGTAGACCAGGGCTTACGCTAGAGGAAAGTAACACAGCTCAATCCTTACTTTTGCTCCTTTTCTCCTCTAAGGTCTTCAGGCTCTGTGGATCAGGACATCTCCTGATGAAACTGCTGTCAGGAGGAGAAGAAAAGAATCAAGAGCAGTGCAGTCTGTGAACATGTCTCCTCATTTCTTCAGCATTTACTAGTTTAATGACTGGTGTTTTCTTACTGTTGCAGCTGCATTATTTGATCTGACTTGTGACCATATTCATCTTTAGCACGTTCATCTGTTAAAAGGAAAAAAGGAACCAGAGTCATCACAGACTTAATGAACAAACCAACAGAAGGTACATCCTGTTAAGTCCAGAACAGGGCAGACAGGAGCAAGTTATTGAGGGCCAGGTGAGTGAGGAGCACTTTGGATTGGTTTAGATTGTAAAGACTTCATCATGGTTACAAAACAATCATCAGAATAAATGGTAAGTAATAAGATTAAACGACTTAATGACATGTATTATATACATGATGCAGTGTATTACATTGTTTGTGGTTGTGTTTTGTGATGTAAATAAATGTTTTATTGTGATAACCTGTGCATCTTGCATTACTATTATACATATTGGTTGTTTGTTGTTGAATACCTGAATAGTTCAGTTACAAAAACCTGTTTAGCCTCTCCAGTACACCTGGCTGGCCGGCACGTTGAACTTGCAGATTTACAACAGTTGTCATACACCATTTTGAGTCCAATCCACTTCTGATGAAATCTGTGAATACCAATGAGCACATACTGTATGAATCAAATAGAGAACACAAAGGCTTGCATGTGCATGGTGCAACCTGATGGAGACAACAAACATGTATTTAGAAAAAACAATGTGACAGAATCACGGCCAGAACTCAATGGTGGCACCAGAGAACTGCAGGACAGTTTAACTTATAGCTTGCATTGGTCCAAGAAAGAGCTCCAAACAGTATAATCCTGATGTGCATGATTCTTGTGTGCTGTAAAGTGTATACTCACACAAATGATGAAACTTTTCACTGGTGTGCGTATTTCAAGAACCTGGAAAAAAGTGTACATTCAGCAGTTTTTCCTCTGAGAAAGAACAGAATTATAACATGAGAAACATTACAGCAGACTTGACCCATGTCTACAACTATGACGACATTTAGAAGTGTTTTCATACATAATGTGGCAGTTATGTGATTTATTATTTGTGAAAGCTGAATTTATTGTGAAATTATGTGAACTCCTGTAGAACTGTTGCATCTGAGAGACCAGTGTGACTCACTAAAGTCAACAAAAGTGCAATATTATATACATAAACATAGTGTCAGAAATCTGTATTTTAGTAATATATTGACATATTTAGAGTTAGCAATAGTACTCCCTGCTGGTAAACCTGCCTCTGCTAGCTAAAAACAATTAGCTTTGCAACAAGTCTCCAAATGCACTGACAACCAGAAATAACAGTGTAGTGAATAAAAACAGCCTTAGCTGTCTCACTAGCATTCACACATTACTCTAAATTGTGTTTACTTTAATACTTAACCTGTGAACAGATAAAATACTTTCAGTATGTGTATGTGTCATGCTTTCTGTACTACTGGAGTCTATGCTAACAACGTTAGCCTCGCTAGCTAGCACCAACTTTGCTCTGCTACTGCTAAGGCTTAATGTTGTGTATGTAATTGTTACACACTGCAGAAAGACGAGTATACACTTACCAAAACAGAAGGTGTAACTATCCACTGTTCATTTTGAGATGGTCCCACTCCCACAAGAAAACTTTGCTTAAGTAGGAAACACAGCCTTGAGCCTGTGTGTCTGTTGTGTTGGAGCTTCCTGATTGGCCGAGGGACATCTGTGTCCCGCCTTGATGGGCAGCTGACAGTTTGCATATCCACTTTGAATATTGGCACTGACAAAGCACGTTGACATGCAATTGCAATCCACAGGTGGTGCTGTTTCACAACATGCAATGCAATACAAACTCGTCTTGCAAACTGACAAACCCACTTGTCAAAGTGAAATGTCAATTTGCAAAATGGATTGTCAAATTTTAAATTAAAGTTATAATTGCCAAATGCTTTTTTTAAAAATACATATTAAAATTGCAAATTACATAGTCATTTTTAAATTGCAAATCTAAATTGAACATTAACATTTCAAATTAAATATTGTCTCTAAAACACCATATAAATGTGCAATGCAATCTAATGTTGTTTAATTTAAAACGTAAGTTGAAAAGTGGCAATTTATATTGTCAAAGTGAGAATTCATTTGTCAAATTGCAATTTCAATTTGCAAAATGGATTGTCAAATTTTAAATTAAAGTAATAATTGCCAAATGCTTTTAAAAAAATACATATTAAAATTGTAAATTACATAGTCATTTTTAAAATGCAAATCTAAATTGAACAGTAACATTTCAAATTGAATATTGTCCCTAAAACACCATATAAATGTGCAATGCAATCGAATGTGGTTTAATTTGAAACGTAAGTTGAAAAGTGGCAATTACAACTGTCAAAGTGAGAATTTAATTCACAAAATGGATTGTCAATTTGTTATTTAAAATACAATTTGCCAATTGCAATTTTAACAAGCACATTAGAAATGAAGATTGCACACAGTTATTGCCTAAGGAATTCTCATTTTAAAAATTGCAATTCTAAATTGTACATTGAATTCTCATTTTGAATATTGGCACCAAAAAACTTCCATAGAGAGACGCTGCAGACTGCTTTAACTTTATCAGAGAAAACCTTACGAAGCACACGTAGCAGCTCATGTAACAGCAAAGACAAATCAAAAAGACGCTAGATTTACCGCGGGACTTTTCTAGAAAGTTACCGCGAGTCTAAGCGCTGAAAGCGGCCGACTCACCCGCGGAGAAATAACGAACTCGTAACTTTATGAGATTAAGCTATACACCACCGCCGACAGGTGACTCGCGGCTGTTATTTTGATTAAAAGGTCCGCTAAACAGGCGCAAGGTTTCTGTTCGTCTGTTCTTTGTGAGAGTCGAAGGAGAGCTCAGTAAAGCCGCTGAAGGTGCCACTCAAAGCCGCTGGATCTGAGCGGACTGATAATAAAAGTTTTTAGCCAACTAATCGATGACCAAATTCGTTGACAACTATTTTAATAATCGATTTTAATCGATTAAATCGATTAGTTGTTGCAGCCCTATATATTTTATTTATTGGAGCTCACATGTTATGTTAAGCTCATTACCGTTAAGAGCCGCCATGTTAACAGTAAATGGTAATTTAGTCAAAAACAATGTACAACAACGAGTAAAGAAAGAGCCCTGGATCAACCCGAACCGCAGAATATAATTTTTATGACTATATTTATTGTAACACATGTAAGTCATGATTTATCAAATGAGTGCAACATAAATGTTTTAAACTTAGCGTATTAGTTGAGGTTTACACTGAAAAAGCAGCCATATCAATACATTTATTTATTAACCTTTATTTAACCAGGAAGTCCCATTAAGATTCAGAATCTCTTTTGCAAAAGAGACCTGGCCAAGGTAGCAGCCAACACCATGTTACAAAAGTATAAAAATCCACACAATATTACGTTATAAAGCAAATTCTACAAACTCTACTAAGAAGAACACACAATTCTCAACCACAACACTTTTTACGATTATCTTGAACTTCTCAAGAAACACCACAGCGTTTATTTAGTCTAATATTGTATTTTGACAGTTTGAAGCTGCTAAATGACTTCTTTAAGTCTGACTATTTGCTGCCATCTGCTGCATGTTGTAATAAACTACACCTTTCTTGTTGAAAACACTTTGTTGGCAGAAGATTGCTAAGAAAGTGTCAATGAAACAAGTCAAAATGGACTAGTATTACGAGTATGTATTTGATAGTCTTTTTCCTCTGCTCAGAACATCACAACCGTTCACTAAGAAGGAGCCGCTGAGACACTGAACTTCAGACTCCTTCTCTCCTGCTGCAGTATCTGTAAGTGTGACTGTAAAACCCAACAACACACCAGACTATTAAAGACCACATCCAGTTAGGACGTTTGAACACTTTTCTCAAATGAAGCTAGTGTCAGCTCAGGATTTTAGAATGAGCCTAGTCCTCCTAAGACACTTTCATGGAATACTCTCTTTTTCTCCTTTTTCTGTGTTTCTGGCAGGTTTACAAAGTCCGTCCACAGAATGGGATTCACCTGTGATCAGTGTGGAAAGACATGGTCCACTGCTTATAGACTCAGACAACACTACAGAACTCACATAAGACCACACGTGTGTGAGCTGTGTGGACACAGTTTTTCTTCAGCAGCAGATCTCAGAAGACACACCAGAGTCCACACTGGAGAGAAACCATTCAGCTGTGATGTTTGTGAGAAGGAATTTTCACACTCAGAGACTTTAGTCAAACACATGAGAGTCCACACTGGAGAAAAACCATTTGAATGTGATCAGTGCGGGAAGAAGTTTACACAGTCTGGTAGCTTTAAAGCTCACATGAGAATCCACAGAGAACAAAAGCCTTACAAGTGTGACGTGTGTGAGAAGAAGTTCACACGGTCTGATGTCCTTACAGTTCACATGAGAATCCACAATGGAGACAAACCTTACTGGTGTGACGATTGTCCTAAGAAGTTTAGACACGAGAACAGTCTCAAAGATCATGAGAGGATCCACACTGGAGAGAAGCCTTTTGAGTGTGATCAGTGCGGGACAAGCTTCAGAACCAAAACTATGTTCTTAGTGCATCAGCGCGTCCACAGAGACCAGAGGCCGTACCTGTGTGAACACTGTGAGAAATCTTTTAGAAAATCATATGACCTCTCCGTTCACAACAGAACCCACACAGGAGAAAAACCATTCAGATGTGTCCAGTGTGAGAAGGAGTTTACTCATTCTTCCACCTACAAACTTCATCTGAGGATCCACTCTGGAGAAAAGCCGTACAAGTGTGACCAGTGCAGTAAAACCTTCAGACGTTCATCACAGCTCACACAGCACCGTCTGGTTCACACTGGACAGAAGCCGTTTGTCTGTGGAAAGTGTGGGAAGGCTTTTAGATTTAGGTCGAGTCATCGTCAACATGTTAACATCTGTCGTTACGGAGAGAGAAGCTGCAGCTCTGAGCAGCAGGTCCGTGATGAACAACCTAAAGGAGACGGAGCTGCTGAGGCTGCATCGTGTGACCCCAGAGTCGGGCTCAAAAGGCTGGAGATCAGGCTTCAGAGAGTCCGGGCTGAGAAGTAACAAAACAGTGTAGATCCAGAGCACTGACGTTCCTCTTGTTCTTCTTTACTAATGTTTACTAAAGGCTCAGTACCTTCTCTTTATGTTTTATGTTTTATTGTCATCTTCATTTTAAGGCCATTTGTTGTAGTTTTTGTTTTAAAGTTACATTAAACAGTTTAATTGGACATTTCCTGGTGTGGTCAGTGTCGTATTACATAAAGAGAATTGTGTCAGGTCACATCACAATAATATACTGTACTACAGTTATATTACTAGGACCTTTACATGAACCAAAAAGTCCATTTACTCTGGATTACAGCTTTTACTTTTACATTTCATTCACTTTCCTAAATTATGACATCAAAAATCACATTAACAAGACATTTTCTGATGAGTTTTAGAATAATCTCGAGCCTAAGCAAAACTAGTTTAAAACCAAAATGTTTAATGAAAAACATGGTTGAACCTCAGTCCAGTTGTTTGTGCTCAGCTCCAGTCTCGACTGCGGTGATGACGAGAGGAGCGTTCTTTCTGCTGAACCTCAGTCCAGTTCTTTCTGCTGAACCTCAGTCCAGTTGTTTCTGCTCAGCTCCAGTCTCTACTGCGGTGATGACGACAGGAGCGTTCTTTCTGCTGAACCTCAGTCCAGTTCTTTCTGCTCAGCTCCAGTCTCTACTGCGGTGATGACGAGAGGAGCGTTCTTTCTGCTGAACCTCAGTCCAGTTCGTTCTGCTCAGCTCCAGTCTCTACTGCGGTGATGACGAGAGGAGCGTTCTTTCTGCTGAACCTCAGTCCAGTTCGTTCTGCTCAGCTCCAGTCTCGACTGCGGTGATGACGAGAGGAGCGGCGTTGGAACCTCCGTCGTTGAAACAGGGACAGAACAGTGGAAGCAGTCTGTCCGTGAAGCTGCAGCCGGTGAAAGAGTAGAGACAGTCGGCTGAATCTGCGTCGTAGAAGGAGACCAGCCGCTCGTCCAAATCCACGAACACTCCGACCTTCTGAGGAGCGTCCCGCAGACACACGTCCACAGAAGGACTCTGGCAGGCTTTGCACTTGTCTCTGCCTCTGAACTGAAGCGCGTAGATTCCTCTGCCGGGAGAAGCCGACACAAACCCAGTTCTTCTGATGGATTATTCCTAAATCCCACTTGGGTTTGTCTCGGACCTGCACCTCGAAGTAGAACCGGCCCGAGGAGAAACTCTGCTTGGCCAGGACGACGGGATTTCGGCTGAACCTCAGAGGAGAAGCCGTTTCCGTCGTCAGCAGATGTTCTCCTGGTCTTCTGCGGTCGCTTCCGTTGTAAACCTGTTTGAGATCCGCAGACAGGACCAGGTCTGGGTGAGCCGTGTCTGGATCCAGAGTCAGGTCCACGGCGGACCGCTGAACGCTCCTCAGATGTTTGTGTTTGTCAGACGGACTTCGGTGCAGGTTTAAGGTCTGCAGGTCACAGCTCAGGCTCTGCTCCGGCTCCTCGCGGATCATTTCAGCTGAAACACAAACATCACACTTACAGTCAAAGAAGTCTTGTTTTATAGAGTTCACAAGGTCACACATCAGTAGAACGTTCTGTTGGAGATTTTAAATGGCTAAATACGATCGTTAATGGACCCACAGCTCTGGTTTGACACTGTACATAACTTGACACACGTAGCCTCTGGTAAGTGAGAGAGATGGAGAGATAAGAGAAAGAGGTGGAGAGAGAGTGAGTGAGCAAGAGAAAGATAAAAACTGCCCAAATGTTCCTGAGTGAAACATACGGCTCTCGGCCGGGCCAAGAGCCGTATGTTTATCACTCCAGTGCTTTACAGTAAAAGGCAGTAACACCAGCAGCACTCGCAGCTCCAACAACGCGCGCACACACACACACCCACATACCAACAACACACACGCACAACACCGGAGATTGATACATAGCTATAAGTTACTTGATAAGTTGTTAAACTGATGCAGAGACTTTCTCTTTTCATAATAAGCTTCACTGAACTTTGGTGCATTTGTGTCTTTGAATTTGTGTTTGTGTTTTGCCCTTCAGGGCCACCGTAGCTCGTCGTCTTGTTGTCTGTCGTCTTTGCTAAGCCGCCCTGCTGCGATGTGATTGGACCGTTAAACCAGGCTTCAGACTCCAAACCAATCGGCTGCTGGGACCGGATGAATTCACAAATATCACAAGAAAATCCACTTTAATTTCATGTGATAAATGTCCTAAAACATCATTATGCAATCATTTATAACTGCCTTTATAAGTATTGAAAGTCACTAATTACTACCAGTAATTAGAAATGTGCAATGTAGAGGCCTATGAGCCAGAAAACCCAGAGGAAACACAGACAGAGATAAACTGACTCCACGGCTGTTTAGTTTAGTTTATTATTATATTATTATATTGTTTAGGCTCATGTTTTCTATAGAAGTTTAGTGAACCTGAGGCAAACATTATTCCATTGTTTTTAGCGTCGCTTCGTCACATCGGCGCTGCAGCTTTAATGGAATGTTTCTCTCTGACGACACAAAGAGTTTCTGTTTGGAACCTTTATTTATTAAACGACACTAAACGTTTCATAAAAGAGCAAAGACAAAATGGAAGCCGCTGCAAAGTCAGTGTCTGTGTGAGTTTTTATGGTTCTGGATGTTTGCCTCAGTCCGGTTTTGTCCTGGAGCTAAACCTCACACTCTCCTCAGATCTAAAGCTTCGTCCAAACACAGACACTCACAGAAGTCCAGACGGAGCCGGAGAACGCTTCAGTAAAGTTCTGAGTTTCACAGACGCAGCACTGACCTGAGCTGGAGCCAAACACTGACCTGAGCTAGAGACAAACACTGACCTGAGCTGGAGACAAACACTGACCTGAGCCGGAGACAAACACTGATCTGAGCCGGAGCCAAACACTGACCTGAGCTGGAGCCAAACACTGACCTGAGCCGGAGACAAACACTGACCTGAGCTAGAGACAAACACTGACCTGAGCTGGAGCCAAACACTGACCTGAGCTGGAGCCAAACTGTGGAGGGTTTGAAGTCACTCTGGAGCCTCTGAGCAAAACACTGGGTCACTGTGATTTCCCGTTGCAGCAGGAGAGGGAGGAGTCTGTGAGGTGGAGGAAGAGTGTGGGAAGAGAGAGAGAGAGAGAGGGTGGAAGAGAGAGAGAGAGAGTGGGAGAGAGAGAGACCACATCTGTTTGAACAAGAATGGTAAACGTCTGGAATAAAAAGAGAAATCTTCCGTTTGTATATTCTGACTGACAGACCTGCAGCTCTTATTGACGACGCTGTGGGTCACTGTCACATTTTGAAACAAGTCAGCGTACTTTACTTTTGCATTGACAGTACCGACTAGAAGTGTGCAATATATCAAATTTTATATATGATTAAATAATGATTACTGCAAAAACAAAATATGGAGTATATTGTTTATTTAAAAAATCCTTAAAAATGTTTTAATAAAGTTAAACGGCAATATATTTTAGTCACTCATTGGTTTCTTAGTTCAGGGTTCCCAAACTTTTCAAACGGTAAATCCCCAAATAACCATGTTTTCAGTTTGCTTGGATTTTAAATAAGCAAACATCACGTATAGACCCTTTAAGATACAATAAAAGACTTTGTATGTGTCCTTTGGATGGATTTGTTCTCATTACAGTTGAGGTAAATGACTTTTTTAGTTGTAAATGACTAAAGTTTGTGTTATACAAAGGCATCTCACCCATTGTAGCAGGATTCCATTGTGTTTTAGAGTTGATTTTAAACGTATTTAATTAACTTTTAGTCAAAAGGTAAATACAATATAGGTTACAAGTTTACTAATTTACTCCAAAACAGTGAAGCAGCTGTACCTGTGTAATTTACTTTTACTAAAATTGGTGATAATTTAGTATTTACCTTCCAAACAAAGTTCAAATCAGGATCCTCGTCTGTTCCCCTGCTTCCGTGCACTTCCCCGGTGGTCCATCCGGGGCGCTGCTCACGGCGCTGCTCCGGCGGTAGAACCTCCTCCTCCTCCGCCTCTGCTGCTCTGAACTTCCCCGGGAATGTCGCCTGTTTTGGGGATGTGTTCGCGTGTTCGGGGCTGGTTCTTGTGTCTGCCCCCCCGTGTCTCCGCGCAGTGTCCCGGTCACTCGCTCTAACGCCTCTCCCGGGTTGTTTTCACCGCTGTTTGTCCCCGGTGCGTGTGCGTTCCTCTCCCCGGGGACTGTCCTCCTGCTCGCGGCCGCACTCGGAGCCTCCTCCCCGGGCCCCGGAGCTCTGTGGGCGGCATGTGGAGGGCTCTGCTCGTGTCGTGGCTGCTCGGGGGCTGTGTTTGGGGCTGGTTTCAGTCCAACGGCGCCGGTAAACCGCAGATACAGGACAGCGGACACCGGAGCAGCGAGGACCAGAGCTGCTTCTGTCACGTAAGCTTCACAAAACACCGTGTTTTCACTCATTTTCACACTTTAAACATGTTAAACTGTTAAAACGTTTAACCGTCAAACAGAACCGGGCTGTTTCCGGGTCTCCGTTGCCCTGGTAACCTTCTAGAACCTTCGTACGTCATGAAGTTACGTGAAAAACTGCACGTATTTCTAATTTACCAACAAAGCCCTCAAAACTTTAACAACCCCGCTGTATTTTTGACAATTACGAATCTAAAATTAAAGTTTATTTACGCTAAATGAAGAAATTCAGCTTTAATTCGTCACACGAAGCTGTGACACTTGTTAAAAACAGGAAATGGACTCGAGTTAACGTTAATTTTAAGCTTTTCCGGTGTTAATTCTTACAAAAACAGATTAGCAGTGTCAGCACATTCAAATTCAAATGCGTTACGTAAACACGACACGTCTTTGGTTCTGTTTGTTCGAGTGTTTTTCTGCTAAAAGGGTTTAAAAGTGTAAATAAGCGTGGTGGAACGTGATTGGTCGAGGCGGGGCGCGCGGAGCTGGGGGATTGTGGGAGTTGTAGTCCCTCGCGCCGCTCGAACCTGTTTTCTGCGGCTGTCAGAAAACTACAGCGTTATCGGCGGAGGGTTTCCAGGGTGGGCGGGGCCGCTGGAGCACGCACGGACGACGTAAACTCACGCACAGGACTGCAGCTGAAGCATATGGGACGCAACCACAGCAACCACAACACAGGACAGCTACTCAATTATTTATTTTTATTTTATTATTCATTAGAAAAAGGAAAAGTAGCTAATTTCTTGCTAAAATTTAAGGTTTATTAAGTAGAATTTTTTTATTTAAATTTTTTTTATTGGAATACAATTTTGTTTTGTTTTGGCTTAATATTTTTGACTAAAACTAAGATAAATTTAAGTTTTTGTCAGTTTAATTTTGTCTTTAAGCTTGGAAAAAGTCTAGTTTGGAGATTTTAATCAAACTGGATCTGAACTGGGACTGGACTGGGACTTGTTTTGGACCAGACCAGGACTTCATTAAGCGTCGTTAAAGTAAAATATCAGTTAAAATGTTGCTTGCAGCTGTATTTTTGGCGCTGGTTCATCCGGCGGTGACGAAAACGACGCTTTGGTCACAGGTGAGTGGATCCCATCTGCTTCAGCGGCTGCAGCGTGGACACGTCGAGAACACCAGGAGAATATACTTTATAACTGTGGAGGAGAATATACTTTAGAACTGTGGAGGAGGAGAATATACTTTAGAACTGTGGAGGAGAATATACTTTATAACTGTGGAGGAGAATATACTTTATAACTGTGGAGGAGGAGAATATACTTTAGAACTGTGGAGGAGGAGAATATACTTTAGAACTGTGGAGGAGAATATACTTTAGAACTGTGGAGGAGGAGAATATACTTTAGAACTGTGGAGGAGAATATACTTTAGATCTGTGGAGGAGAATATACTTTAGAGCTGTGGAGGAGGAGAATATACTTTAGAACTGTGGAGTGTGAAGAAGAGACGAGAGCAGAGCATGAGACAAAGAGACGGTTAAAAAGTAGAAACTTGTTGCAAATCTACTTCTACAGCCGGCTCATTCTCTGAAAGGACAGTTTTTAGGTTTTCACACAGTAAATATTAATAATTTTTGTTTCATTTTCAACCTAATATATACAACTAATACTGCCTCTAAAAGTTAAAAGTTAAGATATAAACATTATTTTATTCTTGCTATTTATTATTTTTTTAAATGTTTGCTTAAAGCAGAACTAAGTAACTTTTTTACCTTGTTAAACGTCTTTGTAAGGCTCTGTGATGATGGTTATTATGTACTTTAGGGCATTCTCTCTCCCTCAGTTTGCTCCCGCTTCAAATACGACAACTACTGTTTGTCCGTCTCGTCTTGTTCCCGACCTGAAACACTCTCCTGAAAACTCTGGCTATTTGATATTTTAATTTATCAACCGTACATCGTATTTGCGTCGAAATTCTCGTGTTAAAGCGTATTTTGACACAGAATATTTTCGAAGCTGACGCCCAACACTCTTCTCCGAGTTCCCTCTTGTTTGTGTCAGTGTTTGTTTTGCTCTAGGACAGATGACTGAGAGAGAGAAGGAGAGAGAGAGGAGAAGGAGAGAGAAGAGAGGAGAAAAAGAGAGAGAGGAAGAGAGAGAGGAGAGGGAGAGAGAAGAGAGGAGAAAAGGAGAGAGAGGAAGAGAGAGAGGAGAGAAAGAGAGAGAAAAGAGAGAGGGGAAGAGAGAGAGGAGAGGAAGAGAGAGAGAGAGGAGAGGAAGAGAGAGAGAGAGAGAGGAGAGGAAGAGAGAGAGAGAGGAGAAAAAAGAGAGAGGAAGAGAGAAGAGAGGAAGAGAGAGAGGAAGAGAAAGAGAGGAAGAGAGAAGAGAGAGAGAGGAAGAAAGAGAGGAAGAGAGTAAGAGAGAGGAGAGAAGAGAAAGAGAAGAGAGAGAGAGAGGAAGAGAGAGAGAGAGAAGGAGAGAGAGACTGTCTCTGTCCTCCTCCAGTGTCACGTCCTACAGCAGGTTTAGATCCATGTGAGGCTTTGTCAGTCCAGATCAGGTCCATGTGGTTTGTTTTGTGAGTAAAGTGGTCCTTTCCTCTGGATGTGAGAGGAGAACAGCAGCAGGTCACATGACACAGGAGAGACAGAGGCTCTGATTGGCTGAAGCGTCTGAAGATGCGTTGGTTCGCCGCAGGTTTGGGTTTCGACTTCACTTTTCACCCTTAGACGCCAATACGCGCCGCAAAAACGCTTGAACGCTCAAGACTCTGTACTCGGGCCAATTCTTTTTATTATTTATATGCTGCCATTAGGTAATATTATTAAAAAACATTGCATTGATTTCCATTCTTACGCAGATGATACTCAACTGTACCTATCAATGAAACCAGATCAGACTGATCAAACAGAAAGACTTAGTGCCTGTGTGAAGGATATAAAAACCTGGATGAGCCTCAACTACCTACTACTCAACCCTGAGAAAACAGAAGTTATTTTAATAGGTTCAAAACACCAGCGAAACTCCTTGGCTGAGCAGACAATCACCCTGGACAATGTCAGTGTAGCCTCCAGCTCGACTGTTAGGAACTTAGGAGTCCTATTTGACCAAGAGCTCTCATTCAAAGCACATATAAGCCAAGCGTGTAAGACAGCATATTTTCACTTGCGAAAAATAGCCAAAATTAGAAATATATTGCCTAAAAGTGATGCGGAAAAACTAATCCATGCTTTTGTTACGTCAAGGTTAGACTATTGCAACTCTCTGCTTGCAGCGTGTCCAAAAAGCTCATTAAGAAGCCTGCAGTTAGTTCAAAATGCAGCTGCAAGAGTTTTAACTGGTACAAAAAGGCGAGAGCACATCACCCCAGTGCTACAGGATCTTCACTGGCTTCCCGTTGAGTTCAGAGTCAAATTTAAAATTCTGCTTTTAACCTATAAAGCCTTAAATGGCATGGCCCCCTCTTACCTTAGGGATTTATTAGTACCATATCAGCCTGGCCGTCCACTTCGCTCACAGGATGCTGGGCTTTTGGTGGTGCCCAGAATTTTTAAAAGTATTGGTGGCTGAGCATTTAGCTATCAAGCTCCCCTGCTGTGGAATCAGCTTCCTTTACATGTTAAAGAAGCTGACACAGTTTCTTCATTTAAGATTAGGCTCAAGACACTTTTTTTTGTAGCTGCCTATGGGTAGGCCCTCCAATGAATTTTTCTAAGATTTTTTAACTACTATTTTAATCATTATTTATTTATTTATTCCCTTCTTTTAGCTAATTGTGGAAAGTGTGGGGGGGATTGACATTTTAATTATTTTAACTATTGCTATATTTGTATTTGTATTTAATTGATTTTAATTCAAAACTGTTATTGATTTTAAGTATTGTTGTTTTATATTTATTGTGAAGTCCACTGGGATGGCTGTTGTTGTGATTCTGGGCTATATAAGAATAAATTGAATTGAATTGAATTGAATTGAAGACGCTCCAGGGTCTGCACTGACTTAACATTGGAGCAAAAACACAATAACGCACCATAAAAGTTACGCTAAAGTGAGAAAATAAATAAACAATGTTGAGGATAAGCGCTGACATTTAATACAGAGAAATTGTAATTTAGGAGCAAAGTTTTCACTATTTTTGTTTTTGATTGTCATGTTTACTAAGATGAATAAAATGTGTTTGTTTGTTTGTTTGTTTGTTTGTTTGTTTGTTTGTTTGTTTGTTTAGCTGACGGGAGAGCTGGACGACTGCTTCTGCGACGTGGAAAGTATCGACGTCTTTAACAACTTCAAGATCTTCCCCAAAATCAAGAAACTCACAGAGAGGGACTATTTCAGATACTACAGGGTAAGAACCAGGTCTGAACCAGGTCTGAACCGGGTCTGGACCGGGTCTGAACCAGGACTGAACCAGGACTGAACCAGGTCTGAACCAGGTCTGAACCAGGACTGAACCAGGACTGAACCGGGTCTGAACCAGGTCTGAAGTAATAAAAAACAACAGCACAAAATTGATGTAAAACAGCTAAAATTAGGAAGAGATCCATTTTAAGCCCGCCTCTTTCTATTGATAAGCCCCGCCTCTTTCTAGTGATAAGCCCGCCTCTTTCTACTGATAAGCCCCGCCTCTTTCTACTGATAAGCCCCGCCTCTTTCTACTGATAAGCCCCGCCTCTTTCTAGTGATAAGCCCTGCCTCTTTCTAGTGATAAGCCCCGCCTCTTTCTACTGATAAGCCCCGCCTCTTTATTGTCAGGTTTTAATGTAACTTTTATTGTTGCAAAGTGTCTCTGTGACTGTTTAGATCCAAACATGCTTTACTGTGAATCTGAGTTTTAAATAACCACAGTTTATCACAGACAAGTGGGCGGGGCTAGGTGGTAGGTGAGGACAGGGGCTTTTCTGAGCTGCAGGACAAACCAGATTACTCAAACCTGCAGGAAACAATCCAAATACAACTGTGAGTAAACTAATCCTGAGATACTGAAACAAGGTTTAAAAACTCAGAAAAGTAGATTTTATATGAAAGGTCTTATTTCTGCAGCTTTACAAAGTTATTAGGACGTTTTGCTGAATTTTACGTTCTAGATGTGCTTTTTAGACTGAAAACAACCTCGTTATAGATCTGAGTTAGCACATAGCTTTAAACTTTAAACATGTCTTTAAACTCTCAATATTTAATTTTTTCTAAAAGCCTATGGCACTTTACACTCAAAATACTTCCATAACCAGACGATCGAACACTGTTTAGCTCCATGTATTACTGACATTTCTGCTACACTGACCTAACATTGCCCCGGTTTGTTTTGAATAACCTTTGACACTTTTGAGTCCACAAATACAATGATTAAGAATATAACTAGCCTATTATACTGTATGTCATCTTTTTTTTTTTCTTGTGGCCCATACACCGGACAAGCGGTGTTGTGGTGGACCGCGGTCATTGGTGTAACAAATTATTGTTTTGCAAACCCATTTTTGTTAAACGATGGAATTTTAAAGGGACCTATTATATCAAATTGCACTGTGCCATAGCAAACATTTATTGTAAATAATAGTCTTGTAATTATTGTATCTTTATATATATTTTAAGTCTATTTTATTTCTATTATCTTATTTGATTGCATGTTTCTATTTTCCCTGCTGTTCTTAAAATGTGCGTTGCAACACTGGAATTTCCCCATTGTGGGACAAATAAAGGATATCTTATCTTATCTTATCTAAATTCACTTTTCTAAGTTTTTAACCTTGTTATAACGGCTCCTTCATCATTAGTTTACTCAAAGTTATATTTGAATTGATTCATGCATGTTGCAGTAATCTTGTTTTGTTCTTCAGCTTCAGCTCAAGTGTCTCACCTACCACCTAGCCCCGCCCACTTGTCTGGATTTACTTGTTACAATTCAAAAGATTAATACTCAAAGTGAAGCATAAATGGTTCAAAACTGTCCCAACAATAAAAAATAGTTTTTAAAAATCTGTTGCTTTTCACAGTTAAATTTTAAAGTGAAGAGGCGGGGCTTATCAGATCTGCAGTTTTGAACAGGAAGTCAATAGAGCTGTTTCTATTTTTAAGTTGTTTTAGATCAACTTTGTGTTTTATAATGAACAAAAGGTAAATTACTGATCTGCAGATGTTCTAGTTTCTTACTAAATAATAAAAAAACCACACAATAGGACCCCTTTAATGTACGTTTCTCACCATTTATTGTGATAATATTTGGACAACAAGCTAAGACACAAGCCCCAGAGAAGTAAAAGAGTAACACTTATGCTGCCTTCATTTGATGTGGAAATTATAGTAAATACCAGTTTCCGAGTGGGAAATAGCAAATGAACACCCCCTTATGTCGTATTTACTACTGGGAAACTGGGAAATTATTTTGATGCCTGAGTTGCGAAGTTGAAAATAACCTTTGACCTCTCAATATGGCAGACAGTGGCAAAAGAATCACAAATGAAGAGTATTAAATGTTTTTCACTTGTTTGCAAGTTATATTATTATCTGGAAACTAATATGACAGACAAAGCTGAACGATATCGCTATTTCCATTTACTGTAATTAAGTAAAAAGTCAATCATACGGGCATCGGAAATTATTAATTTACGCGTTTACTCTGGATTGACATATATTTGTCAAGATAAAGTGTGTTTTTAACAAGTTTCCTTTTGTTACGACACAAAACCATTTGAACACAACCTACTGGTAACTACTATTTCACAAGTGGTATTTACCATCTTTTCCAGAGCAAATGAAGGCAGCATTATTCTCAAAAATGTGCTGAGAGCCACATTGAAACAGTTTGAGGGCTACATCTGGCCCCTGGGCCACAGTTTGCCCAGGTCTGTTATAGGTGCTGCTATAAATATGTAGTCTGAAGCCAAAGCAGTAGAATATACAGAAATACATTTAACACGAGCCTGGGCGCAGAGACACTTTGTTCAGAAACAAATCTGTTTAAAAAGGTTAAGAAGCCCTGGCCCAAAATCTGCTTCAGTCGACTAACGGCAACAAAATCACATTTTATTGGTGAAATTTGTCTCAATATTTTTCTGCAGAAATAATCACAAGATTCCGCTTTACTAAACCACAATAACAAACAGATCTACAAAGAGTCGTACGAGTGTTTCTGAAGAATCTCTTTAGAGTTACTAAACGTGTTAAACCTGTTCACAGAGAAAGTGTTTGTGCGTCCACTTCCTGTTTCAGATTCAGGAAGTGTTCAGGCGTTTTCTCTTTAAACTGAACGAGTCGAGTTTAAATCCAGCTTCTCTTTTATCGTCACAGAGTCGATCCAGTTTGTCCAGTTTTCAGGAACAAACTCACCTTAAAGAAACAAATGGAACTGATTATTCTGGTTTAGAAATGACACTGAGGTTGTTTTTGTTCAATCTAAACCCTCTTCTCTCTCTCTGTGTGGTTAAAGTTTGTGTTTGTATTTATGTTTGTTGTTCCAGGTGAATCTGAAGCGTCCGTGTCCGTTCTGGGCCGACGACAGCCACTGCTCCATCAAAGACTGTCACGTGGAGCCCTGCCCCGAGGCAAGTTACACGACAAAGACTGACACACACCACAAACACACACACTCTTGTTCAAGCATCAAAGTGAGGACATTCATTGACATAATGTATTACCCAGCCCCTTACCCTAACCTTTTCCATCCAAACTAACCCTCTGACCCTAACCCTTACCCCAAACCTAACCTTAACCCAATTCTAACCCTAACCTTAAAACCACATCTTGACCCTCAAAAAGGCCAAAACAGGCCCTTTCATATAGTGAGGACTAGGTAAAATGTCCTCACTTTGATATTAAAATGCAAATTTTGGTCCTTACTTTTATGCATTAACAAGAACAAAAACAAACACAAACACAGACAGAGTTCCCACGCGTCCTGGAAAACCTGGAAAACAATGAGTCAATTTTCCAGTCGTGGGAAACACATGGAAAATAAGAAAAACAGCCTGTCATCAAAAATAAAATGTTGTTCTGGAATATGATTCAGTCAATCATGAAACAAAGTGGTTTTTATCACTGTTTCTGATACAAGGTGAGTAATATAGAAGATGCCCCTAGTTTAGACTTTTTTCACTGAAATTCAAGTCACATGACCCTGCTGCCTCACTGTTTGAAGGAAACATGTTAAGAGCTGGGCGATATATCGGATTTGTGATAATATCGTGAATGTTGTTTTGAAGCTATGCCAACATTGAATATCGAGTATATCGTGCAGTAAAAACATGCTGCAAAAGAGCTCATTTACCAAAAAAAAGAAAAAAGAAAAAGTGATGCTGTATTTTTAAAAACAAGGTGAATTTAAAAATAAACTAATAAAATATCAGAATTTATGTATTAACAAGAAAACAAGAAAGTTAGTTTTATAATGGGAGACTGCTGCTCATTTGGGATAAATTTGACAAATATTTGTTTCATAATTAAACACACAAGAAAAAAATTAGAAAACACAGGACAACGTTAGTCTAGAGTTAGTATTTTACATTTTCTGAGTAGATTTTGAATTAGTTTGAACCTTACAAGTTTAAAATATCTCATTTTTTGCATCTTGTGTTCTTGAGATAATAACTAAATGTACTTATTCTACTTTATTATCAAACCTGCTCAAATCATGTTAAACACGGCGTCATTCAGCCGATTTTAAACTGATTTGAATATTTAAGGTTGTTGTTTTTCCAGTGGAACTAATTTAAACACAGATTTTAACACATTTATGTCGAACTGACAGAATATCGTCCAAATATTGTGATCGAGATTCGCCAAAAAAGTATCGAGGTATTCATTTTTGTCAATATGGCCCAGCTCCCGTACACAAACTGCGAGGCGAGTTTGGTCCGACGTGTCTGAGTTTCTTGCTCAGTGCCTTGTTCACCAGCAGCAGTTCACTGTGGTCCATTATTACCCAAAGCCACGCAGATTAGAGATGCACCGATCCGATACTGGGATCGAATATCGGTGCCGATCCAGGACATTTTGCTGGATCGAGTATCGGCTCTATGGTATCGGTTCAGCCGATATCCTAGTTGTGTTTAATTGGACATAATGAGTCTGATTTATGTCTGATGTTGATCCAGAATGTTTCATAATGTTTGACATTTTATTCTTTCTCTCTTTCTTTCTTCTCTTTTTCTTTCTCTCTCTTCTCGCTCTCCTCTCTCTTCTCTTTCTCTTTTCTTTCTTTCTTCTCTCTAATTCTCTCTTCTCTCTACTACTCTGTCTTCTCTTCTTTCTTTCTCTTTCTTTTATTCTTTCTCTCCTCGCGCTCTCTCTTTCCCTCTCTATCTCTTTCTTCTCTTCTCTCTCTCCTCTCGCTCTCTCTCTCTTTTCCTCTTGCTCTCCCTCTCTCTTTTTCTATTTCTTCTCTCTATTTCTGTCTTCTTTCTCTCTCTCTCTTTCTCTCTCCTCTCGTGCTCACGCTCTTCTTTCTCTCTCTTCTCATTCTCCCTCTTTCTTCTCTTCTCTTTCTCTCTCTTCTCTTTTCTCTCTCTTTCTTCTCTTCTCTCTCTCTTTCTTCTCTTCTCTCTCTCTTTCTTCTCTTCTCTCTCTCTTTCTTCTCTTCTCTCTCTCTTTCTTCTCTTCTCTCTCTCTTTCTTCTCTTCTCTCTCTCTTTCTTCTCTTCTCTTTCTCTCTCTTCTTAAGTTGTTCAGTTGTGTCTTGCAGTATAAATAACACCATATGATCAAAAGTCTTATGTTTTGAAAAGGAAAAAAGAGCTATTTCAGTCCTTACACAAGTATCGGTTGATATCGGTATCGGCAGATGCTTAATTCTAAAGTATCGGGATTGGTATCGGAACTGAAAAAGCTGGATCGGTGCATCCCTAACGCAGATTCACCTGGATTACCGCGAGAATGCTCGTATTGTGTAAAAGCCGCATCCGACCGCTGTGACCTCCAACAAAAATAGACTTCCTACGGATTCTTCTGTACACTCGCACGACTCTCAGACGTACGAGCGCTCGCACTGCACCAAGGTCTGTGTACGAGGAAACATTGGTTTTAAGCACTTTCTAAGTCTTGCCACACCTCGCAATGAACTCGGACTCAGTGTACGGCAGTGTTCACACATGAAGAAGAGATTCCGATCAAACAACTGAACAGAAACACGAGAGCAGAGTTTAGCAGAGTTTAGGCCGAGATGCAAACATGTTTCTGTTTGTCTAAAGTATCAGTTCTTCTTTCTGTCCACACAGAGTTTCTCACAGTTTACATCTGCAAAGAGCAAACCAAACCAAACCAAACCAAAGCTCCTGCAGCAGGTCTTCTGTGTGTCTTTAGTGATTTGTGTCTCTGATGCTTCAGTGTCGTTTAGACCAGTTTGTTTTCTGTCTCTGGAGCTTCAGCTTCAGTCTGTTTCTGTGTTCCAACAGTTTCAGTGAAATCTAACAGTTTGTGTTTCTGTTTTCAGAGCAAAGTCCCAGTGGGAATCAAGTCTGGAAATTATAACAAGGTAAGTCTCTGAACCAGGTCTGAACCAGGTCTAAACCAGGTCTGAACCAGGTCTGAACCAGGACTAAACCAGGTCTGAACCAGGTCTGAACCAGGTCTAAACCAGGTCTAGGTCTGGTCTGTGTGTGGAGTGTTTCTGGCTTTGGTCCTGGTCTTTATCAGTTCAGTTCAAGGCCGAGTCTCATCAGTTTTTTCTGTAAAACTCCAGTTAAATTTAACTTTAGTGTAAACACAGAAACAGCTGAGCAGAAAGGACTGAACTCACACAGACACATGTTACAAAAACAATTCTCTCTTTTTCTCTCGTTTGTTTATTTGTTTATTTGTTTATTCAAACTCCTCCTGACGAGGCTCAGATTGAAATCTCGTCTTTATCTCTGGAAAAGAATCAAATCTGTGTCACTTTTGCTGCTTTAAAAGAAACCAGAATACATTTTATGATTCTCAAACTTTTCCTAATTCTTTTGTGTCCACCGTCTGATAAAAACATAACTCTGAATCTCCCTGATGTGTAAAAGATAAAAATCAAATGTGAACCTCGTATTTAGAGTCAAATCTAGAATTAAATTTTACTTTAAACTTACAAATGAAAAAAATGTCCACAAAAATGTCCCAAAATGTTATTGGACATAAACTTTTTAATGAGTTTTTTTGTAAGTAAATACGAGGGATCACGATGACGTCACATCCGGCTGCCGCAGAAAACACTCCACATTCCACACTCCACGTTTGCATAAAAACACACAATAGATTTTTTATATTTATAACAATGTTCCATGATCCAAGTTACAATTTTAGTCTCATAAAACTTTAATCATGAAAAATAGTTTTTTATGGCTTTGACTATATTCTCATAAAATTGTGAATTTAACCTCATGTTAAACTGTTTCCATGAGGACAGGGAAACCGGAGCCCAGTCTGATCCTAGACCCGGGCAGAGCGCTTGAGGAGCCGGTTTTCGGAAAGCCCGTTGGCCCACATGGTCCTGACTGATCGTAGTCCGATTTCAGACAAACAGACAATCGGTCGGCAGCTGCACAAACCCTGCACAGTCCACATTCCACTTAGAACAGTTTAGTCCCTGTTTGGTCTGGTTACAGGTGCTAGAGTAAAGTAGAGCCAAACAGGGCCAGTGGAAACAGTCCATTACATCACTATTGTAATGATAGTTTTTAATATTGTGATAAAAGTATTATGCTGTATCACCCTGTCCAACTGGAAAAGTCAGACAGTAAATGTGATTGAAGCTGTAATAATGTGCTTTGTTATAGTGTTGTTGTTGTTTGTTAAGTCTTGTTTTTGTTTGTTCTAATGTTGTTGTTGTTGTTTGTTTTTCAGTATTCTCAGGCGGTGAACTCTGAGTCTGAAGTGACCGAGTGTGAACAGGCCAAAGAGCTGGGAGCCATCAACAGCACTCTGAGGTCAGGACACTCGAACTGTTTATAACCAGGTCTGAAACTGGACTGAACCAGGTCTGAAACTGGACTAAAACAGGTTTGAACCAGGACTCTGAACCAGGACTAAACCAGGACTAAACCAGGACTAAACCTAGGACTGGACCAGGTCTGAAACTAGAACTAAAGCCGGTCTGAAGATTCAAATCCAAATGCAAATGGAGGAAGCAGCAGTTTAAGAGCTTCTGTGTTGAACCATGGAAGTATAATTAGAACTGGAAAATGAGTCCAAGATGGCGGCTGGTTGTTTTCAATGGCTTCTGCTCAGTGGCGTGTCAATGCCCACTTCATACCTTTTAGCGCAACTCCTCCTGCGCAGGCATAAATTACGTCTTTTAAACACATTATTTGTAAGTGTACAGTTAATATTATTTATTTATATTGATATTTATGAATTTATCTTGCAAAAGTTTTCCAATAGAAATCCTTAAACGGCACATTTAATTATCGCCATTTTAAGCTAGCAGTTAGCAGCCGGAACTAGCTTAATCGGGCATGTAAGTCTTTAAACAATAATACGAATAAAACAATGTAAAAGAAGTAAAGCTAAAGGTACGAAGTGAACAATGACACTGCTCAGTGGCATTGGCACCGAAAAGATTTTTTCTTCCGCGTTATTTCCTGAATGCGGGCTGGCTCCTCCCACTATCGTGACGTCAGAAAAGTGACAGCGTGATCACTTCTGACCAATCAGAGCGATGGAGGCCTGAGCGGGGGGAGAGCGGTGGAGGAGGGGAGAGAGCGCGGGCAGAGCGGTAAGCTAGGCTAAACCCCGTTTAAGCGTTTGGGGCATCGAAAAAAATGAAAAGTTTATGTAGTGAAACTAGAGAGAAAAACCTTCAAAATGAGACCTTAGTTAAAGCTGTAGGAGCCGTGTCTGTGGAGCACGGACAGTTTGAAGTGACAAAAATGCATTGACGGTCTGTGAGGACATTTTTCTTGGGCCCAACCGCTGCAGTACTGTGGAGCGACCTGATCGCCACTCACTTCGGGAAAGAGGGGGCGGAGTCCAATCCAGATAATATAATACATCCACGCTCTAAACTCTGCTGTTGTGTTTTTGTGTTTCTACAGTAACCAGAGTAAGAAGGCGTTTGCTGATTGGGCGAGACACGACGACGCTCAGGATCACTTCTGCGAGCTGGACGGTGAGACTTTACTGACTCTGCAGCCTATTACCTCCGCAGCCTAACATCTCCGCAGCCTAACGTCGTGAGTTTGTGTTTCCTTCAGATGAAACTTCTCCGGACGCCGACTACGTGGATCTGCTCCTGAACCCGGAACGTTTCACCGGATACAAAGGATCTTCAGCCTGGAGAGTCTGGAACAGCATCTACGAGGAAAACTGCTTCAAGTGAGACCAAGACCTGGACCTGGACCTGGACTAAGACCTGGACCTGGACCTGGACTAAGACCTGGACCTAATCTAAGACCGAGACCTGGACTAAAACAGGACTAAAACACAATAAAGCAGCATCTACGAGGAAAACTGCTTCAAGTGAGACCTGGACCTGGACCTGAGACTGAGACCAGGGCTAAAACAGGACTAAAACACAATAAAGCAGCATCTACGAGGAAAACTGCTTCAAGTGAGACCTGGACCTGGACCTGAGACTGAGACCAGGGCTAAAACAGGACTAAAACACAATAAAGCAGCATCTACGAGGAAAACTGCTTCAAGTGAGACCTGGACCTGGACCTGAGACTGAGACCAGGGCTAAAACAGGACTAAAACACAATAAAGCAGCATCTACGAGGAAAACTGCTTCAAGTGAGACCTGGACCTGGACCTGAGACTGAGACCAGGCTAAAACAGGACTAAAACGAGGAGATTCTTTATAAATGATGCTGCATCGTGAGGAGCTTTCATGACTGATTGATTGGTTGATTGATGAACTGATTGATTGTGTTTGTGTCCCAGGCCTCGCTCCGTGTACCGGCCGCTCTACCCTTTAGTCTCCAGCAGAGGTCAGACTTTCACACTTTAATATTCCCATTTCTTTTTCTCTGAATCTGTGAAACTAAAGTGTTTTTGTTTTGTTTGTTTCAGGCGACGACGACGGTGAGTCTGAGTCTGGTCTGGATTTAACTGGTTTTACTTTGATTTATGAGATTTTAATGTGTTTTAATGAGATTTAAATGTTTGTGTCTGAAACAGGAGAATCTTTCTACAACTGGCTTGAAGGTGAGTTAATATCATAATATAAGACTTTTTTATTATTAATGTTTTAGGGTTAATATTTTCATTTTTAATCACAATTTGTAATTTTTCGTAATTTACAAAATTTTTCTTTTTTGTGTTTTACATTTTTGCATTTTTTTATCCTTTCCCAATTATTTATTTTATTTTGTTTGTAGGTAATCATTTTACGTTTTTTTTTTTCTTGAGAGAACCATGTATTTATATATATATATATATATATTTAAAATATTGTTCAGTTCTTCATCTAATTTTATCCAGTTTATAAAGTGAATTATTCTTTCTTTTTTTTCTGTTTTATTTTTTAGTTTAATATTCAGGGTTTCTTGTGGGTCGTAAAAAGTCTGTAGGTCTTTTGTCCGAAGATTCTCAAAGATATAATGGTTTCTGTTTGTTAAATCTTTATTTTTATGATGTCTCAGGTCTGTGTTTGGAGAAGCGAGTGTTTTATCGGCTCATCTCAGGTCTTCACAGCAGCATCAACATCCACCTGAGCGCCGAGTACCTGCTCGACGGTAAAAGCTTACTTTAAAAACTGTTTAGAATCGTCTGATATCTGTCACTGTCACCTCCTCCGTGTGAGTGTCCCAAACGTGGGCCTCAGTTCTGGTTTATTTTCAGAGTTCTGGGGCCGGTCCGTGTGAGGTCCAAACGTGGCTTAGTTCTTGTTTATTTCTGTGTTCTTTCAGAGTTCTGGGGCCGTCCGTGTGAGGTCCAAACGTGGCTCAGTTCTGGTTTATTTCTGTGTTCTTTCAGAGGGCTGGCCGGTCCGTGTGAGGTCCAAACTTTTTTTTTTTTCTGTTTCTTTCAGAGGCTGGGGCCGGTCCGTGTGGGGTCCAAACGTGGTCAGTTCTGGTTTATTTCAGAGGGTGCTGGGGCCTGGTACCGTGTCGTGTGGTCCAAACGTGGCTCAGTTCTGGTTTTTTCTGTGTCTTCAGAGGGTGTGGCCACGTCAAACGCTTTGGGGTCCAAAGGGTCAGTTCTGGTTTATTTCTGTGTTCTTTCAGAGCTGGGGCCGGTCCGTGTGAGGTCCAATTACGTGGCTCAGTTTTCTTGGTTTATTTCTGTGTTCTTTCAGAGGGCTGGGGCCGGTCCGTGTGGGGTCCAAACGTGGCAGAAGTTCCGGCGCAGGTTGACTGACTCCGTTGTGAGGAAATACAGGGGCGCCTAAAGAACAGTTACTGTCCTGTTCCTCTAGATAGACCTGCGGGTGGGGTTGCTATGTCTGTGTGCAAATGGCGCTCGAATATCTTCGACGTTCTGATGGGTTCATTGCTTTAATGGAACGCAAAGAGTCAAGAGGACAAGGACAAGGACCTGCTGCTGGGATGTTTCCGAGATCGGTTGCTCCTCCTTCTGTCCTTTAGACCCCTCCTTTCTGTCCTTAGACCCTCCGTTCTTTATAGTTCCTTCAGGTCCTCTTTTTCCTTTCTCTGTTACTTTAGACCCCCTACTTCTCTGTCCTTGACTCTCCTTCCTGTCCTTATTTCATTTTTTGTCCCTAATTCCCAGGTTTCCTTCTGTCTTAGAACCCTCCTTCTGTCCTTAGCGAATACCTCCTTCTGTTTCCTAGTCTCCTACTTCCTTCTGTCGCCTAGTCCTCTCTGTCCTTAGTCCGCTTCCTTCCTGTCCTTATCTTCCTTCTGTTCCTTAGACCCTCCTCTCTGTCCTTAGACCTGGCTTCTTGTCCTTCAGATCTACCTCTTCTGTCGGGGTTTAGACCCTCTTCTTACTGTCATCTAGTCTTTTCCATTTCTGATCCTTAGCACTCTCCTGTCTGTCCCTTAGACCCTCCTTCTGTCCTGTGACCACTCCTTTCTGTCCTTTTAGACCCTCCTTCCTGCTTAGGACCCTCCTTCTGTCCTTAGAACCCTCCTTCTGTCATTACGCTCTCCTTCCTGTCGCTTAGACTCTCCTTCTGTCCTTCATTGAAGACTCTCCTTACTTTTCTCTTTGACCTTCTTGTCCCTTCTATGTGGGACTTCCTGGCCTTTTTCTGTCCTCTAGTTAGCTTCTGTCTCTTAGATTTCCCCTCTCATGTTCTTAGAACTCTCCTTCTGTTCTTAGTACCTTATTCTTGTCCCTTTAAGACCCCTCCTTCTTTGTGGATACCTTAGATTACTACACGGTTATGTCCTTAGACTCTCCTTCTGTCCTTAGATTACCCAATCCTTTTGTCCCTTGACCTCCTTCTGTCCTTTTAGACCACTCTTTCCTCCCTGGGCATCTGTCCTTAGCCCTCTCTCTCTGTCCTTAGACTTCTCCTTTCTGGTGGCCTTAGACCTCTCCTTACGTGTCCTTAGTTCGTTCTTCAAAGTGGCAGTTCTGTACACTTAGACCACTTCACGACCTTCTGTCCCTAGACCCTCCTTTCTGCCTTATCTCTCCTTCTGTTCCTTAGAAACTTACTCCTTCTGTGTGACACCTTATTGAGATAACATAGTTTTCTGGCTTAAAGCTTTGCAGGTCTGTACTTGTTCGTCTCATTTTAGAGACCAACAGCATTTTCTTTATCTCTGACTTCTTTTATTATGTCCACTGTTGTTTGTGCTCAAGGCTGCTTTCTCATTGCACTTCGACGATGAATCTATGTTCGCTTTACGGGAAACACTCCTGGCAGGCCAAAACCCTGCAAAGGTTTGAGACTATGGACTGTGGACCTCTTTTCTTGCGACCTAAGGAGAGACCTTTGTTTAACTGCGGACCCTTAACTATGGGCCTCAGGACCTGGGACGCTAGAATTCATGAGTTTTTAATGAATTCCTTTGGTTTCTGGGTTAATATGGTATTGCTAATCAGGAGGAAACGGTCTATAGGTGTACGACTGTTAAAAACATCCTCCAGGATCCATGGACTAAGTTTGTCGGTCGTCAGGCAGAGATGGTCAGACCATCCTGGGCGCAATTACTTCCTCAGGTATGGGACATAGACTCTGAATATAGAATTGAACTGGATAACTCTAGAACGGCACGACAAAACCTAGACCTTAGACCTATATTACTTAAAGCCTACGACTCAATCCATGGATCTTCTATAGCTGTTGAAACCGTGCTTGAAATATACCTGTTGGCTAGTAATACAGTACATCGTATATTGATATACTCAGCACTGGGTTGAGAGTGCAGATATATGTTCAGCCTTGTCGGCTGGAGAAATTGCGTCTCTGTGTTGAACTCCTCAGAGGCTTTGAAGTCGTCTTTGAAGAGCCGCATCATGAGCCGACCTACTGCCACCCCCAGGGGGCGAAAGACCCTTAAACCTTTATTACAAATAGATTTCAAGGTAACAAGGTGCTGGTGAAATTCTGGGAAGTCTGGGGCCCTCTTACATGAGTATTTTGTTTTAATTCACAGCAATTTCCTGTTTTTGGTGAGTTTTAGATGTAATGTCTTATCATGTAATTTTACTGTCATTAAGAACACATTAGACAGATTAAAACGTTTCCAAGGAGGCCCCTCATAGAGGCCAGATTTAGGGGTCCCAGTCCCAGATGCCCTTAGCTGCGCCCCTGTAAAACTGGGCTTTAGAAGCGTCAGTCAGGACTCAGGACGGTCCTGTGCGATCAGAGAAAACACTGCTGCACACACTTTGGTCAGGGGCAGTGTGGAAACGTCTGTTTAATGTCACATTCAGACAAAAGCCACAGCTGCAAACATCACTTTGAATATTTCTGTGCTGCGCCGTTTCGCGCAGTTTGCGTGGTTACTTTTACGTTTATTTCGGTGGACATTTTGGACCTTTCTTGGTGAATATTAATTCATAATTCAAATAAAGCTCCAGCTCCAGATTAACAGAATATCACTGGGAGTTTGAAATGTTCTCTCTCTGTTAAATAACTCTGCTTTGACAGTTGCACGCTTCCCGAAGGAGAGAGGGAGAGAGAGAGAGAGGCGCATATGTTTGTGAATGAGCCAAAGAGAAGCACTCTGATTGGCCAAGAATGAGCCTCGGGTTCACCAGCCCTGGACAAATTAGTTTTATGCAGCTTTGTGCGTCTCTGCTGTCCTAAACTTGGACATGAAATCTAGAGAAAGAGACGAGTTTGTGGTTTGACCAGGACTTGACTGGGACTGAAACTGGAACTAAACATGACTACAACCTGACTTAAACAAGCTGCAGGTAGGACTGGTTGTAATCCCAGTTAGTAAGACATTTTTCTGGTCTGGTTTCAGACTCAGGGCCTGGGCACGGCTCTGGTCTGTTCTAATCCCGGTCTTGGTCTGGTTTCAGACTCAGGGCCTGGGCACGGCTCTGTCTGGTTGTAATCCCGGTCTCTGGTCTCTGGTCTGGTTGTAATCCCAGTCTTGGTCTGGTTTCAGACTCAGGGCCTGGGCACGGCTCTGAAGATCCTGTTTTCGGAGAGAGAGATCCAGAGTTTGTCAACAGTCAGTCCAGAGGTTTTCAGCTCAGTCGACAAGAGATCGTGGCTCTGGTCAACGCCTTCGCCGGTAGTAACACCTCTTTAACCCTCTCTCTCTTCCCTCTCTATCTCCCTCTCTCATCTCTCTCTCTCTCTTCTCTTCTCTCCCCCTCTTTCTCTCCTCTCATCTCTTCCCTTTTCACATAACTCTCTCTTCTTCCATCTCTCTCTCTCTTTCTTGTCTCTTTTCCTCTCTCTTTTCCTTTTCTCCTCTCTCTTACCTCAATATATTCTCGCCTTCTCTCTCCCATACAATAACAAAAATACAAAAAAATACTACCAATACCCTCTCTCTCTCCTTCCCATCCTCTTCTCTCTCTCTCTCTACTCTCCTCTCTCTACCTCTATTCTCTCTCCCCTCCTCTCGTCACTACTCCTACCTCATCACTCAACAAGTCCTCGTCTCTTTCCTCTTTCTCTCCTTCTCTTCCTTTCTTTTCTACTCTCTCTCTTTTTCTCCTCTCTCTCTCTCTCTTCGCTCTTTCCCTCTCTCATCTTCTTCCTTTCTCTCTGTTCTCTGTCTCTTTTTCCTCCCTCCTCTCTCTCTCTCCTACCCTCTCTCATCTCCACCTATCTCTCCCTCCTCTCATCTCTCCTTCCTAACTCTCTAACTCATCATTAACCTGCAAGTACTCTCTTCTCTCCACTTTCTCTCCTTCTCTCTTTCCTCCTCTCTTCTCCTCTCTCTCTCTTTTCATCTCGCCTCACTCTCTCCTCATCTCTTACTTACTCTCATTTCACCTCTTACTCTCATCTCATCTTGTAAATATTGTCTCTCTCAATCATCCTCTTTTTCTCCTCAATTCTCTCACTTCTCTATCAATCTCTCATGATCCTCTCTCTCTCTCCCTCTCTCTCCTATCCCCTCTCCCTACTCTCTCATCCTTCTAGCTCTCTCTCCTTCTCTCTCTTTATTGCTCTCTCCTCTCCACTCGTCTTCTTCTCCCTCTTGTGATTATCTCTCTCTCTCTCTCTCCCCTGTCGCCGAGTCTATTCCGCTCCTCCCTTCCTTCGATTCTCTCTCTCTCATAAATACATATACAAATCATACAAATCTCTCTCTCATACATCAATCCCATATCTCTCTCTTACTAATCTCATCATACATCTTCTCAACCCTCTCTTCCTCTCTCTCTCTTTAAGCGTAATCTCTCCCTCTTCTCTCTACCCTCTTTTTTCTCTCTATACCCTCTCGTCCTCTCTCTTCTCTCTTCCTCTCTCCTCGTCTCTATCTTCTCTTGTGTTTCCTCTTTGTCTCCGAGCCTGTCGCGCGTGTATTCAGCTGCCTCCTTCTCCTTCTCCCTCCTCCTCTCTTCTTCTCCTCTCTCCATGCTGCTTCTTGCTTTTTCTCTCTCTCTCCGCTGTCGCCGCGTCTTTTCCCGCTGCTCCTTCCGCTCTGTTGCCCGCGCAGCGTGCCTCCTCCGAACACGGCGCCGTTCGGCCCGCGACGCCAAGCCCGCGACGCGCCCTGAGCCGCCGCCCTGCTGCTAGTCGGCCCGCATGTTCCTCGAGCCGGACCTTGTAGTTTTTGTGTGGCTGACTTTTTCCGGTTCGCGGCGGCTTTCCGGGCCCTGTCGGGCCTGTCTTGCTCCCTGCCGGCCCTGTCTGCCCCTGTACGGCCGCTGTCTGCCCCCCCGCTCCTCGCGCCTCTCGCTCGTCTGTGCGTCTGCCCTGCTGCACACGCTGTCCGCCCACCGGCCCCACTACGCTTTTCGGCTCCGCGCCTCGCCCTCGGCTCCGCGCTCCCCCTGTACCCCCTCCGGGCCTACGCCCGGCTCCCCTGGCCCCACTCTCGGGCCTCGCACACAACGGCAATACACTTCTTGCTGGCCCCCCGGCCTCGACGGCCTGCCCCGGTCCTACCCCTGGCCTTCCCGCTGGCCTCCCCCGGCACCTCGCCCTGCCCTCCCCGGACCTTATCCAGCCTAACCCCCGGCCTCCCCTGCCTCACCGGCCATCGACACGCCTCGCCCCGGCCTCCCCCGGCACTCTCGGCCTCCCCGAGAATAGCCAGGTACCCTGGCCTACCTCGCACTACCCGCCTCCCACGACGCCTAGCAGGAATCTAAAAGGAACTAGCGCCTCCGAGACTAAAATGAACCAACCAGACTCAAAAATGTAACAAACAGAGACAGCAGGTTAAAATGGACTAATAAACTAGACAGTGATAGACAGGACTAAGACTGGACTAAAACGGGACTAAAACGGGACTAAACTGGACTAAACCAGGACTAAAACTGGACTAAACCAGGACTAAAACTGTACCAAACCAGGAACTAGACCAGGTCTAAAACTTGACTAAACTAGTGAGTAAAACAGGAAACCAGGACTAAGACTAGGACTAAAACTGGACTAAACCAGGTCTAAAAACTGGACTAAAACTGGACTAAACCAGGTCTAAAACTGGACTAAAACTGGACTAAACCAGGACTAAGACTGGACTAAAACTGGACTAAACCTGGACTAAAACTGGACTAAAACTGGACTAAAACTGGACTAAACCTGGACTAAACCTGGACTAAACCTGGACTAATCGGGGAGGAGAGCGCCCCCTGCTGCCTGTTCACTGCTGTGTGTCTTCAGTTTGTTTTTATTTGGTGTTTGGAGCTGTTTTTGTTTTTGTTTTGAGGCTGAACTCAGAAAAGCACCTCAGACTGTTTATTTATACATAAATGTCTGATTCATGTTCAGCTCAGGAAACAGACGATCCACAAAGAGCTGACGACGTTCCCCACTAAAGCGTTTAGATCATGAATATTCTGTCAGTCACAGAGTTAAAATGATAAACGCATCCTTTTCCCAGAGCTGTGGATAGTTCCGGTTTGTAAAGTTACTGAAGTTCTCTGCTCAAGTAAAAGTACAGACACGTGTGTAAAAATGACTCTGGTAAAAGCCAAAGTCCTGCTGAAACTGCTTTGCTTGAGTAAAAAGTACAAAAGTAAAACTGTGTAAAATTACCAAAGTAAAAAGTACAATGACTGCCGAAAGACGACTAAGAATTCAGAATATTCATCTTAATTTAAAGATGACCTGCGCAGCTGTTTGGCCTGAATAAATGCATCTTTTTGTCATTTAGAAGCCTTTGTTACACTAAATAACTAATACAAACCTGCTTTTTTACTTTGAGCTGCTTACATGGCCACAGAACAGTTTATTATTTGGCCTGGAGGAGCCTGAACACGTCTGTTTCTGCAGGAAAGTGATCATGATGGATACGAACGCCAGTGAGCAAAAACCAAGCCCTGGTGATGAAAGATGGCCGCCGCTTTACGTCAATGGCTGCGCTCAGTGGCGCATTGTTGTGCGTTAGCTAGCTCAGTAACATGCGCAGTTGTTCTTTCTCTCATGCAGACGTGCGTCAGTTGTTTGGGCTCACGTAACATGTGACCCACGCTGACCAATCAGAGTGGGAGTTTGCTAGGTCAGATTTGTCACAAAGTCCAACCTTTTAGAAGTGTGTAAGTGTGTGAGCTCCTGTCGTACCTGTCGCACCTGTCAGTCTGTGAGGGGGTTTTCCTGCCAATGGAGTGACCACTAAATCAACTCCAGACGGTGTTAAAGTGTCCATGACAGGTTGAACTACTCATTTCACAAAGATGTAGCTAAGATCATTATATTTAAGGTTTTACTAAACATTTGTCAAATTTCATTCCAGTTTGACCATTTTAGCATTAAAATTTACTTCCTGTTCATCAATGATGACATCACGCTGGGTAGTTGCCTAGCAACCATTTAATAAATTGGGCTCAAACTCTTCAAATGTACCAGACTTTTTTTTAACTTGAGCCATAAAAGTACACTAGACCTTATTTTGTGTTAAATGTGTGTTTCCAGGGCCATAAAAATCAGTTTCTTGTGAGAAAATTGAAAATATCCTGGTCTTCACAGTGTGATGTCATCAGTTTAAAACTCTGCTCTACTTCCCTGGTATTTTCAACAGATTTTCACATTTTTCTCCACAAACTTGTTCTTGATTAACATAAAACTATCTTTTATAATTACAACAGGTGTTAATCTACCAAACTAAATAAATATTTGAAAAACGTAAAAACTTGTCATACGCACTTTAAGCAGCAATGTCCTCTCCAGATATTTGAACAGATCCATGGCTAAAGCCCTTCATGCACAGCGCCGCCATATTTGATCCCCGGGGCTGGGTTTTCACTCAGGAGACGATGCTTGTCCCTGATTGGCTCATTAATCGGTCAATCACGCTCACTAAAACTCAAAGGAGCGAACATTGACCAGAATCATCTGCATTTTCAAGACAAAGGATAATAAGCCTATAGACTTTTATTTTTTTGAAACATTTGTTTTTTTAAATATATATTTGCACCACATTATTATCTTTCAGTTATGAAATTTCATATCATATCACCCGGGGCCTTTATGTGGAGTTTGCATGTTCTCCCCGTGTCTGCGTAGGTTTCCTCCGGGTACTCCGGTTTCCTCCTACAACTAAAAACATGTCCATTAATGCCTCCCTGACCCTTCCCCCAGGACTCCCCTGCAAAAGAGATTCTGAATCTCAGTGGGACTTCCCTGGTTAAATAAAGGTCCATTAAATAAAAACATAAATAGATTGTCAGTACTATTCGCTTTCTAAAGTCCATTTGTCTTATTTAAATAAAACCCAGTTGGATATTTTAAACTCTGACTACAGCTTCATCTGAGTTTGACTTTTGTGTTTCAGACATTTGAGACAAACTGGACCAAACCTCAGCTCAGCAGCAGGAAAACAAAACATAATTACAAACTATAAATCTCTTAACCAAAGGGACATATGCAGTACCTCCCACCTTTACCTATATTTTCAATTTTGTTAGTTTTCTCATAAAAAATAACCTAACTTCTGTATATTTAGAAGAACGGGTTAGTTAGTTTTGTTAAATTACCGTCAGCTTTTAAAGCTTGACTGTTGCTTACATTTATCAAAGAAAATCTAGGCGCTTTAGTGAAAAAAGGCCGGTTCCTTATGAGGTTTAATCATGTTTCGTTTGCTTCTCTGAGTTCAGCCTGACTTTTATTTTCTCAAATGAAGGAAAACCTGTGAAAACCTGTGTTACATAAACGACAAACAAGCATCAGACGAGGAAAAAACACTTTTACTTTAGGATTATTGGACCAAAGATTCTGCCTTGACTCTCGTTAAAACCTCACTCTGGTCTTTATTTTAACCTGATTTAGGTCAAAAAGTTGAGTTTTTATTGCGACCGAAGCCAAAGTCTGAGTTAATTATTCTGTTTGTGTTTGAGTTTAATATTTATTTTTGTGGTTCTGGGGCTGAGTGTGGAGCAAACGTGAAATAATTATTAAAAAAACACTGAAAATGGAAGTTTGTTTTGGAGTTTTTTTTGTAAACGTGACGTAGTTTAACGAGATAAACACGGTAAAGGTGAAAATAATGGACTTTTTAATAATTTAAACATTCAAACCGACAAAAGTGGTAAAAGTGCAGATGAGTCACATTCAGAGCAAAAATACTGAATCAAACTGAAGCAGCAGCGACGACAGCGCCTCCGGGTGGACGAGGACGGAACTGCAGCTTCAGAGACGAAGGAAGGAGAGAGAGAGGGAGGAAGGAGGGAAGGAAGGAAGGAAGAAGGGAGGGAAGGAGTAAAGGAAGTGAGGAGGGAAGAGAGGAGAGAGGGAGGGAGAAAGGAAAAGAATAGAAGGCAGGAAGGAAGAAAGGAGGGAGGAAAAAGGGAGAGAAGGGGAAGGGAATGAGTGAAGGAAAGAGGAAGGAAGAAAGGAAAGGGGAATGTAGACAGGGTGGAGGAAGGAAGAAGGGGAGAAGAAAAGAGGAAGGAGGGAGGAAGGAAAAGAAAGGAATGAAAGAGGAAGGGGATGGGAGGAGGGAAGAAAGAAGAAGGGAGGAAGACAGGAAAAGAGGAAGGAAGAGGAATTGGGGAGAAGGAAGGAAGGAAGGAAAAGAACGGAAGAAGGGAGGGAGGGAGGGAAAAAATGAAGGAATGTAGGAGGAAAGGAAGAAGGGAAGAAGGAAGGAAGTAAGAAGGATGGAGGGAAAGGAGGAAGGGAGGGAGAGTGGGAGGGGTCAGGAGAAAGTAGGAGGAGTCAGGAGAGAGTGGGAGGATTCAGTGGACAGTGGGAGGAGTCAGGTGAGAGTGGGAGGAGTCAGGGGTAATGGTGCAGTTCCCCGGAGCTGGCTGTGAGGCGCTGTTCATCTCCAAAGTCACAGTCAGAAGAAGCTCTGGAACAACAAGAGGAAAGAAGAGAAAAAGTGAGTGAGCGATGAGTTTTCTGTTTGTTTAAAGGTTTGGATTTGAAGAATGTCTTGTCTTGTCACCATGTTTGACTCTTGTGTTTGAGGAGCACAGGATCGTCTCTGATGTTTGCAGATGATGTAGAGCAGTGGTCGCCAACCGTTTTCGTCTTCAGTTCCTCCTATGTCATGTGGTTTTTAGAGGTATTTTATCTTAACTCATATTATTTCATTTATAGCCATTGCATTTTATTGTTCTAATGTATTCCATCTCAAACAATTGACTCTTAACATGTCAAATGTGCTGCCACATTACAACACCTGCAATTCTACTTGTTTTTTAAATCTGCAATCATCCCAAGTACCCCCTGGCACATGGTCGTTTGGGAAACATAGATATAGAGGACCTGCCTCTGGGACGGTTTGAGCCGAGAGTGAAGCAGCTTCATCCAAACCCCAGGACCTGATTCACCACCGGAAAAATACTGCATTAAACTGCAGCAGCAGCAACGCCTCTGGGTGGAGGAGGACGGAACTGCAGCTTCAGGAAGGGAGGAAGGAAGAGGGTTTGTCCTCTGCAGGTGGAGGAGTTCAAGTGTCTCAGGGTCTGGCTTTACTAAGATATTTCATTGGCTCCTGGACAAAGCCTCGTGAGATGTTCATGTCCCACCAGCAGAAGACCCAGGAGGAGACTGGCCTGGGAACGCTTCAGGATCAACCGGAGGAGCTTGAGGAAGTGTGCCTCCTGCTCAGACTCAGAGTCAGATCTGTGGTTGTGGAGCTTCACCGGAGCTAAAGTTCGCCTGGAGCTTCTGCTCTGGAGCCGGGACACGACCCAGACGGAGCAAACTCTGGTCCAAACCTGGTCCTGGTCTAAACCTGGTCTTTGTCTGGTGTCAGCGTGTCTACATTAGATGTGGGCGCCTCTTTACCTGATGTGGGTGTGTTTTTTGTCTAAAGTAGGCGTGGCCTTACCTGACGTGGGCGTGTCTTTGTGTGTTGTGGGCGTGGTCTTACCTGATGTGGGCGTGGCTCCAGCTCAGGTCTTCGTCGCTGTCGTATCGATGTGGATTATCAAAGAAATATCGTCGAGATGAAAGAACGTGAGGCAGAGGCCCCGGAGTCTGAAAGAAAGAGAGAGAGAGAGAGAGAGAGAGAGAGAGAGAGAGAGAGAGAGAGAGAGAGAGAGAGAGAGAGAGAGAGAGAGAGAGAGAGAGAGAGAGAGAGAGGAGAGAGAGAGAGACAGTGAGGATGTGTTTAGAGTGTATATAGAGTAAGTGTGTAATGTGTGTGTTATTCTTTACCAGGTGTGTGTTGTTGTTTACCAGGTGTGTGTTGTTGTTTACCAGGTGTGTGTTGTTGTTTACCAGGTGTGTGTTGTTGTTTACCAGGTGTGTGTTGTTGTTTACCAGGTGCTGAGGAGGTTTTCTGACTCTGAAGACAAACACGGCCAAAGCCGACGGAAGAAGTTCCCAAACGAAGAGAACCAAACCCAGAACTAGAACCGCCGAGTCTGAGGAGCGAGAGCACAGGTCTGCCTGAAAGAGAGAGAGAAGAGAGGGATGAAAGAGAGAGAGAGAGAGAGGGATGAGAGGAGAGAGAGAGAGAGAGAGGACACAGGTCTGCCTGAAAGAGAGAGAGAGAGAGGGATGAGGGAGAGAGAGAGAGAGAGAGGGATGAGAGGAGAGAGAGAGAGAGAGAGGACACAGGTCTGCCTGAAAGAGAGAGAGAAGAGAGGGATGAGAGAGAGAGAGGACACAGGTCTGCCTGAAAGAGAGAGAGAAGGATGAAGAAGAGAGAGATGAAGAGGGTTAGAGAGAGAGGAGAGAGAAGGAAAGAGAGGGATGGAGAGAAAGAGGAGAGAGAGAGGGTGAATCCTGCTTTAGTCCTGGTTCAGTCCAGTCTCACCTGGTCGGTCACATGGTTTTGTTTAGGGCTGCACGATATATCAATATCGAATCGATACCGCGATATTGACAACTGCGATTAACTAATCGCAAAAGCTGCGATTTTCCTCCTTTTCTTACGCATTGACCTCCTTTTTTTTGTTGGACACAGCGCACCACGAACACAGAGCAGCACCACAGCAACTGGCCTCTAAACTGCACAACACACTAAACAAACGTCTATAAACACTGTTCTAGTGTATTCAATAAAACCACTCTAGCACTAGCATTAGCCACTTACCTTGAACATCAAAACATCGATATTTCCCAGACAAGTCCAGTCTGTTTTCTTCACAAACATAAAATCCAAGTGAATAAAAGCTGCATGACTGATATTGGTCTATAAACACTGCAGTGTCACAGGTTTACTCAGTCCTTGTGAGATACACAGTGTTTTTGAAGCTTTAGAGATCTTTTTTTTTTTTCAGTCTAACACGCCAGAGCTCTACAGGGGAAGTTGGCGCCATCTGCTGGTGTAGATTTATATTTCTGTCACAGGTTTAGGGTTGCCAACCGTCCCGATTTGGGCGGGACGTCCCGCTATATGGCCCTTTTTTATTCGTCTCTATCGGGGCAGCTGCTGTCCCACATTTCAGCCAGAATCTATTGTTAATAGAATAATTGTCTAATCAACAAAATAACAAGCCACTGACTAGATCAAAGCCACAAAAGAATGATCCAAATCTTAAAATACTTTCTAAATCATGAGATATCCGCTAAATACATCAAATTGATTGAGTGTGTGCGTAGCCCTACAGGTTAGTTGTGCGTGGGCACGTGCAGGTGCTCTGTGCTGCTGCGGGGTCCTGCTCCTGCTCCACGCACGAGACAACTTTTGAAGAAGGAGATTAAGTTATAATGCAGCTTCTTCAGGACAGAGAGACGGAGGAGGAAGATGGGACAGCTGACTGTGTGATTGTACATCTGGACCAGAGCAGGACTTTAGGACTTAGTGACAGTGTTGGCAACCCTACACAGGTTACAGGTTGAACAATTAGTCTTAAGTTACTTTAGTTACTGTTTCTACAGGCCAACTGAATTATCAAACACAACATCCAATCAATCTGGGCTGTAGCTTCAGAAGTATTAATGCCTAAATAAACCTTTCAAATTAGTAGGGTAGTTTATTTTTAACATTTTACAATTGTTGCAAAATGTTCTGCTCAACAGAAAAAACATATTTATACACATGTTAATAAATATCGAATCGAAATCGCAATATCAAACAGAAAAATTGCAATTAGGATTTTTTGTCAATATCGTGCAGCCCTAGTTCTGGTCACATGGTTCTGGTCACATGGTTCTGGTTCTCACCTGGTCGGTCACGTGGAACCAGTGGCTCTGCTGGGACTCGGGGCTGTGGTCGGTCAGACTCAGGACCGTCAGGTTGTAGGACGTCCTGGATCCATAAACCAGGACCAGAGCCACGCCCACCAGGGTCAGCTGACACACCGAGGGGCCCTGGACCAATCAGAGCACAGACTCAGCTCTCACAGCCAATCACACGCTAGAATAAAGTCTGTCATTCAACAATAGGTTGTGTTCACTTGACAATATTCTCCAGACAAAGAGGGTCGAGTCTCTGTGCTTCCAGGTCGGGACAGGTCTCTTTCTGTTATGTCGGCCTACAGACCAAACAACAGACTGCAGCAGCACCCGGCCTTTTTGGAGTCTCCGAGAGGGGAACTGAACTGCACCGACTGGGACTCCACTATTCTTTGGGCGACTTCAAACCCCACCGATAGTAGAACCTGGGATTCAGCAGGAGCAGTGTGGTTTTAGTCCTGGTCATGGAACACAATCTCTAAACTCTGTGTCCTGTGGGGGGCGCTGCAGGAGTTTTGTAACCGTGCCGCGCTCAAACCAGACTGAAGAAAATTCTCTGGCCGCACTCACACTGAGTCGGTGACGTCGTCCTCTAGAGCCGTTTGGTCACATGCACTGTAAAAACTCCTAAGGCCAAAAAGTGAAACTAACTTAAATCTTTATGTTGATAAAACTTGACAATGTGAGTCAAAGGTTTTCAACTTAGACTTTTAAGTTGAAAGGGGGGAGAGAGAGAGAGAGAGAGACAGGGAAGAAAGAGAGAGAAAGAGGGAGAGAAAAGAGAGAGCAAGAAAGAGAGAGAGGGGAGAAAGAGAGGAGAGAAAGAGAGGAGAGAAAGAGACAGAGGAGAGACACAGGTGAGAAAGAGAGAGAGAGAGACAGGGAAGAAAGGGAGAGAAAAGAGAGAGCAAGAAAGAGAGAGAGGGGAGAAAGAGAGGAGAGAAAGAGAGGAGAGAAAGAGACAGAGGGAGAGACACAGGTGAGAAAGAGAGAGAGAGAGACAGGGAAGAAAGGGAGAGAAAAGAGAGAGCAAGAAAGAGAGAGAGGGGAGAAAGAGAGGAGAGAAAGAGACAGAGGGAGAGAGGAGGAGAGAGAAAGAGAGAGAGAGAGGGAGAAAGGGAGAGAAAGAGGGAGAGAAAAGAGAGAGCAAGAAAGAGAGAGAGGGGAGAAAGAGAGAGTAGAGAAGGAGAAAAAAAGAGAGAGGGAAGAGACAGAGAGAGAGACACAGGTGAGAGAGAGAGAGAGAGGGAAGAGAGAGAGACAGGGAAGAAAGGGAGAGAAAAGAGAGAGCGAGAAAGAGAGAGAGTAGAGAAAGAGAGGAAAGAAAGAGAGAGAGACAGTAGAGAAAGAGAGTAGAGAAAGAGAGAGAGATGAGAAAGACAAACAGCGAAAAAAGAGCAAGAGGGGGGAGACATCAAGAAAGAAAGAGAAAGGAGAGAATAACACAGACTCACACACACAAGTTTAATCAACATAAAACTCACATTTTTAAGTTAAACTGCCTTATTTTTTTTTACAGTGTATAGTGCAGAAGCTTGAATCAAGTGCTGTTTACTAATGCTGCAGCAAAAATATGTCATTAATGTCATGAGTTGTGCGTTTCGTCGTCAGATCTGGAGAAGCAACAGGAGACGAGAAACTTCTCAACTTTTCTCTCCGGGTCATGGTGCAGTTTCTTTCTTCTTGTGACCAACATCAGCGCTCACACTGGGCTTGTACACTATATAGTCGTGCGTGTGGGTGTACATGAGTAACTGTCCCGAGCGAGGTTCGTTTGCCTCACACTGGACAGCAGAATTACGCTTTAGGGGCCGTCCAGACCTGGGCATGGTTCGGTTGTTTCAGTGTGAGTTCATCCAGACCACAGACTATTAAACGAACGTTCTCGCTGGAATCTACGTGACTCCATGTAGCTTCGGACAAATCCGCAGTGACCTCCGCTGGTGTAACAGGCACTTTACGAGAAACCAACTCATGTCCAGACCCGAACCCAGCTCAGAGTGTTAGACCCAGTGTGAGTCAGAGCTGTTCCTCAGGGCTGCTCTTTGTCACCGCTTCTGTTCATCGTTTTAAAGTTTCTCAGCGCAGTCAGGGACCAGAGGGGTGTCCGCTGTAGGTACAATATTTGCTCGAGCTGCAAAATCTACTCGGGCGGTTTCCGTAGAGGGTTGATGACGTCACTGAGATAGTTAAACAGTTTTTTCGGCTAATAAAATTAATTTATTGACATTAAAATACTATTTTAACGTATGTTTTTAAATTAGTGTGCTATTGTAGTTTATTTTATTTTTTCAAAAATCTACGTTTTAAAATTAATTATTATAGCATTAAATGAGTGTTCTGTTCAGAGACACTTGGGCAGAACTTCGAGTTGAAAATGCTGTTATCATTACCTACAATTTATTGATAAATAATTGCCCTAACACTTGAAAACATGCCTAATTTATCTGTATATATTTATCTGTATTACATACGAACAAAATGTATTTTTGTCTAGAATTTGATTTATCGGCATTAGTAGCAACTAAAATGTATTTTTAAAAGCCGTTTCATGTTTTTGGCGCTGCTGCAGTTTATAAAGAGTCCACTAGATGTCACTGTTACAAGTATTTGGCTGATTGACGAGAAGAACCGATTTCAGTGATTAAAGATCACAGTTATCTAAGATTCATTGAATGGATGTCGTAATTTTGTGTTAAAGTATGCTATTACAATGATAAAAACACAATAACCACTATTCTATGTACAACCAATCAGAGCGCAGCATGACTGTACAGCCAATCAGAGCGCAGCATGACTCTACAGCCAATCAGAGCGCAGCATGACTGTACAGCCAATCAGAGCGCAGCATGACTCTACAGCCAATCAGAGCGCAGCATGACGTCTCGCTTGTGCTAACGTGCTACCAAGCTAGCGAAATATAATAATTTTTAAAGTTGGGTTTTTATATAACAAAGCTAAATTATGTTAACACTGATCATAAAGAGTAAATAAAGTAAAATATTGATTTTCTTGATTATAATATTGTAATAATATTGTACCTACACCGGTTCACAGTGGGAAGGATTGGATGGATCTGTGCTAATGACATCATCATGTTCTTCAGAGTGAACACAACCTATCGCAGCATTAGCACTAGCATTAGCACTAACATTAGCACTAGCATTAGCATTAGCACTAGCATTAGCACTAGCACTAGCATTAGCATTAGCCTGAGTCGTACCTTGGCGTTGAGTCCGATGGTCAGAGACATCCGAGCCACTTTGTGCAGACAAAACGCCAACGCCACAGCGCAGAGAACGAACAGAGAGTCATTCACCAAAACCCGGATCAAGACCAGGACCCGGACCGGTCTGAGGTCTGGACCAGAGCCGGACCGGACCAGGAGACCGCAGACCAGGTTTACCACCACGAAAACCAGAACCGACGACGAGAAGAAGAGATACAGCAGAGGTCTGAGGAGAGAGAGAGAAGAAGAGATACAGCAGAGGTCTGAGGAGAGAGAGAGAAAGAGGAGTAATCCGATTAATTCATTAGGTCTTCTGTTATAGTTATGTGTTGGTTTTGGCGCCATCGTCCTACTGTCCCAAGTAGGAAAATGGCGCCAAAACCTGTATAAACCAGCTGACCAGACACGTCACAGGAACACCAAGTGACACTTCTGAAGAAGGCTACAGTGTGCAGCCGTAACTGTCCAAACTGTCAAGGTATGAATACAAACAGAGGTCTGTTCATAAGAAAAAACAACACATAACTATAACAGAAGACCAGGGCCGCTACTGGCTATTTTGGTGCCCTATGCAAGATTTCAAAAAGGTGCCCCCCCCCCCCTCCAAAATGAAAAAAAAAAAAACTTCCAACCTCAAACCGACGCCACAAATGCAGACGCACACTACTAACCCCAGAATTGTATCTATTTTTTTAAGACACAAAGATTGAGAGTTCCCCTACATTTTTTTACATAATAGATGCATTTGTCTTTTATCTGGATGTTTTAGAACAGCAAGTCCCTTAATTTCAAATTTCTGTCCCTTAATTTCAAACGCACATACTCATAGAACTATAGTTACATTAGGTAACTAAGATATCCTCGCGTTAAAGTTTGAGGAAATGGAGCTGCACAGTGAAAGCCCGCCCTGGTTCCGGAAGAGTTTTGCCCCATGTTATAGTGCCATAGGCTTTTCGAAAAATTCAAATATTAAGAGTTTAAAGACATATCGCGGGCTATACAGCTATGTGCTAACTCAGATCCACAGCGCGGTTGTTTTCAGTCTAAAAAGCACAACTATAACTTAAAATTCGGCAAAATGTCGTAATAACTTCGTAGTTTACAAAGATGAAAAAACGTTTTTTAAACAAAAATGTAGGTCTTATACTCGTGACTCACCACATAGCTGCTTAGCCCCAAGGACGTTTTCAAACTTTTAATATAATTTTTTATCGAATCTCCTATGGCAATTTAACATGGGGTTCGAGATTTAGGAACCAGGAAGTGGGCGGTCACTGTTGAGCTCCATACTATCGTCTGTAACTTTTGTCTGGACAAAGAGAAGATTCATGGTTTGTGTGTTTGACTCTGAAAAATCTAAGCATAAATGTGGAAAAATCCGCCGTATTTCGCTGCGGTAATTTGCGTGTTCAAATCTGCAGCCGTCTTAATTCATCTGCTGTTTTTCCTCGTAACTGGCCCAATATGTGTCCTATTGATACAAAATAAAGATTGGCTAAGAGCTTATGAGGTGTAGAACATGCTCTTGTTTTCGAAGCGGGTTCCAGGGTCTTTGATTTTGCGCTGTGTGTTAAGAATCATCAACCAGATGTGTCTAGATCAGACTTTTCTGTCACTCATGAGTTCATCAGACGGGACAGTGGGACGGCACAGCTCGGCTTGGTGCCCCCAGACCAGGTGGTGCCCTACGCGCTCTGCGTTATGTGCGTATTGGGGGCGGCGCTGCAGAAGACCTAATGAATTTAATCGGATTACTGAGAACAAATCATGGACAAGTTTGTGTCAAAGAGTTCCGTTGCCCGGAGCAACTGGAACAGAAGAGAGCGCGTTACAGGAATCACCTGAGATTCAATTTAAGATGCCGAGACGAAGGCGTATTACCACCAAGCCTAAAGATCAAAAATCCCATACCGACTTCTGAACGGGACACAGATCATAGAAAAA
>CM076398.1:37628169-37674475 GCA_038363315.1 Mugilogobius chulae
CATAAGAAAAAGATAATACAATCATCTCCATTCCTCAAGCCAGCATAACCAAAAACACGAATCTACGGCACTCCAAAAATCAGCGCAACCCTAAGACCCATACAACTGTAAAAAATAAAATGCACTTCAACTTAAAAATGTAAGTTCAATTTCTGCCTCAAAAAGTTTTATGTTGATTAAACTCATGTGTGGAGTTCGTCTACATTCTCTCTCTTCTTTCTCACTCTTTCTTCCATTTTCTCCCCCTTTCGCTCCTCTTCTGTCGCTTTTTCTGTTTCTTCTTCTCCCTCTCTCTCCTCTCTGTCTCTCCCTCCCTCTCTGCTTCTCCCTCCCTCTCTCTCCCTCTTCTCTTCTCTCTCTCTCCTCCCTCTCCTCCCCTCTCTCTTTTTTTCTGTTTCTTCTTCTCCCCCCCTCTCTCTCTCTCTCTCTTCCCTCCCTCTCTCCCTCTCTCTCTTTTTTCTGTTTCTTCTTCTTTCTTCTCTCTCTCTCTCTCTCTCTCCCCTCTCTCTCTTTTTCTGTTTCTTCTTTCTCTCTCTCTCTCTCCCTCTCTCTCTCCCTCTCTCTCTTCTGTTTCTCTTCTCCCTCTCTCTCTCTCTCTTCTCTCCTCCCTCTCTCTCCCTCCTCTCCCCCTCTCTCTCTTTTTCTGTTTCTTCTTCTTTCTCTCTCTCTCTCTCTCTCTCCCTCTCTCTCTTTTTCTGTTTCTTCTTCTTTCTCTCTCCTCTCTCTCTCTCTCTCTCCCCTCTCTCTTTTTTCTGTTTCTTCTTCTTTCTCTCTCTCTCTCTCTCTCCCCTCTCTCTCTTTTTTCTGTTTCTTCTTCTTTCTCTCTCTCTCTCTCTCTCTCTCCCCTCTCTCTCTTTTTTTCTGTTTCTTCTTCTTTCTCTCCCTCTCTCTCTCTCTCTCTCTCTTCTCTCTCTCTTTCTCTCTCTCTCTCTTACAACTTAAAAGTCTAATTTGAAAACCTTTGACTCACATTGTCAAGTTTTATCAACATAAAGATTCAAGTTAGTTTAACTTTTTGGCCCAGTGTAGTAGACAGCATAGGATCAGTAACATACAACCTATCCACTCTTGGACATACAAAACAACACTGCAAGAATGCCAAACAGCTGGCACAAGAACTGAAGGTTATCAAAACGCATAAAGAGGAAATATTCACATCACATGACGTTGTCTCCCTACAGGCAAAAGGAAGGGTTTGCGATGGGAGACCTGCTGTCAGCCATAATGACTCTGTGGAAGAGATACGTGGACGACATCCTGCAGATAATAAAAGCTCACAAACCATCTTAATATACTGGACCACACAAAGAGATGGGCGATATTGACAAAAATGCATATCTCAATCATTTTTTGTCATATTTCGATGACGATAATCAGGCGATAATATGTCAATCCAACAAAAAAATCCCAAACATGTCTTTACACAAATTAGTTAAAGTTTAATTATACCATGGTCTTTGAGAATGCCAATGCTAACTGCCGTGCGTTAAGAATGCATAACACACAGGTAGTTCAGGCAACAGCCAAATCACATTCCAAATCACTGCTCTGTGGCCGTCACCATAACAACGGGTAAATAAATGCTGCCAGTTGAGAAAGTGAGCCATAAATATGATTGATTGCGATGTACATTTGAATATTTTTGGACCATCAACATTTTGAAGAATGAGAAGAAGAGACAAAGCAAAATCAAAGAGAAGAAGTGTGTAGGACCTTTTCTGCAACAGACAAAGAGAGAAAAACATGGAGCAATGTTCTATCTATTGTGTCCTCTCCAAATGATACTTCCTCTTCATGTGACCTGTCTCAGACACATTCTAACAACAAACCACCAATCTAACTGTACCATTAATGGAAATGCCCAGTTTAATCATTAAATCTAAGTGTGATCTTTTATCTTTGATTTTAAAGGGTTGATATACTGTATTTACTGTAACCTCATTCAATATTTAATCTCATTACATTAATTTACATTTGTTGTTTATAATTCTTGTATAATTATAAACTAAATGAACAACTTATGCATTCTATTTTTTCATGGCAACAGTTGCTATAATTTCGTTAAGCCAGGCTCATCACTATAACAACAGACAAACAAATGTAAACAACTTCTATCAGTGTGGAGGAACTAGTTTTGTGTAAAACACAGAAATAACTAATATCTCAAACATTAATATATCATAAGCACAATTTTAATATTCACAGATGAGCTATTGCACTTTGTAGCCGTGGTATAAGCGCAATAAACAACGAGGAGCCGTGCGTTATGCAGTTTTAATGCACTCCGCGGAGGAACACCACTCCGCTTCACGTCGTGGTGTTCTAAGACTCCACGTCGTGCGTTAAAACTGCATAACGCACGGCTCCTCGTTGTTTATTGCTTACTTATCAAATATGAATGTATTGAACTTCGAATGATTGAGTAAAAACACACGCCCCTTTTTCAAAACTTGTAATTTCTCACTGTTTTGACCAAATATTCGGGCTAAATAATCATTCGCTCAGAAAAAATGCAGGTAAACAAGATTTTTAAATGTTAAAAAAACAAGTGTTTTTCTTATACCAATTTGTCTGTCACCACAGAGTTTTTTATTGACTAAACGATTTTGAAGCAAAATGTGAAAAGAAAAATTGAAGGAAATCTTGGCTTTAATGCTATTTTTAGTATTTTCACACTGCTCTTTTTGAAGACTTTTTATTTTATTTTATTGCACAATATTCATATCTTCAGAACAACATTCACGATATGATCTAAAATTCAATATATTGCCCAGCTCTAACCACACAGACAATATCAAATTCACACACGGAGAAGAGACAGACAAGGCCATACACTTTCTGGACTTGGACGACGGCAGCATAAAAATAAAATATACCGCAAGCCCACCCGCACCGATCAATACCTTCTTTGGACATCAGAACATCCCACAGCACACAAACTATCAGCTGCAAGAACACTTTTTGACCGGACCAATCTCATGCAAGGCAAGTTTATTTGTATAGCACAATTCATACACAAAGCAATTCACAGTGCTTTACAAGGCAGGAAAATGCATCAAAATTAAATAATCAGCATAAAATTTACTTTAAAAAGAAGTAAAGAAATAAAGAGTGCAGACAAAGTATTTCAGTCATATGCACAGATAAAAAGACATGTTTTCAGCCGAGATTTAAACATTGTCACAGTGGAGGCCTGTCTTACATCATCAGTCCACGTTTAGTCCTGACTCTGGTCCACGTTTAGTCCTGACTCTGGTCCACGTTTAGTCCTGACTCTGGTCCACGTTTAGTCCTGACTCTGGTCCACGTTTAGTCCTGACTCTGGTCCATGTTTAGTCCTGACTCTGGTCCACGTTTAGTCCTGACTCTGGTCCATGTTTAGTCCTGACTCTGGTCAACATTTAGTCCTGACTCTGGTCCATGTTTAGTCCTGACTCTGGTCCATGTTTAGTCCTGACTCTGGTCCACGTTTAGTCCTGACTCTGGTCCATGTTTAGTCCTGACTCTGGTCCACGTTTAGTCCTGACTCTGGTCCATGTTTAGTCCTGACTCTGGTCCACGTTTAGTCCTGACTCTGGTCTACGTTTAGTCCTGACTCTGGTCCATGTTTAGTCCTGACTCTGGTCCATGTTTAGTCCTGACTCTGGGCACCAGCAGGAGGCCAGTCCCTGAGGTCCTCAGAGTGCGAGATGGTTCATAACGCACTAACATGTCAGAGATGTACTTTGGTGCTAGTCCATGGAGAGACTTAAACACAAGCAGAGCTGTTTTAAAGTCTATTCTCTGAGCCACTGGAAGCCAGTGCAAAGACCTAAGCACAGGACTAATGTGATCGTACTTCCTGGTTCTGGTCAGGACTAATGTGATGGTACTTCCTGGTTCTGGTCAGGACTCGAGCAGCAGCGTTCTGGATGTACTGCAGCTGTTTTACAGCTCGTTTGGATAGGCCGGTGAGCAGGCCGTTACAGTAGTCTAACCTACTGGAGACAAATGCATGGATAAGCCTCTCCAGGTCAGGCTTTGACACTATACTTTTGATTTTGGCAATGTTTTTAGATGGTAAAAAGCTGCTGATGTTATTGACTTAATGTGGCTGTTAAAGTTCAAGTCTGAGTCCATTATTACCCCCAGATTTCTAACTTGACTCATCACACAGGAAGATGATAAGAAGGAGGAGGAGGAGCAAATCACAAATGCACTTAAAAACTGTAAATACCCAAATGGGCCATCAACAAAGGAAAACGGCAAGCACAACAGAAAAAAATAAGAAGCAAACAAACAAGAACACAGAAAAACAAAACAGGACCATGGTGACATTACCGTATGTGAGAGGGATAAATACAAAGAGCACTGAACAAGCATAACATCAGCACTCAACCACACACAAAGCTACGACAGTTATTTGTTCATGCTAAAGATAAAATAGAACAAGACCGCAAGTGCAACGTTATTTATGAAATTCAAACAAAACATACGTAGGCGAAATCAGCAGAACCTTCAACACACAAAAAAAGTAAGAGAACCACCTGATGGACTGGGACAACGCCAGAGTCAGAGGCACCGAAAGCAACAAACACCATCGCTGGATCAGGGAGGCCATCGAAATCCGAAAACGCGCCCACCAGACTGTAAATCGGGACGAGGGGCGTACCAACTCTCTCACACCTGGGACACAGTTCTGAAGAGGTCGGACTGCAGACGGCGCATAAGTACGGCGCAAGTAGGAAAATGGCGCCAAAACCTGTATAAACCAGCTGACCAGACACGTCACAGAACACCAAGGCTGTGTCCGAACGTCCACACTCGTTCCCTGTCCACTCAATTACTACATAGTCCTGTCCTGTTCAGTGACTGGTCAGTGACTCATTCATCTGGTCTTTTGGACACGATGTCACTACTTTCATCTGACGCAGGTCATGTGACTCTCCCCCTTGAGTTTCTAACAGTCGGCAAAAAAGTCCGATAAAAATGAACTTTTGTAATAAATACTGGTCCAGTCCGTCTGACACGAGCATATTTAAGGACTACTAATCATAACACCGGGCTCACACTGCCTCCAGATCCAGATCCATATCCATATCCATATCCGGATCCGGATCCGTCTGGGTCCGGTTGTCACTCACACTGCCTCCAGAATATGCATGTGTATGTACAGACTCTGCTGGCCTCGCGAGACCACGATTCACGGGGATTCACGCTACACTTGGGAGTTTCGGGGAGTTTACGTGATCTCTGCACATGGATATGTAAACAGGGAACACTTGCGCCGTGTTTTGGGCTTATTTCACGTCACTTCATTTTCTGTTGGATTTTCGACACATAATGGGTAAGTACGGGACGTTTATTTACCTCCTGTGTGTTCAATAGTCGCGTATATGTCGAGCATTTTGCTGTATTTGTTGTAGTAGCAGAAACGTAATGTTTTTACTTTGAAAACCACCGGATTCACTTCACCCGCGAGCGCTTGGTTTCCTGTTTGTCGTGTCTTCTTTTCACAACTTTACCATAAAGGGCTCCGGAGCGCTCCGGCAGTCCGGAAAAATTTAAATGAAACGGAAACGATACGGACGTACGGAGCAGAGCCGGACCGGACGGATCGCGGTGTGAGAGCCTCTCATTAGTTTCAAGAAACGGAAAGCCTCCGTACGCCGGACCGGAGTACGGACTGGATCCAGTGTGAGACCGGGGTAACACAAGTCTGGTTTAACTTGGACAATACAATTAACCACAAACAGACTGGATAATTACAGCCCAAACTAAGGTAAGCAGCTAACGTTAGCATCTTCGCGGCTAGCGGCTTCAGTTCTGAGTGTTTTGTTTCTTCTCCGACTCAACAGTGAGTTCAAGCGGCTCCTTAACGTCTTTACTTCAGTCGTGTTGTTTACAGTTAAAGACCTGACGCTGTCTGTGTTGTTTTTTCTGATTCTCGCAATGAATTGTGGTCCATATTGACCGTTCTAGTGCCATCGATGCTCACTACTTTTCCAGATGCATTGTGGGACATTTTGAGTCACTACTTTTTGACCCACTGGACATTCAGACACCACTACAACATGTCGTGACCCCTGAATAGTGCACTATGTAGTAGTTAGGGCTCACATTCAGACACAGCCCAAGTGACACTTCTGAAGAACGCTACAGTCAAGGCCTGGATACAAACAGAGGTCTGTTCATAAGAAAAACCAACACATGAGAAAGAGGAGTGGAACCCTAAACCCTGTGGTCAGAGGGTGGGCTGTACCTGTACTGCAGCAGAATCGGGCTGGACTTGGACTTGGCTTTGAGATAAACCTGGAAAAACAAACAAACAAACCACACATGTTTTCATCGATCGGTTTGCTTCACGATCAATCACAAATACGTAGCAATAGGTTTCATTGTGCATAAAAAAAAACTAAACTTAAAAAGAGAGAAAGAGAGAGAGAGAGAGAGAGAGAGAAGAGAGAAAGAGAGAGAGAGGCGAAAGAGAGAGAGAGGCGAAAGAGACAGAGAGCAAGAGAGAAAGAGAGAGAGGAAGAGAGAGAGGAGAAAGAGACAGAGAGTAAAGAGAGAAAGAGAGAGAGAGAGAGAAGGAAGAGAGAGAGGAGAAAGAGAGAGAAGAAAGAGAGAGAAAGAAAGGAAGGAGAGGGGGGAAGAGGGACAAAGAGGGAGAGAGAAAGAGACAGAGTAAAAAGAGAGAGAGAGAAGGAAGAGAAGACAAAGATGGAAGAAAGAAAAGAACGAGAGGGAGGAAAGAGGGAGAGTTAGAGAGAAAGGAGAGAGGGAAGAGAGAGAAAGAAAGGAAGGAGAGGGGGGAAGAGGGAGAGAGAGAGAGAGAAGAAAGAGAAAGAGAGAGAGAGAGAGAGAAGGAGAGAGAGAGAGAAGGAGAGAGAGAGAGAGGAAAGAGAGAAAGAGAGAGAGGCGAAAGAGACAGAGAGTAAAGAGAGAAAGAGAGAGAGAGAGAGAAGGAAGAGAGAGAGGAGAAAGAGAGAGAAGAAAGAGAGAGAAAGAAAGGAAGGAGAGGGGGAAGAGGACAAAGAGAGAGAGAAAGAGACAGAGTAAAAAAGAGAGAGAGAGAGAAGGAAGAGAGAGACAAAGATGAAAGAAAGAAAAGAAAGAGAGGGGAAGAAAGAAGGAGAGTTTAGAGATAAAGAGAGAGAGGAAAGAAAGGGAGAGAGAGAAGAAAGAGAAAGAGTGAGGGAAGGAGGGGAGAGCGGAGAAGGAGAGAGGGGAAGAAAAGAGAGGAGAGACAAAGAGGAAATAGAGAGAAAATAGGGAGTGGAGAGAGAGAGAGAAGAAAGAGAAAGAGGAGAGAGAGAGAGAGAAGGAGAAGAGAGAGGAAGAGAGAAAGAGAGAGAGCGAAAGAGACAGAGAGTAAGAGGAGAAGAGAGGGAAGAAAGGGAAAGAGAGAGGGGGTAAGAGAGACAAAAGAGAGAGAGAGGAGAGAGAGAATAGAGAGACAAAAGGGAAGAAAGAAAAGAAAGAGGGGAAGAAAGAAGAAGTTTAGAGATAAAGAGAGAGAGGAAAGAAAGGAGAGAGAGAAGAAAGAGAAAGAGTGAGGGAAGGAGGGAGAGAGAGAAGGAGAGAGGGAAGAACGAAAGAGAGGAGAGACAAGAGGAAATAGAGAAAATAGGGAGTGGGAGAGAGAGAGAAGAAAGAGAAAGAGAGAAAGCAAGGAAATAAAGAAAGAGAGAGGGAGAAAATGACAAAGAAAAAGATTAGGGGAGAAAGAAGAGAGGGAGAGAGAGAAAACAAAAAAGGGAAAGAGAGAGAGAGAGAAGAAAGAAAAGAACGAAAGAAGAGGCGCGAGAGAAATAGAGAAAGAAGAAAGAGAGGGAAGAAAGGAAAGAGAGGGGGAAAGAGAGACAGGCAGAGAGAGAGAGCAAAAGAAGAGAGAAACAGAACTAGACACATTCACAGAGGAACCAGAGAGAGAGGGAAAGAAGGAGATTGAAAGAGAGAGAGAAGAAAGAGAGAGAGAAGAAAGAAGAGAGGAGAAGAGAGAAGAAAGAGAGGGAAGAAAGGAAAGGGGGAAAGAGACAAAGAGAGAGAGAGAGAGAGAGAGAGAGAAAGAGGGAAGAATGAAAATAAAGAAAGGGGAAGAAAGAGGGAGAGCTTAGAGAAAAAAGAGAGGAGACACAAAGAGGGAAATGGAGAGAAAATAGGGAGTGGGAGAGAGAGAGAGAGAGAAGGAGAGAGAAGAAAGAGAGGAGAGAGAAGGGAGAGAGAAAATAGAGAGAGAAACAAACAGAGGAACCAGACTAAACCAGAGGAACCAGACTAAACCAGAGGAAGCAGACTAAACCAGACTAAACCAGAGAACCAGACTAAACCAGAGGAACCAGACTAAACCAGAGGAACCAGACTAAACCAGAGGAAGCAGACTAAACCAGAGGAAGCAGACTAAACCAGACTAAACCAGAGGAAGCAGACTAAACCAGGCTAAACCAGAGAAACTAAACCAAGAACCAGAGTAAACCAGAGGAAACCAGACTAAACCAGACTAAACCAGAGGAACCAGACTAAACCAACTAAACCAGAGAACCAGACTAAACCAGACTAAACCAGAGGAAGCAGACTAAACCAGACTAAACCAGACTAAACCAGAGGAACCAGAACCAGACTGACCTGGGCGCAGTACAGCGTCATCAGGCTCAGGCTCATGAACTGCAGACACACCGGCAGACCGTACAGGACCCAGTACAGACCCGGACCAGGACCGGGACCGGCGCTGAAGTAGAAGGACACCATGAGAGTCCTGAGTCCAGACCAGAGCAGGACCAGAGCCATGAAGCAGGTCTGGTAACTGAGACGTTTGTGTCCGTACTTCAGGACCAACCACAGCTGAGCGTAAACGAACACGAACACGGCTCGAACAGAACCAGCTGGACCAGGACCAGGACCTGGACCAGAGGCCGAGGGAGCCAGGGACCTGAGGAGGAACCGGGACCAGAGGAGGGGCCGAACCAGGGACCGGACCACCACAGGCCAGGCCACGAGGGAGCGGACGAGCTCAGGGACGACCACATTCTCCACCTGAAAACAGACCAGGACCAGGACCTGAGGACAGACCAGGACCAGGACCTGAGGACAGACCAGGACCAGGACCTGAGGACAGACCAGGACAGGATGACTATATGTCTAGATCTACACATATTATTATACTTTGTACATTTATACTTTTAGAGTAGTTTTAACACTTCTTTGGTGTTTCCTCAGCCTTACTTTAGCTCTGCTCTGTTGGGAACATGAAAGATGCAAAGCTTGGTGGCATTTTTCAACTATAGTCTCAGTTGTAATAAGAAAGTAAAATGTTAAGATTGTCTAAAATGTGATTTTTTTTTAAACATAAGCCACAACAAGTGTGTATTAGTCACAGACTGCTGGTTAATGCTCTGCTCTGAGAAACACGAGAGGAGAAACTAGGGCTCGACTGACTTCTGGGCCGGCCCTGGGCTTAGGTAAACTAGGCTGCATGGGTGTCTTATAATTGCAGCCATAATAAAATGAAAATAGAATTCTTCCACTCATACGCTATAGTCAGTTATATTTTCATTGAGTTATGAACACAAACAGCTGATGAACTTATACAACTGCAAACAACCTCGACGATTGAAACCTCGTAAAACATGAGGCCAAAAATTCAAGCTCTAGTGTTTTTGTGTGTAAGAATGAAGCTTATTGGCAAAGTTCAACACTGCAGAGTGACTATTAGTACAAACTTACACATAAATGAACAATTGTAAACGATGCAGTTGGCAAAAGGGAAATCTTGCCTAAGGCGCCAAAAGGACTAGGGCCGTCCCTGGACTGACTGATTAAATCGGCCGATATGCACTTTAACAAGTCGTCGGTATAATCTACAGATGTGTTTCAGATGAATTTCATTATTGCTGCGTTCAGACCGGAGCGTCGGAGAGTTGGAGCGTCCAGAGTGTCCAGGTCACATGTTCAGTCAATGTAAACCTGCGTCTGAGGCGTCCAGCGAGTTTACATATGTAGGTCCAAAGTTAAAGTAGGTCTAAACCAGACTAAACCAGGTCTAAGGACTAAACCAGGACTAAACCAGGACTAAACCAGGTCTAAACCAGGTTCTAAACCAGGACTAAACCAGGTCTGAACCAGGTCTAACCAGGACTAAACCAGGTCTAACCAGGACTAAACCAGGACCAGGTCTAAAGGACTAAACAGGTCTAAAGACTAAACCAGGTCTGAACCAGGTCTTCTAAACAGGTCTAAACAGGTCTAACCAGGATAAACCAGGACTAAACCAGGACTAAACCAGGTCTAAACCAGAAAACCAGGTCTAAACCAGGAACTAACCAGGACTAAACCAGGACTAAACCAGAGGTCTAACCAGGTCTAACCAGGACAACCAGGCAGAAACCAGACTAAACCAGGTCTAAACCAGGACTAAACCAGGTCTAAACCAGGACTAAACCCAACTGAAACCAGGTCTAAAACCAGACTAAACCAGGACTAAAGCCAACCAGGTCTAAAGGACCAGGACTAAACCAGGTAAACCAGGTAAACCAGGACTAAACCAGGTCTAAACCAGGACTAAACCAGTCTAAACCAGGTCTAAACCAGTCTAAACCAGGTAACCAGGACTAAACCAGGTCTAAACCAGGAACCAGGTCTAACCAGGTCTAAACCCAGGACTAAACCAGGACTGAAACCAGGTCTAAACCAGGTCTAAACCAGGTCTAAACCAGGACTAAACCAGGTCTAAACCAGGTCTAACCAGGACTAAACCAGGACTAACTAAACCAGGTCTAAAACCAGGTAAACCAGGTTCTAAACCAGGACTAAACCAGGTCTAAACCAGGTCTAACCAGGACTAAACCAGGTCTAAACCAAGACCAGGACTGAACCAGGTCTACACCGGTCTAAACCAGGTCTAAACTAAAACCTAAACAGGGACTAAACCAGTCTAAACCCAGGACTAAACCAGGACTAAACCAGGACTAAACCAGGTTAAACCAGGAACTAAACCAGGTCTAAACCAGGTCCTAACCCAGGACTAAACCAGGTCTAAACCAGGTCTACTAAACCAGGTCTAACCAGGACTAAACCAGGTCTAAACCAGGTCTAAACCAGGTAACAGGTCTAAACCAGGACCAGGACTAACCGGTCTAACCAGGTCTACACCAGGTCTAAAGCCAGGATAAACCAGGACTAAACCAGGACTAAACCAGGTCTAAACCAGGACTAAACCAGGTCTACACCAGGTCTACACCAGGACGAAACCAGGTCTAAACCAGGACCAGGTAAACCAGGTCTAAAACCAGGTCTAAACCAGGACTAAACCAGGTCTAAACAGACTAACCAGTCTAAACCAGGACTAAACCAGTAAACCAGGACTAAACCAGGTCTAAACCAGACTAAACCAGGACTAAACCAGTCTAAACAGGTCTAAACCAGGAACTAAACCAGGACTAAACCAGGTCTAAACCAGTAACCAGGACTAAACCAGGACTAAACCAGGTCTAACCAGGTAAACCAGGACTAAACCAGGTCTAAACCAGGACTAAACCAGGCTAAAACCCAGGACTAAAGCAGGACTAAACCAGGCTAACCAGGTCTGAACCAGGGTCTAAACCAGGTCTAACCAGGACTACACCCAGGTCTAACCAGGACTAACCAGGTCTAAACCAGGTCTAAACCAGGTCTAAACCAGGACTAAACCAGGACTAAAGGCACCAGGTCTAAACCAGGACTAAACCAGGACTAAACCAGGTCTAAACCAGACTAAACCAGGTCTAAACCGCTAACCAGGCAACCAGGCTAAACCAGGACTAAACCCAGGTCTAAACCAGGTTCTAGAACCAGGTCTAAACCAGTCTAAACCAGGTCTAAAACCAGGTCTACAACCAGGACTAAAACAGGTCAACAACCAGGTCTAAAAGGAAAAACCAGTCTAAACCAGACTTTAACCAGGACTTACCTTTTGCCTCTTGCAGACTCAGTTTAGTCTCTCGCTCCATTTTGTGCATTTTCATCTTTTACGTTCAGAAGAATGAATGAAGCCGAAGCACGCGGAAGCCCACGCGCCCCGGTCCGCCCCCGACACGCGCGCGTGCACAGCCCCGCTCCCGTGCACGAGACAGAAACGGGCGTGCCCGAAACACGAGAGAGGAGAGAGAGAGAGAGAGGGATGAACGAACGTGCGTCTGTTACGTAATCCCGGTGTGATCGCGTGCTGCTGCCGGTCCGTCTGTGCGCGCGCGAGGACAGAACGTGCAGCAGGACACCGCCCTCTCCGCGCGCCGGTGCTCGCTGTCACGTGAGCAGAGGAGAGGCAATGATTGGACGAGAGAGAAGAGGATGCTGAGGATGAGAGAGAGAGAGAGAGAGAGAGAAAAGGCAAGGGAAGAGACAAGAGGAAAGAGAGCGTCAGAGGGAAGGAGAGAGGGAGAGAGAAGGGGGAGAAGCAAAAACAAAAGGAAAGAGGGAGAGGTGAAGAAGAAATGGAGAGTGAATGGTTGAGAGGAGAGAGAGAGAGGGGAGGGAAGGGGAAAGAGAGAAAGAGGGAAGGAGAGAGGAGAGGGAAAGAAGAGGGGAGAGAGAAGCATGGGGAAGAGAGGAATGAGAGAGAGAAGGGGGAGAAGCCAAAAGAGAAAAAGAGAAGAAGGAAACAGGGAGAGAGAAGAGAGAGAGAGGTGGAATGAGGGAGGAGAAAAGAGGAGAGAGAGAGAAGGAAGAGAAGCAGACACAGATAGAGAGAGAGGGAATGAAAGGGGGGAGAGAGAGAGAGAGGAGGCACTGGGGAAGAGAGAAATGAGAGAGAGAGAGAAGCAAAAGAGAAAGAAGGAAACAAGGAGAGAAAAAGAAGAGGGAGAGAGAAGGAATGAGGGAGGAGAGAGAGAGAAGATGATGCTGTGAGAGAAGAAACAGAGTTGGAGGAGGAAAAGTTCTATAGTTGGAGCTCCTGTTACGTAATAAAGACGTAAACTGACGCACGAGACGGGTTTTTTTCACTCAGTGGTGGAAACTGGAGGCGCCAGTCTCACAGAATCCACCAGAGGGCGCCACTGGAGCGAGAGAACCAGAGTCAGAGCAGAGTTCAGGGTTTAAACTTTTACATTCGAGTCAAAAGGAAACGTAATAAGGCCCGGGGCGAGATCAGGCCCTTCACAGTTAAACTTGGCCCCTGATCCAAAAAGTGAAAAGGATTTGTTCTTCTTCAGTGTTTTGTTTTGAGGTTGGGGTCTTGTGAAGGTCTAGATTTTGGTGTTTCAGAGGCTTTAGCAGGACGTCCGACTGTGTTTGTGTCTGTGTGTCAAACTGCACTGACCTCGTCCTTATCTCTCTCTCTCTTTCTCTCTTTTATCTGATCTTCTCTTTTCCTGGTCAGGCTCCATGAACCCTGCTGCCCCCCCCCCCCCCCCCCCCCCAACCATCCCTCCTCCTAACTCTCTCTCCTTTTCTTCCTTTCTCTTTACTCTCTTTCTTTCTCTCTCTTGTATCTTTTGCCCTCTCCTCTCTTTTTCTCTCCTTTGGCTTTCTCTCTCACTTTCTCTCTCTCTCTCCCTCGCTCTCTCTTTCTCTCTCTCTCCCCCCACCCCCTCTCTTCCCTTTCTCTCTTTTCTTTTCTCCCTCTTTATCTCTTTACTCTCTCTTCTCTCTTTGCTCTCTCTCTTTCTCTCTCCTCTCTCTCCCCTTCTCTCTCTTTTCTTTTTCTCTTTATGTCTCTTTTCTCTCTCTCTTGCTCTCTCTCCTCTCTCTCTCTCTCTCCTCCCCCTCTCTCTCTTCTCTCTTTGCTCCTCCTCTTCTCTCAGTCCTTCTTCTCTCTCTCTCTCTCTCTCTCTCTGCTCCTCCTCTTCTCTCTCTCTCCCCCCCTCTCTCTCTTCTCTCCTCTCTTTCTCTCTCCTTCTCTCTCTCTCTTTTGCTCCTCCTCTTCTCTCAGTCCTTCTCTCTCTCTCTCTCTCTCCTGCTCCAGTCCGCGGTCTCTCTCTCTCCCTCCGGCCGCTCTTCTCTCTCCTCTCTCCGGGTCTTTTCTCTCTCAGACCTGGGACTCTCTCGTGATGGCTCTGTCCCGTCCTCTTCTCCTCCTCCTCCTCCGGTCGTTCTTCTTCCTCCCTCTTCTCTCTCTCCCCGGGGCTCGCGCGCTGCTGCTCCGGGACCTGTTTCCGTTCGGGGATCACGCCGGGGACCAGACGCTCTCTCCCGGGTCAGACTCGTCCGCGGAGCTGGAGCTGGAGCCGGAGCTGTGGTTCTTCAGCGGACGCTTCAGTAAAGTCCACGTGAGTCACACATTTTATGTTTTAACAATTACAATCTGAACACAAGTCTGCAGGAGTCACTGTTTTTTTCACTTTTAAATCAGAGCAGTTTCAAGTCTTAATGTATTTAAAACGTATTGGTAACCTACATCATTTATGATTATTTCTGTGGCTCTCACTTTGATTGCACAAACAAATCTTTTAAACCAGGAGAGCAGAGTGTTAAAGGTCTGGTTTCACTCTGCAAACACGCTTCAGGTTTAAATCTGACAACTTCCTCTCATGTTTTCATTTTGGCTGCAGTTATATATATATACTTATAAACAATGTCGGGAGTAACTAGTTACTGTAATATATTTGTAACTAGTTATTGTATATTCCACTTTTCAGTAACTAAGTAGTGTAATGCTGCGTTCACACCGGACAGCTAAATACGCCAAGACGCTGTCCGGTCTGAACGCAGCATACTCGTTACTCGTTACTCATTAAGTAGTTACAATCTGAGTAACTCAAGTTACTTTTATATAAATTAATTGCTTTTATATTCTATTGAAAACGTCACTTCAGGACCAAAACAACACTAAAATACTGTCTGTCGACTTAAAGGTAAATCAAATATTAAGAGGAAAATGTGTTGGGACGTCACATTTCCACAAATTAACCAGTAAACAAGTGTGAATGTAACAGGATTAGTGTTGTATAATGTCTTAACAAATGTGTGATAACTCACAGTAGTGTACCTCAGTTACATTTCTGAGACAGTAATATTGTAATACAAATGTATTACATTTTTCTCCCTGTAACTTTATAATGCAGGGCTATTCAAATAGCGGCCCGCGGGCCAAATGCGGCCCGCGAAGCAGTATGATGTGGCCCACCTTGGTAAAATGGGCCATGGACTGGGCCACATTGCAAAGAAGCCTGGGAAACCCTCTGTATCTGATTTACAGTGAACAGTGGTGGATTTACAGCAACATAATACTTTGAAATAAAGACTGGCCCATCATAATAAAGTGGGCCAGGGACTGGGCCACATTTCTTGGTTAGATCTGGTCAGCTAAAATTCCAGTGATATTTGTTTTGTTCACTTTTGTTTTGGTTCACAGATTGTTCTCTAGTCTTGTTCCAAATGAAGGTTCATCCTGAAGTAGCAAGTTAATTCATCTCTGCTAGTGTAAACCTGTTCTATGACAGAGCAATTTAGACTTATTTTGAATTTACTAAACATAAGTTCTTGGTGCAGTTTTATATATTCGGCCTATAGACCATAGTCCTCTGTTGTAAAATATAACTGAATAGTCCTGCTGTAGAGCAATAAAAACAGACGGAGCATTAGTTATTATCACTAGGCCTATAGAAACAACTCTGGTCTTGGGCACAATCTTGCGTCAAAAACTGCGATCTATTGTGCAACTGCCCGCCCCCCAAGCCGTGGTCCTCGATAAAATCTGGCCCTCTGAAAAATAAAGTTGAATAGCCCTGTTATAATGTATTACAGTTTTAGAGTAACTTACCCAACACTGTTTATAAATGTCTTTTTACAAACAAAGTGAAACAGGAGAGGACCACCCAAGCTCAGCCAATCAGAGCGCAGCATTCCGCTCCTGATTAGAACTCTAATACTGTGTAATATGGTCGACAGAACTGGTCGACAGTCAGACGGACTCTCTTGTATAACTGAACCTCCTTCTCCTGAGGATCTCTGAATCGGGATGTGACGATATTTCAGTATTGTGATTATTGTGATGAAAAATATCACATTTTAGTGATTATTCACGTTTACTATCACCACGACCAAACAACAATAGACAATCATTCTCATTGTGTAACATGCACATTTTGATTAAACTAAACTTTCTGAGGGGTGCACGGTGGCAGAGTGGTTAGAGCTCAGGAGGTCGTGGGTTCGACTCCCGGGTCAGACCAGATCAACCTCTCATGATCTCTCTCTCTTTGCATGTTCTCCCCGTGTCACTGTGAGTTTCCTCCACCTGCATGTTTAGGTTCATTGGGCGTCACTGTGAGTGAATGAGAGAGAGAATGTTTGTCTGTAACTCTGCGACGAGTCAGCCACTGTCCAGGGTGTCCCCCGCCTAAGGCCCAAAGTCACTGGGAGATCGGTTGATATGTATTCCATTTTTTATATGTATTTTTGGCCATTGTTGTTTAAGCACCAGATATTTGCAGATTTGATCCAAAACAACTGAAACAAAACACATCTGCAGCAAGAATATATCATCTTCTTTTTCTTAGTTCAATATTTTATCCATTCGATTCTATAGTGTTTGGAATAATCACGATTATTGATTAAGCTGATCATCTGGACAGGCCTTGACTCTGAATCGGTCACAAATCCTTGAGTTCTTCTTTTACCCTATAACTCTAACATTTGGACGACACGTTGGTCCTTTTAGGTTTTTCTCATGTCCAGTCGGATGAACACGTCTGAGTTTGGATGGTTTGTGCAGTTGACTCGCTCAGCTTCAGCTCCTGCGTCCTTTAGGTCTCTCTCGTTTCCTCTGGGACTTTGTGAATCAAGAACGTCTGGAATAATTCTTCCATTCAGAACCTCACCTGTCTGAGAGTATTCACCTCGGCTCTCACGCTTTAGGACCTCGACCTGTCAAAGTCCAGTGCAGAGTTACCTGGTTCAGACCTGGTTTAGACCTGGTTTAGTCCTGGTTTAGACCTGGTTTAGACCTGGTTTAGTCCTGGTTTAGTCCTGGTTTAGTCCTGGTTTAGACCTGGTTTAGACCTGGTTTAGTCCTGGTTCAGACCTGGTTTAGTCCTGGCTCAGACCTGGTTTAGTCCTGGCTCAGACCTGGTTTAGTCCTGGCTCAGACCTGGTTTAGTCCTGGTTTAGTCCTGGTTTAGTCCTGGTTTAGACCTGGTTTAGTCCTGGTTTAGACCTGGTTTAGACCTGGTTTAGTCCTGGTTTAGTCCTGGTTTAGTCCTGGTTTAGTCCTGGTTTAGTCCTGGTTCAGACCTGGTTTAGTCCTGGTTTAGTCCTGGTTTAGTCCTGGTTAGTCTGGTTTAGTCCTGGTTTAGTCCTGGTTTAGTCCTGGTTTAGTCCTGGTTTAGTCCTGGTTTAGTCCTGGTTTAGTCTGTTAGCCTGGTTTAGTCCTGGTTTAGTCCTGGTTTAGTCCTGGTTTAGTCCTGGTTTAGTCCTGGTTTAGACCTGTTTAGACCTGGTTTAGTCCTGGTTTAGACCTGGTTTAGTCCTGGTTTAGACCTGGTTTAGACCTGGTTTAGTCCTGGTTTAGTCCTGGTTTAGACCTGGTTTAGTCCTGGTTTAGTCCTGGTTTAGACCTGGTTTAGTCCTGGCTCAGACCTGTTTTAGTCCTGGTTCAGGCCTGGTTCAGACCTGGTTCAGTCCTGGAACTAAGCGTGTGAAGAATGTGGGTCATGTGACTGGCTCAGGTTGGATTCTTCTGTGTCTGAACTGTTTTTATCTGAAGTGATTCCTCTTTAAAAGGAGGAAACATGTTTGAGGTGAATAAATAAAAAACCTGTGGCAGGTCAGACAGTTTTAAACAAACACAGAGGTCAAAGGTCAAAGTGTCTCTGAACCAAAACAAGTCAAATAAAACTTAAATGTTGACGTAGAGCAGTGATGCAAAGACAAAAGATTAAAAAGACCTTTCAAAAACAAGAGAATGTTCCAGTGCAATAATCTCCAGTGTAATAATCTCCAGTGTAATAATCTCCAGTGTAATAATCTCCAGTGTAATAATCTCCAGTGTAATAATCTCCAGTGCAATAATCTCCAGTGTAATAATCTCCAGTGTAATAATCTCCAGTGTAATAATCTCCAGTGTAATAATCTCCAGTGTAATAATCTCCAGTGTAATAATCTCCAGTGTAATAATCTCCAGTGTAATAATCTCCAGTGTAATAATCTCCAGTGCAATAATCTCCAGTGCAATAATCTCCAGTGCAATAATCTCCAGTGTAATAATCTCCAGTGCAGTAAGAACCTGGTTGTTTTGAGCAGAAAATGTTAGTTTCAAGTTCTCTTGACAGGATTTTTAATCAGATCTTTTCTTGATTCAAACAATTATGACTTAAAACAGAAATGAATTAGTGATGCACCGATCCAGCTTTTTCTGTTCCAATACCAATACCGATACTTTGGCTTTAAGTATCTACGATATCAACTTACTAATGTAAGGACTAATACAAATGTCCTTCAAATAAGTTTTATATCAGGTAAATCAGGAGAGAATCAAGTCAAATAATCTGAGTAAGACTACCAGCCAGATCTTGCCCTTTGTCCTAGTCAGTCTTAGCCTTGGTCTTAATTATTCCTCTGTTGGCCACTAGTGGCTCTCTCCAAGCTCTATACACTGTCAGTGTAGAAGGTGTGGCTCCAGCCAGATGTGAGGGTACAGTTTTGTTCATTGAACCAGACACATGCTCACGCCTGTGACAAGTGAGCAGCTGCTTTAGGATCACAGGCAAAAGAGAACTGTAGCAGCAACTTCAGTTTGGAAAAAAACTGTAATAATAGAAATCTATTTGGTGGAAGTCTATTTACTTGACAGACTTGATCAACTTTGTCTAAAAATGTGTCTTGTGTTTTACATAAAGCTTGTTGACTTAATAAAAAAGATAATCAGATGTGAGAGTGAACATGGGTCAGTGTGAATGCTATGGAAAGGCCAAAGAGGCCATCATGTATTTTTTAAACCATTAAAAAAATGTTGGCCTCATTTTTAGACAAAGTTGTTAAAGTCTGTCAAGTAAATAGACTTTCACCAAATAGATTTCTATTATTACAGTTTTTTCCAAACTGAAGCTGCTGCTACAGTTCTCTTTTGCCTGTGATCCTAAAGCAGCTGCTTTAGAGCTTTTTAGCTGTAGAGTCCAGAGTCTGGTCCAGAGTCTGGTCTTGTAGAGTCCAGAGTCTGGTCCTGTAGAGTCCAGAGTCTGGTCCAGAGTCTGGTCTTGTAGAGTCCAGAGTCTGGTCCTGTAGAGTCCAGAGTCTGGTCCTGTAGAGTCCAGAGTCTGGTCCAGAGTCTGGTCTTGTTTCCGGTCTATAATGAGACCAGACTCAGTGTGAGTCCGGCCCCGGGGCCTCAGTGTGAGACCTCAGTCTGGACTTTAGATCCACAAACGTCTCTTATAAACTGGAGCTTTATTTTGTGTTTTGTGTTTATTTATTTTTTCTAAAACAAACATTTAGATAAAAACACAAGTTTTATTTGTGCCATTTCAAATAATAAGAAAATCAGATCGAAAAGACAGAACACAGAACATGACATAAGATATCCCCTGATCCTGGTCTGGTCCTGGTCCTGGTTTTGGTCCTGTCCTGGTCTAGTCCTGGTCTAGTCCTGGTCTAGTCCTGGTCTGGTCCTGGTCCTGGTCTGGTCCTGGTCTAGTCTAGTCCTGGTCTAGTTCCTGTGGAGTCTCAGCAGGAGAAACATCTGTTACATCAGAGCCACTCCTCAGATTCCTCCAGACAAACACTGAGACTGAGACCTGGTTTAGACCTGGTTTAGACCTGGTTTAGTCCTGGTTTAGACCTGGTTTAGACCAGACTTAGACCTGGTTTAGACCTGGTTTAGTCCTGGTTTAGTCCTGGTTTAGTCCTGGTTTAGTCCTGGTTTAGACCTGGTTTAGACCAGACTTAGACCTGGTTTAGACCTGGTTTAGACCTGGTTTAGACCTGGTTTAGTCCCTGTCTCCTCAGACTGTGTCAGATGCCCTCCCAGAGGGAGAATCATTTCCTTTCTCTCAAACAGAATCATGTTTAGTCACAAAATCCACTTTGAAATGAAAACAAACTGTAGGAAGTCTAGACCCCCCCCCCCCCTCTCTCTCCCCCTCTCTCTCTTCTCTCTCTCTTTCTCTCCCTTTCTTCTCTCTCTCTATTTCTCTTCTCTCTTTTTTCTCTCCTCTCTCTCTCTTTCTCTCTTTCTTTTCTCTCTCTCTTCTCTCCTCTCTCTCTTTCTTTTTTCTCTCTCCTTTTCATTTAAAGTTGTAACCAGGAAATCGGCTGAACTGGGCCGATACCGATACTCTAAACTGCCGATATCTGATCCCAGTCAAACTAATGAGCTTACACAGTCTTGTTTCCATATTAGTGTAAATCTGTGTGTTTCTTTTAGACAAATCCTTTCATCTCGACTGTGTTTTTGTGTTTTTGTCTTCGTGTCTCAGCAGCTGCTCCTCTTCAGTCTGAGCAGAGTTTATAAACCTGTGTGTGTGTGTAGAGCTGTGTTTATATACTGTATAGATGTGTGTGTGTGTGTACTACATGTGTGTCTTTATTCATGTGTGTTTGAGGCTCCGGTGCTTCTAGACTGTGATGTGTCTGTTCTTTCTCTGGACCTGAACAGTTTGTCCAAACACACCAGATCATTCTCTAAACTCAGACTCTGTACAGGACTTTAACACAAACACAAGTATTTCATCTAAAACTCTTCTCATCTGTCTCACACTTTGAGTTTTTATCTGCAGAGACATTCTGAGTTTAGGAGAGACGTGGACATCTCACACAAACCACAAAAACAGACATTTCAGTGTTAAAGACAGAACTGAGGGCAGAGACTGGGACACACAGGGACACACAGGGACACACAGGGACACACCGGGACACACAGAGACACTCAGGGACACACAGGGACACACAGGGACACACAGGGACACACAGGGACACACCGGGACACACAGAGACACTCAGGGACACACCAGGACACACAGGGACACTCAGGGACACTCTGGCACGCAGCATGTTAAAGGAGACCTATTATGTTTAACCTTGTTATAACGGCTCCTTCATCATTAGTTTAACCAAAGTTATATTTAAACTGATTCATTCATGTTGGAGTAATCTTGTTTTGTTCTTCAGCTGCAGCTCAAGTGTCTCACCTACCACCTAGCCCCGCCCACTTGTCTGTATTTACTTGTTTTAATTCAAAAGATTAAAACTCAAAGTGAAGCATAAATGGTTAAGTATTGTCCCATAGTCACTTTCCAACAATAAAAAATAGTTTGGACTGGCAGACCGGGGTGGAGGTCCCGAAGAGAGACCGGGGTCCTGAAGAGAGACCGGGGTGGAGGTCCCGAAGAGAGACCGGGGTGGAGGTCCTGAAGAGAGACCGGGGTCCTGAAGAGAGACCGGGGTTCTGAAGAGAGACCGGGGTGGAGGTCCTGAAGAGAGACCGGGGTCCTGAAGAGAGACCGGGGTGGAGGTCCTGAAGAGAGACCGGGGTGGAGAGAGACCGGGGTGGAGGTCCCGAAGAGAGACCGGGGTGGAGGTCCTGAAGAGAGACCGGGGTGTGTGTTCCAAACTGTGGACCTGAGACTGAGGAGTGTGATTCCTTTATCACCGCTCCCCCAGGGACCAGAGGGTGTCCGGTTTGAGCCTCACAGAGACCAGAGGGTGTCCGGTTTGAGCCCCAGGGACCAGAGGGTGTCCGGTTTGAGCCCCAGGGACCAGAGGGTGTCCGGTTTGAGCCCCAGGGACCAGAGGGTGTCCGGTTTGAGCCCCAGGGACCAGAGGGTGTCCGGTTTGAGCCCCAGGGACCAGAGGGTGTCCGGTTTGAGCCCCAGGGACCAGAGGGTGTCCGGTACGTCTGGGTATTCCGATACGATTCCCAGTGTGTGCCCTGAGCTGGAGTCGAACAAGAAACAATCTTTGTGAGAAAAAAAGACAAATTAATCAACTATTTGGTCTAAATTCTGGTCTAATTAACAAACCCAGATTATAGGAAGATGCATCTTTTTACATTTTATTTTATTCACACAAAACGTCACGGTTATTTGGTCGGAGGAAACTGATTTTAAATATTTATCTTGAGTATAATATATCAATACAAATATTTAGACATAAGTACAGACAGACAAACTCCTGTGGGACTGACATGATGGTTTGAATTGACCAAGAGAAATAACCTCTTTAGTTCATCTTTAAACATCTTTAATAAAACCTGGTCTCGTGTCTCGTGTCTCGTGTCTCGTGTCTTATGTCTTATGTCTTATGTCTTATGTCTTATGTCTTGTGTCTTGTTCAGGTGTCTTCAAACGGCCTGGTGTCGGTGCAGCAGCTCCCCCCGCAGGCGCAGTACCTCCCCCAGACTCCGCCCTCCTTCGGTCTGGTGGCGGCGCTCATGGGAGACTTGGACCGGGGCCGGGTCCACTTCAGACTGGACCGGACTGCCCAGGTCCTGGACCGAGCTCAGACTCTGCTCCACAAGGCTTTCCCTCACAGACAGGACCGGCTGCAGACTCCAGGGGGCGCCGTGGTGGTCACCTGGGACAAGATGGCCGCCGCGGGGAGCCAGGGACCGGAGGTGAGCAGGGTTTATCAATCAGACTGATCGGGAAAAGTAAACTTACTGGAGAAGGTAGGTCTTGTTGAAGTCCGTAAACTAAAAGCTACAAAGCACTTCTTTTAAACTTTTCTGGTGAGAGTTTAGTGATGCACCGATACAGGGTCATCGACTACATGATATCGGTTCAGCTGATATCATAGTTGTACCTTTAATTGGACATAATGAGACTAACTTACAGGCTGGTGTTGATCCAGAATGTCTCATAATATTGGACGTTTTAATCAGATTAAATAACAGTTACACCACATAAAGTTCACACTGTATGACAAAATGTTTTATGTTTTAATAAGAAAGAAAAGTCCTTACACTGGTGTCGGTTGATATCGGGTATCGGCAGATACTTAAAGACAAAGTATCGGAATCGGTATCAGAACTGACTCACTAAGAATGAAAACATCTGCTCATCTTTAATGTCGTCCTCGTTTGTTTGAACTGAATCTCTGGCTGAGAGTTTGTTAAATGTGACTGAGTGGATCTGTTTTTACTGCAGCGGTTGATCTGGAGGAAGTTTGTGTCAGGATCGGGATTAGGACAGGACTTCATTAAATTTTGTTCAGTCAACTCTGAAAGCTCCTGCTATTTGAGATTTTATCCCTGTTCGACACTGAAGACACTTGTCCACAACGTCTTCTGGTCTCAGACTCACACTGGCATTGGTCGCTACATCCGGTGGCATGATCGTCCCAGTGGGTCGTCCCAGTGGGTCGTCCCAGTGGGTCGTCCAGTGGGTCGCCAGTGGGTCGTCCAGTGGGTCGTCCCAGTGGGTCGTCCCAGTGGGTCGTCCAGTGGGTCGTCCCAGTGGGTCGTCCCAGTGGGTCGTCCAGTGGGTCGTCCCAGTGGGTCGTGCCAGTGGGTCGTCCCAGTGGGTCGTCCCAGTGGGTCGTCCAGTGGGTCGTCCCAGTGGGTCGCAGTGGATCGTCCCAGTGGGTCGTCCCAGTGGGTCGCAGTGGATCGTCCCAGTGGGTCGTGCCAGTGGGTCGTCCCAGTGGGTCGCAGTGGATCGTCCCAGTGGGTCGTCCCAGTGGGTCGTCCCAGTGGGTCGTCCCAGTGGGTCGTCCCAGTGGGTCGTCCCAGTGGGTCGTCCCAGTGGGTGGTCCACAGCGTCTCCGCTCAGGCCCAGAAGCGGCGAGTCTCGGTTTGTGTGACCAACGACCAACTTTCCTTCTTGAAAACCCGGTTCTGAAGCTGCTCTTTCCTGTTCCAGCCATCACTGCATCTACAACAGATGACAAAGCATGATTTTTTTTTAAAGAGGATTGCTTCAGGACTTGCCCAAAATCATTTGGAGCTAACAACTGTGTCACTATGGCAACTACATCGCCGGATGTAACAACGATGTCAGTCTGAGACTGGAAGTGTTAAACCTACTGGACCAGGGTCATGTTGTGTTCCTCTCTCTGATTGTTGTCTCCTCATGACGTCGTCTTCGTTCTTGTTCTCTCCTCTGATTGGCTCCTGTGCTGATTGGCTGTTCCTCTCTCTGATTGGCTGGTATAATCTTCTCTCTGATTGGTTCTTGTCTTGTTGTTTCAGAGGAACTCGTTCCAGCTGCTCCTGCTGCTGATGAAGTCGTCTTCCTTCGCGCTGCTGCTTTATCCAGACTCAGAGCTGCAGTTCCTGTCGTCTCCTGCGGGGGGCGTGTCTCGGGCGCTGGGGGCGGGCTTTAGCGAGGGGCTGGTCTCTCATTGGTGGTGGGGACAGACTCAGGGGAAACAGGAGTGGCTGAGCTCAGAGGAGGAGGAGTCGGTGCAGAAGCTCTCACGGTCAGACTCTGAGTTTATGTTTCTGTACTTTTTATATTTCACATAAAACTGTTTCTAAGTCTGTGTGGAGTTTGGTTTGATCTGATCACAAACATGTGACTTACACCTTCACAAAGTTACACACTGGGGGTATTCCATGAAAGTGGCTTAATAAGTCCAGGTTTACCGTAAAACCCTGAGCTGAAACTAGCTTCATCTCCAACTTAAGCCTCAAGTGGTTCCATGAAAGAAATAAACCTGGGTCTGAACAACGCTAATTCAAGCTTGAAGATTAATCTGAGCTATAGACGCGCTCCCGCTGAATGTGACGAGACCAGGTTAATGGAGCGACGACATCACTGAGAATCAGAGAGAAAAAGTGTTTTTCCTCATGATCTGACAGAAACACGAGGAGCCAAAGTGCACACGGACCAGAGTTTGTTTCATGGTTTATTCTGATCCTGGGAGTGAGAGGAAAGACACTGCAGCCCCTCCTGTTCACTGCTGAGAAAGACGAGGCAGTTTACTCATCGGATTTGTGAGAAGACTCATCATTTTCTGAGGCAATGTGCAGTTTTCCACTCCACATGTGGAACTAGTCCCGCTGCGTAAAGTTATCACAAAGTTGGAGTGCAAGTCTTCACCACCAGAACTGACCAATCAGAGCAGGGAGTTGCTCTCACACTTTAGTTCTGCTTTCATTGCTTCATCCTTTAGAGAGCCAGCTGCATGTCTGTGGTACATCTTATGTAGTCTAGATGCACATACATTGTAGCGGCTTCTTTGTACAAACCTTGGAGCCGCTAGGAGAGAGCCAGAGTGGGTCCTGGGTTCGTAGCTTTGTGACGCGCTTAAACTATTGTTAACAAAGCTATGCGCTGAGATCCAACATGCGTTTTATAGGTTTATTAGGCTATACACACATAGCTATCAGCAGCGCAGCAAAGAGAAGAGTAAGAATGTGGAAAACAGAAAAGGAATGGATATGGTGAACAAAACCAGCGGTCAACACAAATTACGGCTACCCGCCCTGACACTCATCTGTGTCCCCAGGTAGTGCGCGCTTTTCACACACACACACACATGCACGCGCACCTGTCCCTGTGCCCCTTCTACCCAGGACCAATCACACGTACAGACACACAGTGCACCTTATTTCTGTCTCCTACATACGTGTTAATAGTTAAATGTATGTGGCTCTTTGTGCTGCCAATTTGACATTTGCTCTTTACAAACGCGTCTTTCCAAAGCGAGAGCGGCTCAAAAAAAGCAAAAAACAGCGAGAATGGCCAAAGCCAAATGAATTAAAAGTGACTTTATAAGTTGTGTTGGGACAGACAGAGTGTGGAAGTGTGCAGGATAAACATGAGATTTAAGTGTTTCTTTAGACATTTTATGAGACAAAGCTAAAATAATCCAGGTTTGTGTCTACTTACTTGTTACTGTAGTAACTTAGAGCCAACGCTAACTGAGTTAGTGGAACGGAAATGGCTTTAGCTCGCTTCATGGAATACCCCCATGTCTCTTTACACAGCAGTGTTTTCAAACAGAAACACTTCAGAGCCACAAAGTCCAACCTGAACCTGGACCTGAACCTGGACCTGGCCTATTCCTGTATCTGAGTCTGATACTGGGGTCGAACAGAAACGTTTGTGTGTGTGTTTATGAGCTCAAACATTTGTGTATCAAAGCTGTGAGTGCAAAATTGTGAAAATATGACTCAATGTAAGGTTTGTAAGAAGAAATCACTGAAATATCTCCAAAACTGTAGCAATGGTGGACAATTTAAAAATGAAAACGTCAAAAAAGCAGTAAAACCCAATCAGAACGATACGATAGTTTATTTTACAGTTATAAACCAGATTAAAACGCTTCTGCAGCTTCACTAAAGTAAGTCAGACTCACTCAAGATCAGACTTTACACGTTTATTCTGTTTTTATTTGTTAATCTAAACAGTTGTGTATTTTTAACCCTTTGTCGTCCGCAGAGGCTCAAACTGTGGAGTGGGCGGAGTCTGGGTTTTTGAGATCGGAGCCTCGGACTTTTCACAAATCGAACCCGGGACGGTCACATCTCTGCTCGACGACGTCACCACCGCCGCCGGCACCGTGACCCCGCCTCCTCCCGTCAGCATGTTACCGCGGCGACCGGACCCTCGCGTCTCCACGGCGACGACGACGACGACCACAGAAGAGCCAGAGTACTTTTACCAGGACGAGTTTAACAAAGACACGCAGAAGGTTTTAACCACGACTTTTACCACGAAAACCTCCACGGAACCTGAGAGAACGACCGCGAGGACCAGCACCAGGACCGCGGAGGACCAGAGGAGGACCACAGAGGACCAGAGAAGGACCACGGAGGCTCCCAGGAGGTCTACAGAAGGACCGCATCAGGACCACATTACAGCAAGTCCAGAGAGAGAGGCAGACACTAGACCAGAGACTAAACTAGAGCCAGGACCAAAGCCAGGACCAGAGACTAGACCAGAGACTAGACCAGAGACTAGACCAGAGACTAGACCAGAGACTAGACCAGAGCCAGGACCGGAGACCAGACCAGTTCCAGGCCCGGACCCTCGGTACTCTGCTCCGGAGCTCCCTCAGGTGGTGGTGGTGGATGAAGACGAGGATCTGGATATTAACGGTAAACTGGTCTTTCGTTCCCAAACAGCGCCCCCTGGATAACGCAGCGTTCACATGTGGTTAGAGCTGGTATAATATCATGAATGTTCGAGTATATCGTACATTTAAAATAAGGTAAATGATCAAACAGACAAGGCAAGTTTAATGTACAGCAGAATTCACTTACAGTAAGTTATTCAAAGTGTCTAGAATAAGAGATGGATGCACTCACAACTGGAAAAATGTCAGCTCCAAGGGTAATAAGTGCTGAAAGTAAGTAACATTTATCTAAATTTGGAGTTACTGTCTTTCAATAGGATTTGCCAGTAGAACAGTATATTTTGTTTATAAGATGGTATTTTTGTGTGTGATTATCTGGCAAAATGGTTTTCAAGTTTCATATTCATCCAATGTATGAACCTCAAGAAACACAGAATATCGTCCGGATATCGCGATCGAGATACAACAGAAAATTATCGAGATATTATATTTTTTCTACATCGCCCAGCTCTACATGTGGTGTCTGAACGGCTGCTCTGAAGCAGGATTCTGATTGGTTTTACAAAAGTTCAGATATGTTGAACTTTGGAAACTGGACACATCCGAACCTCAGACACCAGAGTCTGAAACAAGTTCTGTCCATAAAAAACATTGAACAGAAGCGGTGACAAAGAGCAGCCCTGAGGGATCCAATAGACTCTGGGTCAGACTCTGGGTCAGACTCCGGGTCAGACTCCAGGTCAGGCTCCGGGTCAGGCTCCGGGTCAGGCTCCGGGTCAGACTCCGGGTCAGACTCCGGGTCAGACTCCGGGTCAGACAGGGGCCGGAGTAGGACTGAGCGAGACCAGATGTGGGGGGGTCAGCTCTGTGTGAGTGACAGAAGTCTGGATGCCCGCCTCTTTTGCAAAAACAGAAAAAGTTTAAATAGTCTTTACTTAGTCTCAATCTGTCCTGAGGCCAAGGTCCAACCTCCTGCACCAGCGCAGGCCCCTCCCCCTCAGAGAGACCCCTCCCCCTCAGAGAGACCCCTCCCCCTCAGAGAGACTCCTCCCCCTCAGAGAGACTCTTCGGCCCTGTCCCAATACTCACACTTGCACACTTGTGCACTTCAAATGTGCGTTGACGACGAGCCGCTGAAGTGCGCATGGTGTCCCAATTCTCTAGAATGTTTTTATCCACACTTCACAACGGCATCTTTACGCACTTCAGGCAAGTGATGCAATGCTTCTACCTTAGCAACTTAGCTCTGAACGTTAACAGGAGGCACCGTTTAATAATATACTACTGTAAGAAAACCATTTGGCTTGTACTCTGCGCTGCCACAGCTGATTCCCACCGGACATGGACATTCACAGCACTGTTTTATATGTTTGTGGTGAGTTCCAATGATCCAAATAGACTAGTAGTTTAGCAGCAGTTTAATTCATAACATGTTGAAGTGTGGACTGTCCCATTTCTGTTCTGCACACTTGAGCACTTGTGCACTTGGCGCACTTGCACACTTTCAAACAATGCACACTTCAGTGAAGTGCACAAGTGTGCAAGTGTGAGTATTGGGACAGGCCCTTCCCCTCAGAGAGACTCCTCCCCCTCAGAGAGACTCCTCCCCTCAGAGAGACTCCTCCCCTCAGAGAGACTCCTCCCCTCAGAGAGACTCCTCCCCCTCAGAGAGACTCCTCCCCTCAGAGAGACTCCTCCCCTCAGAGAGACTCCTCCCCCTCAGAGAGACTCCTCCCCCTCAGAGAGACTCCTCCCCTCAGAGAGTCGGGGCTGTGTGAGGAGGATGAGGTTGAGTTTACTGCCCCCAAGCTCCAGCTCCCGGTGACCCCAGTCCAGCCTTTTTGATTTGAAACATAAACAGACAGAGATTCTAGAGGCAAGTCCCATCGACTGATGAGTCGACTATAAAAGAGGCTGTAGAAGATAATAAAAGCCTCAACATAATCCCACTGAAAGCAGAGTTTTATTATGAAAGAGTCAGACAGCGACTCTTGCCCTTCAAACTCGGGCTGTCAACAGTTGTTGCGCGTTGCCGCGGAGACGTATTCGGCGCATTGATATGTAGGTGATTTAACCTGACGAACGAGGTGTGTGTATATGTGATTATAATGCACGCCAGTTAACATTCTCACTGACCATGGGATAAGTCCTGTTATGTCGTGGTAAACATTCCATTTCTTATGAGATCGGCTTGAATAATCGACGAGAGACAGGGGTATGAAGTGTTCTAGTGACCGGAACAATCCAGGGGGCGCTGTTCTGGTTGGCTGTTTGTTTGTATTGATTGATTGTCTGATTGATCGCAGTGTTCTCGTACGACCTGGAGATCGGCGCTCACAGCTGATAGTCTGATTGATTGATTGATTGATTGTCTGATTGATCGCAGTGTTCTCGTACGACCCGGAGACCTGCGCTCACAGCTGATAGTTTGATTGATTGATTGATTGCCTGATTGATCTTTGAGCAGTGTTCTCGTACGACCCGGAGACCTGCGCTCAGAACCGTCGCGGCTGCTCTCCGTTCGCCGACTGCAGGGACCACGCCACCGGGTTCTGCTGCTACTGTCGGCCCGGTTACTACGGCAACGGGAAGGACTGCGTCGCCGAGGGTAACGCACACACACACACACACACCTAACACACCTCTTGTCATGTTGTAGAAATTGAAAGAGAAACTTGGGACTCGACTTGGACTTAAAGTGAAAGACTTGAGACTTGTAAAACAATGACTCTGCTCCACCTCTGCACTCTGTAACAGAGCTAAACCAGGACCCAAACCAGGTCTAAACTGGGTCTAATTCCTGCCCATGTGGGATGTTCTTTAGGTAAACCTCAGAGAATGTCCGGGACCGTCTCTGGCCGTCTGTTCGTCGGATCTTCTTCGGTCCCGGTGGAGTTTTCTCAGAAGGATCTTCACTCGTACGTCGTGGCCAATGACGGCAGAGCGTACGTGGCCATCAGCGCCGTGGCCCCGCCCCTCGGCCCCGCCCTCCTGCCGCTGTCGTCTGTGGGCGGAGTCATCGGCTGGGCCTTCGCTCTGGAGCAGCCGGGACATCGCAACGGCTTCAGCATCGTCGGTGAGAAACCTGCTCTTACAGCTCAGTCTCTCTCTCTCTCCTCTCTCTCTCTCTTTCTTCTCTCATTCTCTCTCTCTCTCTCTTCTCTGTCTTTCTCTCTCTCTCTGTCATTCTCTCTCTCTTCTCTGATTGGCTGTCTGTGTTTCGGGGGCGTGTTCTCCAGGCGCGCCGAGGTCCTCTTCTCTCTGATTGGCTCTCTTTCTCATAGGGTGGTTTTCTCTTCTCTGATAGGCTGTTTCTTTTGTAGGGGTGGTGTTCTCTTCTCTGATTGGCTGTCTCTCTCTCTTCTCTCTCTCTCTCTCTCTCTCTCTCTCTTCTCTGATTGGCTCTCTCTCTCACAGGAGGTGTGTTCTCCAGGCGCGTCGAGGTCCTCTTCTCTCTGATTGGCTGTCTGTGTTTCAGGGGGCGTGTTCTCTTCTCTGATTGGCTGTGCTGTCTGTGTTTTAGGGGGCGTGTTCTCTTCTCTGATTGGCTGTCTGTGTTTCAGGGGGCGTGTTCTCTTCTCTGATTGGCTGTGCTGTCTGTGTTTTAGGGGGCGTGTTCTCTTCTCTGATTGGCTGTCTGTGTTTTAGGGGGCGTGTTCTCTTCTCTGATTGGCTGTCTGTGTTTTAGGGGGCGTGTTCTCTTTTCTGATTGGCTCTCTCTCACAGGAGGCGTGTTCTCCAGGCGCGCCGAGGTCCTCTTCTCTCTGATTGGCTGTCTGTGTTTCAGTGGGCGTGTTCTCCAGGCGCGCAGAGGTCCTCTTCTCTCTGATTGGCTGTCTGTGTTTCAGGGGGCGTGTTCTCCAGGCGCGCCGAGGTCCTCTTCTCGTCCGGCGAGCGTCTGACGATCAGACAGGACTTCAGAGGCATCGACGAGCACGAGCACCTGCAGGTTCACACGGAGCTGGAGGGAACGCTGCCCCCTGTGGCCCCGGGGTCCACGGTGCACGTGAGGCCCTACAGCGAGGTGTACCACTACCACAGCAACCGTGAGTATCGCCATGGCAACGCCCAGTACAGACACTACCACAGCAACCGTGAGTATTAGTGATGCACGGGTCAGGCATTTTTACAACTCGCGGGTCTCGCACTTTTGACAATATATGACCCGCCCCAACCCGCCTTGCACAGCCGAGTGTATTTGTACAACCCGCCCCGCCCCGCGCCTGCATAGGCAAGAATATTGCATAAAATCCATCAACGTTCAAGGCGGACCAAACGGCCAAAAGTAACATTACAGCTGACTTTAATGTAGGGAAAAGTGAACAATTCATCCAGTATTAAGTAGATGTGTAGTTGACTTACCTCTCAGAACCCGTTTTAGTCAAACTGATGTTTTTGTCACGCTTTCATCTTAACGCCGGGCATTTCAAACAAGCCTTGGCATTTCACACTTCGCTCTTCAACCCTCGTTCGTACCGAGCAGCTCACATGAGGCAGGTTGTTAGGTAGAGCCAATAAAACACAAAATAATAAAGTCCAAGTGCGCGATGGTCCCGGTCTGTGTTTGTTTGAAGTGACGCAGATCGTGTTCCTGCAACAGCGGTGGCTCTGACCAATGAAAGAGCAGATTCTCTCCTCACTGCGTGATTCTGTTACAGAGATCGTCTAGAGAACAGCGCACGCTTCAGTTTATGGGGTGCGATCTAAGTGATTTGTAAGATATGCAACGAAAATGATTGTTGTCAAAAACTGACCCGCCTCAGCCCGCCCCAACCAGACCTGCGGGCCACCCGCGGGACTCGCAGGTAACGGGTCAGCCCGCGCATCACTAGTGAGTATCGCCATGGCAACAGCGAGGTCTACCATTACCACAGCAACCGTGAGTATCGCCACGGCAACGCCCAGTACAGACACTATCACAGCTGTTGGTTAGATCAGGGGTGTCGGACTTTTTTAGCTAAGAAGAAAATAGCTAACGCTGTAGCTGCGCTATCTAGTTGGCTAGTCTCAATTAGATACATGGATTGTTAAAAATCCATTGTTAAAAAACCCAGTGACTGAATTGTACAGGTCCTAAGCTTTCAAACAAGGTGCAGCATGTGTATATTCTCTGTGTGTGATCAGTACATTTGATGTTTGTTTGTGGCTAATGTAACTTAGGCTAACCGCGGGCTAACGCAGTGATCCGACCGGTAAACGATTATTTAAACACTTTAACGGTCGTTTTCATGTGATTCAGAGAAAATATGTCTTGCTTATTTGTTGGTCACATGACCAGAGCATATTTGGAGAAAATAAACTACGTGAAATATGATTTTGCCACAAGTCTTCTCAGCAGGTTAGGTCAATGAAATGAACAGAGAGGAGCTGACCGGAAGTGTGTTTCCCAGTTCTGTGTGGGACGGTAGAAAAAGTGGGCGGGGTAAAGAAGATGGATACGAGTTACCGGAGCCGTCTGTCTGTGATCAAAGTCTGCATAGCAACCGCGTGGCAGCGGTTGCTAAAGGGATCCCTGGCTATGAAGACAAATATGGCTTAAATGCTAGTACAGGTCATGTTTACTAAAATAAATTGCAAACAAATATATAACCTCTTACTATTTTTTATTAAATTGTCCTTGTTTTGGAGCCACTGGGAGCAGCCATATTGTTCAGGTGCAATGCATTCTGGGTTGATGATGTCAAATGGTTGCTTTTGGTTGTTGCCATGGTTACTCCTAACATAGTTGCTCCCTAGGTTGTTACCTTGACAACCACCAGAAGACACAGACAACCATTTGATGTCATAACCAAAGCAAAATGGAGCCTCCATGTAGTTTCTTTAAAACACTATTTTAATAAAACTACAAATACTTCCAAGGTATTAGTCCTGTATTTATATAAGTGATGATATTATAAGTGTTTTAGGGTAAACATGTGATTATAGCCAGGGTTCGCTTTAAGGCTCAGGGGGCGGGGTCTAGAGGACTTCTTACGGCCCGACCGGGCCGAACAAACTTCTTACTTCTTCTGAAGTCTGAATAGGCCTTAACTCTCTGGTGTCTCTTGTGTCTGCTCAGTGATCACGTCGTCTTCAAACCGAGAGTATTCTGTCGTCTCTGCGTCGGGAGAAGTCCAGAGTCTGAGTTACCAGTGGAGACAGACCATCACGTACCAGAGCTGCGCCCACCAGCCCGGTCCAGGATCTAGACCTGGTCCAGGTCCAGAGTCCGGACCCGAGACCCAGCAGCTCACCGTCGACCAGATCTTTGTCATGTACGACCAGGAAAACCGGCTGATCCGCTACGCTACGAGTAACCGCATCGGCCCCGTGCACAGTGAGTAATAACCTGAAACAAGAGTCCTGGTTTAGTCCTGGTTTAGTCCTGGTTTAGTCCTGGTTTAGTCCTGGTTTAGACCTGGTTTAGTCCTGGTCCCAGAGGTGGGAGTAAGTCTCTTAGGTGCAAGTCACAAGTAAGTCCTAGTCAGCGGGTTATCAGGGTCAAGTAAGTCAAGTCAAGTCATCACCTTGGCAAGTCATTCTTTTTTTTAAGCCAAACGTGAATGGCTACTCAACTAAACGGCTTCAGTGCATTTTAAAATAAAACTTTTTGCATTTTGTGCAATTTTTCCAGCAATGTGTCATAACAAAATTAGTCGCAGGGATGTTTTTTTTTTACTCAGTGTAAATTTATGGAGGGAAAGTCAACCAAACAATTTTGTAAAAATAGACAGTTAAAAGAATACTTTGGGACATTCTGGATGAGGATAAATATTTATTGCAATGTCAAAAAATACAGATAAATCGGTGCTTCTCAAACTTTTTTTGCCATGCCCCCCTTGGGTTGGAAAAAATATTCACGCCCCACCCTTTAAATAAATAAGTCTGGAAACAAAAACATTCTGTGATATTTTGGCTTAGATAATAATTTTAGAACCAAATTATATATTTAAAATGTCCATTTGTAAGTTCAATAAATAATATGTAGCCAATTATATAATTATATTACCAGTGTTCATAAGTTTGGATATTTATAGGATCAAAATGTTATTTCATCTTGTTTAGGCTGAACAGGTTTTTATACTGTATATCCCAGCGGATGTGCTTTTCTGGCTTAGTCCTGGTTCAGTCCTGATGAAAACCTGGTCCAGTTCTGGGATAGTCCTGGTTAAAACCAGCTGAGTCATCACTAAATACACTGTGGGAAGTAAAACAATCCGGTTTTCAAACTTTTCAAAGTAAACATCACAAACACGAATGAAAAAGTTGGCGCATCGCCGCTGATCCAGCGCTGATTCTCTGCGTGCATTTTGGTGTCAGTCTCTGTTTGAAGACTTTAACGGGCCATATCTCTATGATTCTTGGGTCTTTTTGGATAATTTAAAAACTCACAAGGAGCTCAGACTCATGTCTGTCCCTCAGACTTCTCTTCTTCGTGCCATCTGCGCAAACTGCAGCGGAGGAGTTCCTCTGTAGACTGTTTATGAGCGCGAGGAGCACAGCAGCAGCACCGTGGAGTCTGGAGTCTGATTAGCTCCACGCAGAGAAGTACAAGAACGTGAGCGCGTAAACTGTAGTTTATGTTGGTCAAGTAAAGAATCACAAGTCAAGTCTCAAGTCACTAATGTCCAAGTCACAAGTCAAGTCTTTGGGGATCATAGGGCAAGTAAGTCACTAGTCATGAAAAGTGCGACTCGAGTCTGACTCGAGTCAAGTCATGTGACTCGAGTCTCCCACCTCTGCCTGGTTCAGTCCTGTTTTAGACCTGGTCCAGTCCTGGTCCAGTCCAGAGGAATGCGGACTTCAGACAAACACAAACAGCTCAAACCTGATTGGTGTTTCTGCAGCTGGACTCGGGGTCGGAGGTCAGACTCTCCATACGTCCGACCTTTGACCCCGAAGCCGCTGGACACGGATGGAACTGATCCTGAGTCCGGAAGAAAAGAGGACGAGAAGGAAATGAGACACAGATCAAAGAGAGAGAGAGAGCTCACGTTTCAGACCAGAGTTATTATAGTTAATAAGTTAAATGAAGAGAGGGGGGGGGGGGTGAGAGAGAGAGAGAGAGGAGAGTTAGAGGGAGAGAGAGAGAGAGAGAGGAGAGTTAGAGGGAGAGAGAGAGAGAGAGAGGAGAGAGAGAGAGAGAGAGGAGAGAGAGAGAGAGAGACAAGAGAGAGAAAAAGGGAGAGGGAGAAGAAGAGTCATCGTCGTCGTCGTGGTAACCCCCAAACTAAAGCCTTACTGTGAAGAAGCTGAACCTTTAAAGAACATTTTCTATATTCTGTTGTTGTTTATTATCTGATTGTTGTTGTTGTTGTTGTTTGTGTCCAGGCTCCGCCCCCGAGCAGAACCCCTGCTTCACTGGTCGACACGGCTGTGACATAAACGCTGTGTGTCGCCCCCTGGAGGCTCAGAGCTTCAGCTGCGTCTGCTCGTCCGGCTTCAGCGGAGACGGACGCTTCTGCCAAGGTAAAACTGGTCTAAAACTGGACTAAACCTGGTCTAAACCAGGTCTAAACCTGGACTAAGGAGACGGACGCTTCTGCCAAGGTAAAACTGGTCTAAAACTGGACTAAACCTGGACTAAACCTGGTCTAAACCTGGACTAAACCAGGTCTAAACCTGGTCTAAACCAGGACTAAGGAGACGGACGCTTCTGCCAAGGTAAAACTGGACTAAACCAGGACTAAACCAGGACTAAACCAGGTCTAAACCAGGTCTAAACCAGGACTAAACCTGGTCTAAACCAGGTCTAAACCAGGTCTAAACCAGGACTAAACCAGGACTAAACCTGGTCTAAACCAGGTCTAAACCAGGTCTAAACCAGGACTAAACCAGGACTAAACCTGGTCTAAACCAGGTCTAAATCAGGACTAAACCAGGTCTAAACCAGGTCTAAACCAGGACTAAACCTGGTCTAAACCTGGTCTAAACCAGGTCTAAACCAGGTCTAAACCAGGTCTAAACCAGGTCTAAACCAGGACTAAACCAGGTCTAAACCAGGTCTAAACCAGGTCTAAACCAGGACTAAACCTGGTCTAAACCTGGTCTAAACCAGGTCTAAACCAGGTCTAAACCAGGTCTAAACCAGGTCTAAACCAGGACTAAACCAGATCTAAACCAGGTCTAAACCAGGTCTAAACCAGGTCTAAACCAGGACTAAACCAGGACTAAACCAGGACTAAACCTGGTCTAAACCAGGACTAAACCAGGACTAAACCAGGACTAAACCAGGACTAAACCTGGTCTAAACCAGGACTAAACCAGGACTAAACCTGGTCTAAACCAGGTCTAAACCAGGTCTAAACCAGGTCTAAACCAGGTCTAAACCAGGACTAAACCAGGACTAAACCAGGTCTAAACCAGGACTAAAGCAGGACTAAACCAGGTCTAAACCTGGTCTAAACCAGGACTAAACCAGGTCTAAACCAGGTCCAAACCAGGTCTAAACCAGGACTAAACCAGGACTAAACCTGGTCTAAACCAGGTCTAAATCAGGTCTAAACCAGGACTAAACCAGGACTAAACCAGGACTAAACCTGGTCTAAACCAGGACTAAACCAGGTCTAAACCAGGTCCAAACCAGGTCTAAACCAGGACTAAACCAGGACTAAACCTGGTCTAAACCAGGTCTAAATCAGGACTAAACCAGGTCTAAACCAGGTCTAAACCTGGTCTAAACCAGGTCTAAACCTGGTCTAAACCAGGTCTAAAACTGGACTAAAACTGGACTAAACCTGGACTAAACCTGGACTAAACCTGGTCTAAACCTGGTCTAAAACTGGACTAAACCTGGACTAAAACTGGACTAAACCTGGACTAAACCTGGTCTAAACCTGGTCTAAACCAGGACTAAACCAGGTCTAAACCAGGTCTAAACCAGGTCTAAACCAGGTCTAAACCTGGTCTAAACCAGGTCTAAACCTGGTCTAAACCAGGACTAAGGAGACGGACGCTTCTGCCAAGGTAAAACTGGTCTAAAACTGGACTAAACCTGGTCTAAACCAGGTCTAAACCAGGTCTAAACCAGGACTAAACCAGGACTAAACCTGGTCTAAACCAGGTCTAAACCAGGTCTAAACCAGGACTAAACCTGGTCTAAACCAGGTCTAAACCAGGTCTAAACCAGGACTAAACCAGGACTAAACCTGGTCTAAACCAGGTCTAAATCAGGACTAAACCAGGTCTAAACCAGGTCTAAACCAGGACTAAACCTGGTCTAAACCTGGTCTAAACCAGGTCTAAACCAGGTCTAAACCAGGACTAAACCAGGTCTAAACCAGGTCTAAACCAGGTCTAAACCAGGTCTAAACCTGGTCTAAACCAGGACTAAGGAGACGGACGCTTCTGCCAAGGTAAAACTGGACTAAACCAGGACTAAACCAGGACTAAACCAGGTCTAAACCAGGTCTAAACCAGGACTAAACCTGGTCTAAACCAGGTCTAAACCAGGTCTAAACCAGGACTAAACCAGGACTAAACCTGGTCTAAACCAGGTCTAAACCAGGTCTAAACCAGGACTAAACCAGGACTAAACCTGGTCTAAACCAGGTCTAAATCAGGACTAAACCAGGTCTAAACCAGGTCTAAACCAGGACTAAACCTGGTCTAAACCTGGTCTAAACCAGGTCTAAACCAGGTCTAAACCAGGTCTAAACCAGGTCTAAACCAGGACTAAACCAGGTCTAAACCAGGTCTAAACCAGGTCTAAACCAGGACTAAACCTGGTCTAAACCTGGTCTAAACCAGGTCTAAACCAGGTCTAAACCAGGTCTAAACCAGGTCTAAACCAGGACTAAACCAGATCTAAACCAGGTCTAAACCAGGTCTAAACCAGGTCTAAACCAGGACTAAACCAGGACTAAACCAGGACTAAACCTGGTCTAAACCAGGACTAAACCAGGACTAAACCAGGACTAAACCAGGACTAAACCTGGTCTAAACCAGGACTAAACCAGGACTAAACCTGGTCTAAACCAGGTCTAAACCAGGTCTAAACCAGGTCTAAACCAGGTCTAAACCAGGACTAAACCAGGACTAAACCAGGTCTAAACCAGGACTAAAGCAGGACTAAACCAGGTCTAAACCTGGTCTAAACCAGGACTAAACCAGGTCTAAACCAGGTCCAAACCAGGTCTAAACCAGGACTAAACCAGGACTAAACCTGGTCTAAACCAGGTCTAAATCAGGTCTAAACCAGGACTAAACCAGGACTAAACCAGGACTAAACCTGGTCTAAACCAGGACTAAACCAGGACTAAACCTGGTCTAAACCAGGTCTAAATCAGGACTAAACCAGGTCTAAACCAGGTCTAAACCTGGTCTAAACCAGGTCTAAACCTGGTCTAAACCAGGTCTAAAACTGGACTAAAACTGGACTAAACCTGGACTAAACCTGGACTAAACCTGGTCTAAACCTGGTCTAAAACTGGACTAAACCTGGACTAAAACTGGACTAAACCTGGACTAAACCTGGTCTAAACCTGGTCTAAACCAGGACTAAACCAGGTCTAAACCAGGTCTAAACCAGGTCTAAACCAGGTCTAAACCTGGTCTAAACCAGGTCTAAACCTGGTCTAAACCAGGACTAAGGAGACGGACGCTTCTGCCAAGGTAAAACTGGTCTAAAACTGGACTAAACCTGGTCTAAACCAGGTCTAAACCAGGTCTAAACCAGGACTAAACCAGGACTAAACCTGGTCTAAACCAGGTCTAAACCAGGTCTAAACCAGGACTAAACCAGGACTAAACCTGGTCTAAACCAGGTCTAAACCAGGTCTAAACCAGGACTAAACCTGGTCTAAACCAGGTCTAAACCAGGTCTAAACCAGGACTAAACCAGGACTAAACCTGGTCTAAACCAGGTCTAAATCAGGACTAAACCAGGTCTAAACCAGGTCTAAACCAGGACTAAACCTGGTCTAAACCTGGTCTAAACCAGGTCTAAACCAGGTCTAAACCAGGACTAAACCAGGTCTAAACCAGGTCTAAACCAGGTCTAAACCAGGTCTAAACCAGGTCTAAACCAGGTCTAAGGAGACGGACGCTTCTGCCAAGGTAAAACAGGTCTAAACCAGGTCTAAACCAGGTCTAAACCAGGTCTAAACCAGGTCTAAACCAGGTCTAAACCAGGACTAAACCAGGACTAAACCTGGTCTAAACCAGGTCTAAACCAGGTCTAAACCAGGTCTAAACCAGGTCTAAACCAGGTCTAAACCAGGACTAAACCTGGTCTAAACCTGGTCTAAACCTGGTCTAAACCTGGTCTAAACCAGGTCTAAACCTGGTCTAAACCAGGTCTAAACCAGGTCTAAGGAGACGGACGCTTCTGCCAAGCTGAAAGACCTTTAAAAACAGCCTTTTATCATCTGTTCATGAGTAACTTGGTCAAGCCTTTATTTTGAAGGAACCTTTTCCTTTTGCAGCCACAAGGTAAGAAGGAAGTTAGCATTCAGCTGTTCAAGGAGGTTCAACTGCGTCTTTATTTATTTATCGCAGTTATGCCGACTTCCTGTTAGCATACCTTTCCCAAATCCCTAATCTTAACCAAATTAACTTAACATAACCCTAACCCTAATCCTAACCTTACCCAAGTTCTTTGAGTAAACATCTTAAACTATAAAGTTTTGCTAGCATAGCCACCAAAGCACAGTGATGGTGTCTGGCATAACTGGGTTGGAGAAAACAATCAGACGGTTCAACCATGGATCTATTATATTATTTGGACAGGACGTTGCTGCTGCAGTTGTTGTAAATCATCCCCAGTGGTCGCTCCTTTAGTCCTGCAGCTGAAAATCCCTCTACAGACTGAAAGAGCTCAGCACAAACACAAACTGCTTTTGTTCAGCAGAAACAGCATCTACAAAGAAAATTTTACTTTCTCAACATAAACTTTTTTCAGAAGGTATTAGCTTTGTATAAAACGTCTTTTTAAGCTTTAGCTTCGGCTATCGCTGCTCACACTGTAACTCCCGCTCTGATTGGTCAGAACATCCTGCTCCTCACGCAAAGAATCATGGGGGAAACACAACTGAGCATGTTCCATAGCTTGTAGAGCACCCATGGATCTATTAAAATCTCTGGATAGGACATTGCTAGCTAAACAGCGTCTGGAGTTGAGGTAGTGACCGCTCCGCTGGTCCTGCAGCAGGAGAATCCCCTCAGTCCAGAAAGCATTTTTTCCATAGAGCACAATGCAATCACAAACGGCTGCTGCTCGCCTCACAGACACTTACACACTTCTAAAAGGTTGGACTTTGTGACAAATCTGACCTAGTTTCATATCATGAACTTTTTCCCGGTTCAAAAGTCTTCATTTTAATTAAAAATAGCTTTTTAATCTTTAGCTCCGGCTACATCTCTGCTCGCTCTGGTAAACTCCCGCTCTGATTGGTCAGCGTGTGTCACGTGTTACGCACACCAGCACAACTGACGTACGTCCGTGTGGGAGAAAGAACAACTGCGCATGTTCAGTGGCCGGAGGTTAGCTGAATTCAAACTAGCTAATCTCGCGACAATGCGCAGCCATTGACGTGAAGCTGCGGCCATCTTTCATCACCGGGGCTTGAGAGCACCTAGCAAAAGGCTAAAGCTAACGGCCATGATGGCTACGACACCAGTGAGCAGTGTCTGTCATTGCCTACTTTGTACCGGAAGCACACTTTGTACCTTTAGCTTTACTTCTTTTACATTGTTTAATTCGTATTCAAATTTTAATACGAGCGATCGCTGTTGTTGTTTTCTTCCGTTATTTGTGGCACGTGCGCGTGCAGCGTAGCAGAAAACGACAGCAGGGTACGAGAGTGACACGTTTTGGGCTTTTCCCACGGATTATGATTGACATGTTTGTTGATTTAGTTTTTTATGATAGAAGTGTCTGTCACCTACACTGTCTGTGACTCTGGGCCGATAAAAATACACACAAGAAAACTTAAAAGTGAGAAGATAACAGCCTTCTTGTTGAAGCTTTGCTTCCCGTCTTAACACAGTAACCATTACGATTATTATTATAAAAATCACCGACCATGTTACTGTGAGGAAAAGCCCTGGGACTTAAATTACAGACAGAATCACAGCTAGATTTAAGCTAAAAGAAGCAAATTGGTGCCGATAGCGTATGGGATCCTCTCAGAGCAGCAGCAGGAGGAAAGACGATGAAAGTTAATTTCTTCAATGAATGTCAACATTATAATATAGCAGATTTTACTCTTTTATTGCCATTATTTAGGAAATGCCTTGTACATTTTAATAGTTCATTATGTCATAGTTGACTGTAAAACAAGCTGCCTGTTACATCTTCCAATAGGCCTAACTAACGTACTCCACTGCCCATCGCACTGTTTGTGATATTAAACAAACCAGAGGCTTTACTTGTCTAGGATTTTGGTGAAAATGTTTTGTAAATGCAGTTTTAGCTGCATTTGCTGATTGTAAAGTCTAATCAAGCCTGATGTGCTATTACTATCACAGATTTGTTTCAAACTTCCCCAAACTGCCTAAAACATTCACCTAAACCCTCACAGGTCTTTTGGACCCGCTCATAAAAAAGAAAACGTTTGCTTGGGACCTCAGATATAACGATTTGTTAGTTTATTCCACTCCGATAGGCACAGCTCCGTGGACTGTGTAGTGTTTTCTGCTGCTGCCGGATGTGACGTCATCGCGATCCCTCGTATTAAACACAGATGAAACTAAACTGTTAAACACAAAATTCCCTCACAGATTTTAACAAAGCAAATGACTGTAAAATGAGATTATTACTGTTTAAAGCCGTAAATGCCTGATTAAGCTAGTTCCGGCTGCTATCTGCTAGCTTAAAATGGCGATAAATAAATGTGCCGTTTTGGGCTTTCTATTGGCAAACTTTTGCTTTATACATTCATAAATATCAATATAAAGAAATAATATTAACTGTACACTTACAAATAATGTGTTTAAAAGACACAATTTATGCCTGCGCAGGAGGAGTTGCGCTAAAAGGTACGAAGTGGGCAATGACAAGCAGAAACCAAGCCCCGGTGATGAAAGATGGCCGCCACTTTACGTCAATGGCTGCGCTCAGCGGCGCATTGTCGCGAGTTTGCTAGTTTCAATTCAGCTAACCTCCGGCCACTGAACATGCGCAGTTGTTCTTTCTCGCGAGCAGAGATGTAGCCGGAGCTAAAGATGAAAAAGCTTTTTTTTAATGAAACTTAAGACATTTGATCCGGGAAAAAGTTCATGATATGAAACTAGCTCAGATTTGTCACAAAGTCCAACCTTTTAGAAATGTGTAAGTGTCTGTGAGCCGAGCAGGAGCCGTTTGTGATTACATTGTGCTCTATGGAAAAAATGCTTTCTGGACTGAGAGGATTTTCCTGCTGCAGAACCAGCGGAGCGGTCACTACCTCCAGACGCTGTTAAGCTAGCAGTGTCCTATCCAGAGATTTTAATAGATCCATGGCAGAAACCACTGACACACAGCGCCGCCATCTTGGATCACCGGGCTGGGTTTGAATCTCTGAAAGTTTAACTGGAGCAAAGTTCAGCTGAAGCTCTTTTAAAACGATGGTTCATGGCTCCTTTAGCTTCTTTAGCTCCTTTAGCCCCTTTAGCTCCTTTAGCTCCTTTAGCTTCTTTAGCTCCTTTAGCTTCTTTAGCTCCTTTAGCTTCTTTAGCTCCTTTAGCTTCTTTAGCTTCTTTAGCTCCTTTAGCTCCTTTAGCTCCTTTAGCTCCTTTAGCTTCTTTAGCTCCTTTAGCTCCTTTAGCTCCTTTAGCTCCTTTAGCTTCTTTAGCTCCTTTAGCCCCTGGTTGAAGATCGAAGATTAGGACAAATGTGTTTTTAAAATGTGTTTGTGTGTTGTGTGTTGTTGGTGTTTTATGTTTTCAGCCAGTAGGTGGAGATAACTCACTCTTCGTCTTCTCCTTGTTAAAGTCATCTGTCTCATCTGTCCTTGTCTCCTCACATGTCTCCTCACATGTCTCCTTGTCTCTGTGTCCTCAGACGTGTCCTTGTCTCCTCACATGTCTCCTCACATGTCTCCTTGTCTCTGTGTCCTCAGACGTGTCCTTGTCTCCTCACATGTCTCCTCACATGTCTCCTTGTCTCTTTGTCCTCAGACGTGTCCTTGTCTCCTCACATGTCTCCTCACATGTCTCCTCACATGTCTCCTCACATGTCTCCTTGTCTCTTTGTCCTCAGATGTCTCCTTGTCTCCTCACATGTCTCCTTGTCTCTGTGTCCTCAGACGTGTCCTTGTCTCCTCACATGTCTCCTTGTCTCTGTGTCCTCAGACGTGTCCTTGTCTCCTCACATGTCTCCTTGTCTCTGTGTCCTCAGACGTGTCCTTGTCTCCTCACATGTCTCCTTGTCTCTGTGTCCTCAGACGTGTCCTTGTCTCCTCACATGTCTCCTCACATGTCTCCTCACATGTCTCCTCACATGTCTCCTCACATGTCTCCTCACATGTCTCCTTGTCTCTTTGTCCTCAGACGTGTCCTTGTCTCCTCACATGTCTCCTCACATGTCTCCTTGTCTCTTTGTCCTCAGACGTGTCCTTGTCTCCTCACATGTCTCCTTGTCTCTGTGTCCTCAGACGTGTCCTTGTCTCCTCACATGTCTCCTTGTCTCTTTGTCCTCAGACGTGTCCTTGTCTCCTCACATGTCTCCTTGTCTCTTTGTCCTCAGACGTGTCCTTGTCTCCTCACATGTCTCCTCACATGTCTCCTCACATGTCTCCTTGTCTCTTTGTCCTCAGACGTGTCCTTGTCTCCTCACATGTCTCCTCACATGTCTCCTCACATGTCTCCTTGTCTCTGTGTCCTCAGACGTGTCCTTGTCTCCTCACATGTCTCCTTGTCTCTTTGTCCTCAGACGTGTCCTTGTCTCCTCACATGTCTCCTTGTCTCTGTGTCCTCAGACGTGTCCTTGTCTCCTCACATGTCTCCTTGTCTCTGTGTCCTCAGACGTGGACGAGTGTGTGTCTCCAGGTCTCTGTGGTCCAAACTCTCTTTGTTCAAACACAGTTGGGTCGTATCGCTGCTTCTGTCGCCCTGGAGCCCGACTCAGCCCAGAGGGACACTGCACAGGTACTGGACCTGGACTAAACCAGGACTAGACCAGGTACTGGACCAGGACTAGACCAGGTACTGGACCAGGACTAGACCAGGTACTGGACCAGGACTAGACCAGGTACTGGACCAGGTACTGGACCAGGACTAGACCAGGTACTGGACCAGGACTAGACCAGGTACTGGACCAGGACTAGACCAGGTACTGGACCAGGACTAGACCAGGTACTGGACCAGGACTAGACCAGGTACTCACAGCAAGAAGGTTGCGGGTTCGATTCCCACTCGGCCCCGGGGCCTTTCTGTGTGGAGTTTGTTCCTCCCCGTGTCTGGGTGAGTTTCCTCCGGTTTCCCCACCAACCGATAACATGCAGGTTAGAGAACACTGATAGTCGGTTGCCTGACCAGTCAGTCTCTACACACTTTGACAGACACTTTACAAACCGTGAGGGTCTGGGATCAGAGCGCCGGGGATCAGTTTCGAGGACGGGCTTTCCGAGCGCGGAATCAACCAATCACAGAAAACCCGGAGATTCCATCGAAGCAGCGACGCACTGAACCGGTTGTAATAGTAAATATGTAGCGCGAGGATTTTTTCACTGGAGCAGTGACCTGTGTGAAGCTCTCCACACGCTGCTGCTCCGGTTTGACTGATACGTTCCTAATTGTTCAAAACCGAAGCTAGAGTCGAAAACATAATCTATCAGCTACGTCCGCCATCTTGAATATTTTGAAACGGTTAGAAAAAAGCTTTGAAATTGCGGAGGGGAGGGGGGGGGTCGTCCTAACTTTGGACGACGAAATCGTTGGCTATCTCTTCAGTTTCAGACCCTTCTGCATTCAAACAGAATGTAGGAGGGACTGACTGCTCAGGCAAGACAGTCGAGGTTGAGGCGCCAGGTGTTTAGATGAATCTCCTCTGCTGAGCTGCCCAGGGCAGTTTACTGTCGCTGAGTGGGGAGGGGAGGGGTTCATCTCACTGTGAAGAGCTTTGTGACTCTGTGTCTGTGAATGTGCTGTACAAATAAAGATTACTTACTTACTAAAGCAGGACTTAAACAGGTCTAAACCAGGACTTTAAGTGGACTAAACCAGGACTTAAACAGGTCTAAAGCAGGTCTAACCCTGGCCCGGTCCTGACCCGGTCTTGACCTGGTCCTGGCCCGGTCTGACCCGGTCCTGACCCGGTTCTGGTCCGGTCCTGGTCCGGTTCTGCTCTTCTTTCAGAGGACGTTCCTGTGGATCACTGTCACACTGGGACTCATGACTGTGATGTTTCTGAGCGCGCTCAGTGCACTTACACCGGAGGCTCCTCCTACTCCTGCTCTGTCGCCATGGTTACCGAGGAGACGGACGCCGCTGCACAGGTCCGACTCGTAACTCCTGCATCCTAGCTCCTACCTCCTACATCCTACGTCCTGATCTCTTCCTTCTACTACCTAACTTCTGCATCCTAACATCTAATCTATCCTATCCTAACTACCTTACATCCTAGCCTCCTACATCCTAGCCTCTACATCTAGACTTCCTCCTACATCCTACCTCCTAGCATTACCTCCTACATCCTACCTCCTACATCCTAACACTTACTCCTACCTCCTACATCCTAACACTTACCTCCTACATCCTACCTCCTACATCCTAACACTTACTCCTACATCCTACCTCCTACATCCTAACACTTACCTCCTACATCTACCTCCTACATCCTAAGCACTTACCTCCTACCTCCTACATCCTAACACTTATCTCCTACATCCTTTTACCTTATTGTCATTCTTTGCTGCATTTTTCCGTTTCCTTTTCTCTCTGCTTTTAACTGAACTCTCTGGTCTTTTTCTCACGTGATGTGTTTTTCTTTTCTTTTCTTTTCTTTCCTGCCTCAGACGTGGACGAGTGTGAGCAAACGCCCTGTCACCGCGAGGCGTCCTGTTCAAACTCTCCAGGATCCTTCAGCTGTGAGTGCAAACCTGGCTTCACGGAGACGGAGTCAGATGTGAACTCAGGGTGAGTCTTTTCTCTCTCTCTTTTTTTTTCTTTTCTCTCTTTTTCTCTCTGTCTCTTTACCCTTTACTCTTTCTCTTTCTCATCTCCTCTTTCATATACCTTTCTCTCTCTTTTTTTCTCTCTCTTCTCTCTTTCTTTTTTCTTTTCTTCCTCTTTTCTTCCTCTTTTCTTCTCTTTTTTTCTTTCTCTTTCTTTCTTTTCTCTCTTTTTTTTCTTCGATCTCCCCCTCTCCTTCTCTTTCTCTCTCTCTTCTTCTCTCTCTCTCTCTCTCTCTTCCTCTCTCTCTTTCTCTCTCTCTTACTCTCTGGTCTCTCTCGGTCTCATCTGTCTCTCCATTTACTCTCGCTCTGTCTCTTTC
>CM076398.1:37677494-37785288 GCA_038363315.1 Mugilogobius chulae
GACAGCACAAGGAAAACACAAAACATGGACTGAAACCAGAGACTAAACAAACAGATGAACCTAACCCACAGCAAGGACAAAACAGGACTAAAGATCCAATATCAGCAAGCTTACTGGAAACCAACGGACTAAACTCATGTCGCACACAAGCAGGAAACACAAACCAGGACTACCAGGACCAAACCCAAGGCCACACCAGGACTAAACCAGGACAAAACACAGGGACTAAACCATATACAAAAACCAGGACCTCACAACCAGGAACTAAACACAGGACAAACCAGGACTAAACCAGGACCCACATTAACCAGGGCCAGTATTTTCAACAGCGATCGGGTCCACACCAAAACAAAACCACTATGAACACAAACCGCATGTGTCCTGATTCGAACGTTAAGAACCAGACAAGACCAAACCATGATTCGTTATAATCCTACGGACTAGAACATATGGAACAAAAAAAGGACACTATCTTAACCCCACAGGAATTAAACGCAGCAACCACAGCAAAACAGGAAACTAAACCAGGACTGAAAAGCAGGACCAAACCAGGACTAACCAGGAACGCAAACCAGGACCCAAAACCAGGACTAAAAAAACAAAACTAACCCAGCCGACCAAAAACCCCAAGGATCTAGAACCAGGACCATTCCACCCAGGGAAGCTAAACCTCTCAGAAGGGCCACCGGCCAGCCAAACGCTGACGAGTGGACTAGGACGGTGCCAGTTGTTCTCACCTGGGTGGATAAGAACACTAGGAGGCAATAATATGTTCACTGTAAAAATGTGCATTAATAAATCAATACAAAGTCAGACTAAATCACCAAGGACAACATAAAAAAACAAAGAAACTAAAAACGCAAAAGTGACCACGATTAAATTGCCATGGAGCTCATTAATATGCACGCAGAAGACTAAATAACAGTAGAACAAATAAAACAGAGAGAAACCAATAACATGCAGATATCGACTTGACAACCATCCAGGAAATATATCATAGCAGCATTACAGAGGATCTGAATGATAAGCTATGGAATTAAAAGACTCAATAGTAGACCGAAACTTAAACAAATATAACATATGTGGAATATAACTACGAGGAATCCACCCAAAATCAGGTAACTAAATCCTTAAATAACCAAGGCGCGAACTCAAAGAAGCTCCAACGCCTCGAACCAAGGCCCACTAAAGGTCTTGTCGAGCCTACCAACGCGCCAAAGATCACTCAATTACCCACAAAAGTGAATGGATGGTACGACTTCGCGCATGCCCAGGTGCTTATATGTTTTTCTTAGTTTTTGTTTTTCCTCTGTAACCTCTGCTTGCTTGGTTTGGCTTTTTGTTACCTTTTTCATCCTTGTAGTTCCAGTGATATTCCGTTCAGTAGGGCACTGCATTGTTCTATTTTAGACGCTATTTGTTCTCTATGGTTGTTCTTAGGAGATTTTTCCAAAACTCGGCTCTCTCTCTAACCGAGACATGTATATTTATAGCCTCCCAACAAATGATGTAATTATCTTGTATTTCTACTGGTTTTTATCAAATTGTTTTTTTTTTAATCACAGTAAACATATTGTACTACTACTATTGTTATTTCATTTATGTAAAGCTTGAAAGCCAGGATCATACACCAAATATTTGAGTTGATATTAGGTCACGATACTAAGTTTGATTTATCATTTGTCTCAAATAAAAGGGCACATTACACACTCACAGCAAGCGGTGGGCAATATCATGAATTTATTGTACCGTGTGGGGCAGTAACCGCCAAAACACGAAAAACATGGGGAGCATATTCAATCTCCCATAGCACAAAATCCTAAAGAGAATGTTGTAAATTGGTCCTTTTTATATCGAATGGCACCACTTTTTATCTATCTGTCTAAATTACTCACTAGAGTCGCAACACGCTCAACATAATTCACAACTCTATCATGTATTGACCAAACTTAACACTACTACACCAAACTAACATTAACATAATCTTAATTGTATTTTATAAATAATACATGTAGTATTAGTACCATCGTAAACCCAAATTGAAATCAGTATTTCTGGCAGGGCTTCTATAATAAGGTGTCTTTAATCACCCTGTCACTAAAGTATTTGTAACTGGTTAAACCCTTTAGAGCATTCCTATGAGAGAGGCATGCTCTAATTGAAGTGATCATCCTTTAGTCCCGGGAAATCATGAATCATAGCATTTACACAGTGGATGGGGGCGATGGGGAAAAAACATGATATTCACGATAGTAGCGTACACAATATTTTTTATATATGATTGAAGTAACCACCGATATATATCACATATTTAATGCAATTTACTCGATCATGTCATGTCCTGAATAAATTAAGTAGTTATACAGGTTTCTATTACATCATGGTAAGTGAAACGGCTAGATTATCTGACAGTCGCTTATAATTTGATTAAATTCTCAGTCATACAGTGTCGAATTTTGAAAGAATTTCAACTTGGAACGGTAGAGTTCACGCAAAAAAGGGGTAAACATAATCACACGTGAAAGGAGGGTACATAGAAAACTCGGTCAGCATGAAAGAATTCACCCCGAGGTTCTATTTCTAAACAATGCTCTTATTGAATTGGTATCTTATAATACATATCTACTGTAGTCAAAGGTACCATAAATATTTTTCAATCGTGTAAAATGCCGGTAAAATCTAAGTAAATGAAAAATTAATAAAACAAACTTCGTCACACTCAAATCCAAGTAAAGAGTAATTGATTAAAACCAACTACTACAAAAAAAATATATATAAACTCGGTCCTAAGTTCTTTGGGTAATTTAATCAGCTTTATTTTGTGCTGATATAGAACCTCAAGGGTCTAATCTTTCACCACACCGCAGCTAGTGTGAGTGAAGCTAAGAATCATAGTCTGATTCTAAATTCTAGGGATATCAATTCCTCTCCACGCCAACAACAGCCACACGACAAGTAACTAGTACAAAGGATTAGGAGCGCTTTGTCCCGTTCATAAACTGGGTCTCGAGAACACGCTGTAACTCGGTTATCGCTGGACTATTAGCCGAGCGTTATGGCATCAGTGGGCAGCTGCATGAGACAGGCGACGCTCAACTCCGCGTCTAGGAACCCTCCGGCCGTCTAAAAAAACGTCCAGACTGCAACCCGAGAGCGCGCGGCGGTCCTAGCAGAACAGCAGAAGAGCGACACGTGGAGTACTTACTACAGATGAAGTACCTGCGCTACTAGGCAGGACAGGGCGCCGATGAACACTGAGGAGCACGCGTCTAGAGACAAAGAGACGATGGCAGAGTAAAAGCAACCAGCACAACTCGGGCGTCTATACTGCGCCTAACACCCCCGGTCTAGACTGCGGCGCTGACTACAGCCCATTAGAACTGCACCTGGCCCTCCTCCGAACCAGCGCTAACCTCACTGGATCCAACCTTCTCCCTCTTTTCTGAACGCGCTCAAAGACATGCCCGAACTGCGGTCTAGACGCTTGGCGAGAGAAAGAAAAGGGCGACTCCTGACAATCTTCAGGTCTAAAAAAACCAAAAAACTCACTCGTGTTCATAACTATGGTTTTGTATATATATATTTTACGCTATAACTCACGTTTGGTGACAAACGAGCATTATACCAACACACGACTATTGCTGAAAGACTAAGATCAATAGGAACTCCGAGAGATAATAAAACAAAGCTAAAGACAGATCTAAGAAAACGATAAACACTTTTCTATATCCCCAACTCGAGGATAATGTCATATGTACATATATCTCAGCAGCGCAGACCCCTAATCCTTCACACTGGCTCTTAACGAGCACCTCGAGTATCCTAGATAAGTTCCAATAATAGTAGTTGAAGTCCTATCTGGGATGGCATATAGCGTTAAATGCTCGACATAGGGTCACGAGTCACTAATATGTCGCCGGTTATTCTTATCGTATTAGACTCATAGAAATTTTATCTACATCCTGTTAATAAAACACCCTATCCTGAAAACGGAGAGTCTAGCAGCACTGAGTAGTCACAACTACACCAATTCTAGGTATATTTTATTATATGTATAGCTTCTATAACAAAGCCATAATATATCTTCGAATATATATTCACACCGTCTATAGAACACCCACCAATGAGAAATCTAAAAAAGCAACACATTGCTTACGAGGTTCATTAGCGGTGTGGGTTCTGGTCAAAATCCACATGCGACAAACAACAAGGGCCACATGACCCAAAAAACGTATCGGTCTAAAGTGGCAGTGCATGTGACAATCAAAAACAGTAATCACCTATACCCTCCTCGTCGTCTATAAATACATCACGTGTTGATAAGTTTTTGGGCTTGTTTACATAAGCCAGAAGCCTGACACGTCTACTGGATTGAACACAGCGTTGGACCTACTGGATGGAACCCTTTCGGGTTCAGTAAAACGCATTCATCAACAATTCTGTCACCACTACCACTGGTCTATACACTGCCACCCGGTGTTAGGGAGCCAACCAATGACTCCAGGAAGGCCACCGCGGACTTACATACAATTCTCGTCCTCACTATACGTCTTCAAAACCTTATCCATCACGTCTGCGACTAAACTAGGTCGTAACCGCAGTACTTAAAATAATCAAGACCAGTCGATCTCTAATTAACACCTGTCTAAAGCGATTCAAGGAATTACTGTTCTATTGAATAAGATCACAAGGCCCACTGGCATCTAACACACCGAGGACCAAAGGAAATGTGACTTTTTCTGGAAATAGTTAAAACCGGTTTGATACAGATAATACGCGGCAGCCGCTTGGTACAACAACCTGTGCCAGCGGGGGCTTAACAATAAAAATCAACAATTGGGCGGAAAGAAAAATAAAATAGAGGAAACCCTGGGTCTAGAACCCCGGTCTCACGGAGGCGGCCAAGCCCAGGGTCATCTATTCAGGACACTGTAAATGTAGAATGAACGGCAAAATATGCGAGTGGTAGAGGAGCACCCAATGGGAGCAGAGAATGGGACCCTACAGTACGACAGTGAATGGATACAGTTGAGAGACGGGAAAACATCGGTTTTTAACGCTTGGCACGAGTGTGAAAAACGACCATTTCAACACACCAACAACGGGCCACCCTCGACTGAAGCACTAATCGGGAATTCCGTAAAATGGCATGTACAAGAAAGAGAAAATTATAAGTAAATAATTGGTGGACAAAGCAAAATAACCAAGAGAGCACGTTAACTTCTCTCACGAATTATCACCTAGAGCGAGAGTACTCAACACAGAGATGTAGATTGTAGGTCCGTCCCTCAGAAAAACACGGAGAAGTTTCAGATCTTGTGTAAGAAACAATTCGACAGATAATCAACCGGGCCGATATCTTAGATTTTGTGGTATCTGTCCAGTCGTCAGTCTGGGCACCTCCCACTTCTTCGGCTCGCGATGTTCCCACTCATCTTCGGCTACTTGCCTCTCTCGGGCCATTCTCATGCTCTTTCTCGTCGGATACTATCTACACTCACTAGTCCAGCCGTCACTGATCTGAGTTGCGCGTTCGTCTTTCTCCAGTTCCTTAGCTTAGTTTAATTTATCATTAACATGACTTTCAAGTTATTCTTGTTCATTTCTCTTGCACCTTTGTCGCCGTCCAGCATCGCTAGCTTCTCTAATAGTTCTTTGTTTGTCAATATGTACAATCCAATAATGTCTTCACTTCTCTACGTCCTAATCTGAACTCTTACACATTTCCGTACAGTGTAAATTGGTTCTATGCTGTGAAGCATAGCCTTTATCTCAGATGTTTCGTGATACTCGCATCCCATTAACCACTCACATCGTTTTATTTCACTCGCGCGCTCTATGACATTATAACTCGTATCTTTAAAAATCGTCATCAATCTAATACCTTCGTCTTAATTATTAGAGCTGTCGCATCTCATATATATGCTCAATGTTCCTCAGATTCGTCCTCCTCTCTCCCCTCCTGGTCTCACTTACCCCACCATAGCAGCCGCAGATCACCTGCGATCTCTTTTTCCATCATCCCTCCCTACTCACAATTTCTTGCCCACTTTAAAGCTCACATTTTCCCGTCCTAGTGCCAGGCGGGAGAGGCCTCAGCCATCCCTATTGGTATCCTACCGCTGCGTTTTATCTTTTGTCTCCTAGTCAGGTAAAGCCCTTTTTCTGTTTCATTCCCTGCGTAATCTCCCATTGCGCGTCACAATCACAGTCTCATCTCGTCTGCGTCTGACTCTTTTTTGCTCTTTCATACATCTTTATAAAACCGTCATTTCTCTCCTCATGCTTTGACTGTCTCGATCGAGTGCTTTCCTCTATCTCCTTCCTCTGTTCCTCTTTCTCTCCTCTGGCTTTTGACAATGCTTGATCAAATGTTTTATAGAATCATCGTATTGGTTTTATTTTGATTTCCTATTATTCATATTGCTAGAACATTAATAATCTTGGATATTGTCTCAGAGACGGACTGTTGTTAAAATGTGATTTTGGGCTAAATACCCAAACAAATAAACATTGATCTTCAATTTGATTTGATCTCTCCTCTCGCTCTTTTCCTCCCTCTCTCCTCATCTTCTCCCTCCCTCACCTTCTCTCTTCTCTCCTCCCCTCCCTAATCTCTTCCCTCCCTCTCTCTCTCGCTCTCATCCCTCCCACCTCTCTCTCTTTCTCTCTCTCCCTCTCCCCCTGCCCTCTCATCCTCTCCTTCCTCTCTCTCTCTCTTCTCCTCTCCCGCTCCTCTCTCTCTCTCTTCCTCCCATCCTCTCTCCCTCGTCCCCCTCCCTCTTCTCCTCCCCTCTCCTCCTCTCTCTCTTCTCTCGTCTCCTCCCCCATCCCTCCTCCTCTCTCCCTCCTCCCCCTGGATAGTATCTCCCCTATTTTGTCCTGGACCCTGAGGTCGAGCTCCTCCGTCCCTTATGGCTCGAGCCCCTCATTTGACCGCGTTGGTGAGCAGCGGGCTATTCTCGTGACCTCCTCCCTCTCACTAATGTTACAACGTCAGTCGCATCTAATCTCTGTGCATGCCGAGTAGTCGACGCGTTATGTTGGGGCAGTAACGACCGTCCTCTCGAGCCGAGCCTAGTCACTGACCTGCCGTTCTCTCTCCCTCGTTCCCCCTCCCCCCCCCCCCCCCTCTCAGACCTGGAGGTCTCCTGAAGGTCTGGCTCTAGACCCGGTCTCTCGTCTCTTGTTCTGGACGGATTCTGGTCGAGACTCGGTGGACTTTCCAGACTCGATGGGACTCAGCGCCTTTCAGTTCTCTGCTTCAACCCGGCGTTCTCCTCTCAGAACCCCCGGGCCATCGTCACCATCCCGGCCTACGGGTAAGACCGGGACTAGACCAGTACCAGACCAGAACCCCCGGGCCATGCCACCCTCGGGTAGACCTAGACCAGGACCAGACTAACAGGACTCCAGAACCCCCGGGCCATCGTCACCGGGGCCTAACGGTAAGACCTAGACCAGGACCAGGACTAGACCCAGGACTCCGAGCCACCCCTCACCCCACTGACCCGGCCTACGGGTAAGACCAGGACTAGACCAGGACTACCCAGGCCCCCGGGCCACGTCACGGGTAAGAAGCCTACGGGTAAGACCTAGACCAGGACTAAGACCAGGACCCAGGACCAGGACCCGGCCTACGGTAAAACCGAACCAGCCAAGGCTGGGTAAGACCAGACCAGGACCAGGTCTATGGGTAAACGGCAGTCCAGGTCCAGGACTAGACCAGGACTAAGGCATTCTATAAACCATTTTGTGTGGTTCCAGGAGGATTATAACTGGTTTTCTCTGGTTCCAGGAGGATTATAACTGGTTTTTGTCTGTCCAACAGGAGGATTTATAACTGGTTTTGTGTGGTTCCAGGAGGATTATAACTGGTTTTTGTGGGTTCTTTAGGTTTTGTCTGGTTCCAGGTGGATTGTAACTGGTTTTGTCTGGTCCACAGGAAGGATTTATAACTGGTTTTGTGTCTGGTTCCAGGAGGATTATAACCGGTTTTGTGTGGTTCCAGGAGGATTTTCATATGGTTTTGGTCTGTTCCAAGGTGGATTATATAAAAACTGGTTTTGTCTGGTCCCAACAGGAGGATATAACTGGTTTTTTGGTCTGGTTTTCAGGAGGAATTATAAACTGGTTTTGTGTGGTTTCCGGTTATATAACTGGTTTTGTGTGGTCCAGGTGGATTATAACTGGTTTTTGTCTGGTTCCAGGTGGATTGTAACCAAGTTTTGTCTGGTCCACAGGAGGATCTTCCTGGTCGGACTGGGACAGGGACGCTCCAAAGATCGAGATGTCGAACATGGACGGTTCAGACCGGACGATCCTGGTCCAGGAGGATCTGGGTTTACCCAACGGACTAGCTACGACCACGAAGAACCGACGATCAACTTCTCTGCTGGGGGGTAACCGTGCAGTGAGGGGGGGGGGTTGGGGGGGGTGCAGGTGAGAGAGAGAGGGGGGGCGGGGCGCGGCAGGAGAGAGAGAGGGGGGGGGCAGGTGCAGAGATGAGAGAGTAGGGGGGGGGCCCGCAGGTGGAGAGAGAGAGAGGGGGGGGGGGGGGGGGGGCAGGCGAGGGGGGGGCGCGGTGAGAGGAGAGAGGGGGGGGGGTGGGCCGCAGGTGAGAGAGGAGAGAGAGGGGGGGGGCAGGTGAGAGAAAAGAGAGAGAGGGGACAGAAAGAGAGAGAAAGAGAGAGGAAGGGAGAGTGTCACAGATCTAAACATGAAAATGAGCAGACGTCCTGCTGTTTACTGTGGGTCTGTTTTGTTTGTTTTACTACTGCTGGTGTTTGCTGTGGCGGTTGAAGAGGTAATATCGTATTCTTGCGAGAGTCGGCTTGAGATGGGGTTGCTGCGTTGATGTCTGAGGCAGCGTGTGCGTCAGTTGTGTATAAGCTCGCTCTCTCTCGTTGTATAACTCGGTCGGCGTGTTTTTAATGGTAATGTGTGCTTCTGGTTACTTGCGTGGGCCAGACTGTGGAATGGAACTGTTCGTTCAGTCTCGGTTATATGTTTTCCCACGGTTGAAGGCGCGTGTTTTGTTGTTTGTTTTACTGGCGGTGTTTGTTGTTGTTTTACCGGCGGTGGTTTTGTTGTTGTTTACGGCGGAGGTTGTTTGTTGTCGTTTACTGGGGTGTTTGCTGTTGTTTAAACCCGGCGGTGTTTGTTGTTTGTTTACGGGAAGGTGTTTTTGTTTCGTTTACTGGCCGGTGTTTTGTTGTTTTGTTTACTGGCGGTGTTTGTTTGTTGGGTTTTACGGGAGGTTGTTTGTTGTCGTTTTACGCTGGCGGTGAGTTGTTGTTTACTGGTGGTTGTTTTGTTGTCGTTTTTTTTAAAAAAAAACATCCACTTGGCGGTGTTATTTGTTGTTTGTGTTACGGGAGGTGTTTGTGTCCGTTTAACTGGCGGTGTTGTTGTTTACCTGGGCGGTTGTTTGTTGTCGTTTACCAACTGCGGTGTTTGTTGTCTGCGTTTAACCATTTTGTTGTCGTACCAGGGTGGTTTGTGTGTTTATGTTGTTGACTGCGTGTTGTGAGTTAACGGCGGGTTGTTTTTTTACCGTGTTACGATCTGTTTGGGGCGATGTGTCAACAAGGGGCGATGTGGGCGGGGCTTAGAAGGACCCTTAATTAACGCTAATATTTCGTTTTAAGAGCAATATGCGCATGTTTTGACAATGCTTATCAGTGTAATTCATTATCCCGGTTATATTGATGGAGCAAAGAGTGTGTGGAAACAAGTTTAATGTGAATAAGTGACAAGTGCCATTTGCCCCGGGTTGACACGGCCCGTTTGCATTGACTCTATGGAGGAACGAACTACAAGCCGTGCGCACTGACAGATTGACTAACGTTACACTGGCTGATGGCATTCAATGCAAACGAGTACGTTTACTCTCATATCTGCTTCATATGCGCCAAAAGGGGCACAACTTACGAGAATTTAGCATTTTATTGAGACACTGCAGTGATACCTGTGTAGGTGGCCACGCTGATGCCTGTGCGTCTGTCTGAAGTCTTGTCTCTGTGTCTGTCATGAGTCGTGTAGACTGTTACCCAGGTGTAGGCTGTGCACCATGCTTCAGTTTGCTTTACGACCACGGAAGAAATTAGTTTTGGGGGGAAAACTCGCAATATAATGTTTGCATTAGGTTCAATACCCTTTTCTTTGACAGAATTTGTGTTTCCCCTACCTAAGCTTCACCATTTTATTAGATGCTCGTTGGGGGATTAATTTAACACCAGACAGTGGAAAAATCACGCTGTCAACAAGTAAATACAAGCTAAGTTAGGTTAAATAGGTTAAGTGCAATTTACTGTGCATAAAATAAAACACTTTGGAAAACCTCACAAAAGGACCCTACTACAATCACCAAAAATCCTTCAAATCAAACAGAAACATTTGTGACTTATTACTTTTACTTTTTACATTAAAAAAATAAAATGAAAAAAATCCCACTTTAAGCGCTTTCAATATTGATTTGATACTTTTTTTAGTCCAGTTAGTGTAGATGCTTTGCTGCTGTCAGTGTTGGGTAAGTTACATTCACCTTTAGGCCAACACAGAGTATTTTAGTGGTGTTTTGGTAATTTCAATAGAATATAAAAGTCATAATTTATATGAAAATAACTTGAGTGACCCAGATTGTAGCTATGATATTATCAACATTTTTAATGAATTACACTACTTAGTTACTGAAAAAGAGAATATATTACAGTAACGAGTTACTTTTGTAATGAGTTACTCCAACACTGGCTGCTGTATATCACATTTTAAAAGTGATTTACATTTAATTAATTCACTACAAAGTCCTCCTTTCATCTGAGTATTGAACTTCAGTATTTCTGTGAAATAAAACAAAAAGAAGCAAAGGAAGCAAGAGTTTATTTAGTTTTCCATTTGCTCACAATAACAGTCATATTCACAGTTGGTTCACTGAAAAAAATCCAATTTACGAGATATATTCCTCTGATATTCATTGCACAGACAGACGCACAGGCATCAGCGTGGCCACCTACACAGGTATCACTGCAGTGTCTCAATAAAATGCTAAAATTCTCGTAAGTTGTGCCCCTTTTGGCGCATATGAAGCAGATATGAGAGTAAACGTACTCGTTTGCATTGAATGCCATCAGCCAGTGTAACGTTAGTCAATCTGTCAGTGCGCACGGCTTGTAGTTCGTTCCTCCATAGAAGTCAATACAACGGGCCGTGTCAACCCGGGGCAAATGGCACTTGTCACTTATTCACATTAAAACTTGTTTCCACACACTCTTTGCTCCATCAATATAACCGGGATAATGAATTACACTGATAAGCATTATCAAAACATGCGCATATTGCTCTTAAAACGAAATATTAGCGTTAATTAAGCGGGTCCTTCTAAGCCCCGCCCACATCGCCCCTTGTTGACACATCGCCCAAACAGATCCGTAACACCGGCAGTGTTTGTTGTCGTTTACTGGCGGTGTTTGTTGTTGTTTACTGGCGGTGTTTGTTGTTGTTTACTGGCGGTGTTTGTTGTCATTTACTGGCGGTGTTTGTTGTCGTTTACCGGCGGTGTTTGTTGTCGTTTACTAGCGGTGTTTGTTGTTGTTTACTGGCGGTGTTTGTTGTCGTTTACTGGCGGTGTTTGTTGTCGTTTACTGGCGGTGTTTGTTGTTGTTTACTAGCGGTGTTTGTTGTTGTTTACCGGCGGTGTTTGTTGTTGTTTATTGGCGATGTTTGTTGTCGTTTACTGGCGGTGTTTGTTGTTGTTTACTGGCGGTGTTTGTTGTCGTTTACTGGCGGTGTTGTTGTTTACTGGCGGTGTTTGTTGTCGTTTACTGGCGGTGTTTGTTGTCGTTTACGGGAGGTGTTTGTTGTCGTTTACCAGCGGTGTTTGTTGTTGTTTACCGGCGGTGTTTGTTGTTGTTTACCGGCGGTGTTTGTTGTCGTTTACGGGAGGTATTTGTTGTCATTTACCGGCGGTGTTTGTTGTCGTTTACTGGGCGGTGTTTGTTGTCGTTTACTGGCAGTGTTTGTTGTCGTTTACCGGCGGTGTTTGTTGTCGTTTACCGGCGGTGTTTGTTGTCGTTTACCAGCGGTGTTTGTTGTCATTTACTGGCGGTGTTTGTTGTCGTTTACCAGCGGTGTTTGTTGTTGTTCACTGGCGGTGTTTGTTGTTGTTTACGGGAGGCGTTTGTTGTCGTTTACCAGCGGTGTTTCTTGTTGTTTACTGGCGGTGTTTGTTGTTGTTTACTGGCGGTGTTTGTTGTTGTTTACTGGCGGTGTTTGTTGTCGTTTACCGGCGGTGTTTGTTGTCGTTTACCAGCGGTGTTTGTTGTCATTTACTGGCGGTGTTTGTTGTCGTTTACTGGCGATGTTTGTTGTTGTTTACCGGCGGTGTTTGTTGTTGTTTACGGGAGGTGTTTGTTGTTGTTTACGGGAGGTGTTTGTTGTTGTTTACTGGCGGTGTTTGTTGTTGTTTACTGAAGGTGTTTGTTGTCGTTTACCGGCGGTGTTTGTTGTTGTTTACTGGCGGTGTTTGTTGACGTTTACCGGCGGTGTTTGTTGTTGTTTACTGACGGTGTTTGTTGACGTTTACCAGCGGTATTTGTTGTTGTTTACTGGCGGTGTTTGTTGACGTTTACCGGCGGTGTTTGTTTTTGTTTACCGGCAGTGTTTGTTGTCGTTTACTGGCGGTGTTTGTTGTCGTTTACCGGCGGTGTTTGTTGTCGTTTACTAGCGGTGTTTGTTGTTGTTTACTGGCGGTGTTTGTTGTCGTTTACTGGCGGTGTTTGTTGTTGTTTACTGGCGGTGTTTGTTGTTGTTTACTGGCGGTGTTTGTTGTCATTTACTGGCGGTGTTTGTTGTCGTTTACCGGCGGTGTTTGTTGTCGTTTACTAGCGGTGTTTGTTGTTGTTTACTGGCGGTGTTTGTTGTCGTTTACTGGCGGTGTTTGTTGTCGTTTACTGGCGGTGTTTGTTGTTGTTTACTAGCGGTGTTTGTTGTTGTTTACCGGCGGTGTTTGTTGTTGTTTATTGGCGATGTTTGTTGTCGTTTACTGGCGGTGTTTGTTGTCGTTTACCGGCGGTGTTTGTTGTTGTTTACTGGCGGTGTTTGTTGTCGTTTACCGGCGGTGTTTGTTGTTGTTTACCAGCGGTGTTTGTTGTTGTTTACTGGCGGTGTTTGTTGTTGTTTACTGTGTCTGTTTGTTGTTGTTTACCAGCGGTGTTTGTTGTTGTTTATTGGCGATGTTTGTTGTCGTTTACTGGCGGTGTTTGTTGTCGTTTACCGGCGGTGTTTGTTGTTGTTTACTGGCGGTGTTTGTTGTCGTTTACCGGCGGTGTTTGTTGTTGTTTACCAGCGGTGTTTGTTGTTGTTTATTGGCGATGTTTGTTGTCGTTTACTGGCGGTGTTTGTTGTCGTTTACCGGCGGTGTTTGTTGTCGTTTACTGGCAGTGTTTGTTGTCGTTTACCAGCGGTGTTTGTTGTTGTTCACTGGCGGTGTTTGTTGTTGTTTACGGGAGGCGTTTGTTGTCGTTTACCAGCGGTGTTTGTTGTTGTTTACCGGCGGTGTTTGTTGTTGTTTACCGGCGGTGTTTGTTGTCGTTTACTGGCGGTGTTTGTTGTTGTTTACTGGCGGTGTTTGTTGTTGTTTACTGGCGGTGTTTGTTGTCGTTTACTGGCGGTGTTTGTTGTTGTTTACCGGCGGTGTTTGTTGTCGTTTACTGGCGGTGTTTGTTGTCGTTTACCAGCGGTGTTTGTTGTTGTTTACTGGCGGTGTTTGTTGTTGTTTACCAGCGGTGTTTGTTGTTGTTTACTGGCTCTGAGCTGCTGCAGGTTCATTACTGTGTCTGTTTGTTGTTGTTTACCAGCGGTGTTTGTTGTTGTTCACTGGCGGTGTTTGTTGTTGTTTACGGGAGGCGTTTGTTGTCGTTTACCAGCGGTGTTTGTTGTCGTTTACCGGCGGTGTTTGTTGTTGTTTACCGGCGGTGTTTGTTGTTGTTTACTGGCGGTGTTTGTTGTCGTTTACTGGCGGTGTTTGTTGTCGTTTACCGGCGGTGTTTGTTGTTGTTTACCGGCGGTGTTTGTTGTTGTTTACTGGCGGTGTTTGTTGTCGTTTACTGGAGGTGTTTGTTGTTGTTCACCAGCGGTGTTTGTTGTTGTTTACCGGCGGTGTTTGTTGTCGTTTACCGGCGGTGTTTGTTGTTGTTTACCGGCGGTGTTTGTTGTCGTTTACCGGCGGTGTTTGTTGTTGTTTACCGGCGGTGTTTGTTGTCGTTTACTGGCGGTGTTTGTTGTTGTTTACTGGCGGTGTTTGTTGTTGTTTACTGGCGGTGTTTGTTGTTGTTTACTGGCGGTGTTTGTTGTCGTTTACTGGAGGTGTTTGTTGTCGTTTACTGGAGGTGTTTGTTGTCGTTTCCTGGCAGTGTTTGTTGTTGTTTACTGGCGGTGTTTGTTGTTGTTTACCGGCGGTGTTTGTTGTTTTTTTACCGGCGGTGTTTGTTGTTGTTTACCGGCGGTGTTTGTTGTTTTTTACCGGCGGTGTTTGTTGTCGTTTACTGGCGGTGTTTGTTGTCGTTTACCAGCGGTGTTTGTTGTCGTTTACTGGCGGTGTTTGTTGTTGTTTACTGGCGGTGTTTGTTGTCGTTTACTGGCGGTGTTTGTTGTCGTTTACTGGAGGTGTTTGTTGTCGTTTACCAGCGGTGTTTGTTGTTGTTTACCGGCGGTGTTTGTTGTCGTTTACTGGCGGTGTTTGTTGTCGTTTACTGGAGGTGTTTGTTGTCGTTTACCAGCGGTGTTTGTTGTTGTTTACCGGCTCTGAGCTGCTGCAGGTTCATTTACGAGCTCGTTAAACCTCAGAACACAAACAGCAGATGTTTCTCTGCACAGACTCGCCTCGGGCCACCTGATGATGTCACCGGGTGCACCTCATTATTATTTACACATGTTTCTACTGTGGCCATGTTTATCCCTCAAACGCCACAAATACCAGTCAGAGTCTTGTCCTTATGTTCTGTTACAGACTTTTCTACACTTTTTTTTAATGACTGTAAAACTGTAGTAGATTATATATTTTGTCAAGATCTGTGAATCCACTTTTGTTCTGACTAAAAACCCTCAAGGTTTTATTGTTTTTACAGACTGTAGACTTCTGAAAAGAGTTTCTAATGGAAGTCAACGGGACAAAATGGCTCCAACAGAACAAGAGACAAAACTATCAGATTGTCAGAGGTGAAAATGTGAATCTAAAGTGGATTTCTTTGGAGCTTTTATTCAAACTCTTGGATGATTTTGTAGTTTTTGTGCAGAAGCAGTTTGTAGTTTTGTCTCTTGTTCTGTTGGAGCCATTTTGTCCCGTTGACTTCCATTAGAAACTCTGAAAATCCTAAAGATCCACTCTGTAGGTTTGAGTTCTGACCCTTCTGTCCCTCGTAGGCCTCCGTAGGTTGGAGTTCTGACCCTTCTGTCCCTCGTAGGCCTCCGTAGGCTGGAGTTTTGACCCTTCTGTCCCTCGTAGGCCTCCGTAGGCTGGAGTTTTGACCCTTCTGTCCCTCGTAGGCCTCCGTAGGTTTGAGTTTTGACTGTTTTGTCCCTCGTAGGCCTCCGTAGGTTTGAGTTTTGACTGTTTTGTCCCTCGTAGGCCTCCGTAGGCTGGAGTTCTGACTGTTTTGTCCCTCGTAGGCCTCCGTAGGTTTGAGTTCTGACTGTTTTGTCCCTCGTAGGCCTCCGTAGGTTTGAGTTCTGACTGTTTTGTCCCTCGTAGGCCTCCGTAGGTTTGAGTTTTGTCTGTTTTGTCCCTCGTAGGCCTCCGTAGGTTTGAGTTCCGACCCTTCTGTCCCTCGTAGGCCTCCGTAGGTTTGAGTTTTGACCCTTCTGTCCCTCGTAGGCCTCCGTAGGTTTGAGTTTTGTCTGTTTTGTCCCTCGTAGGCCTCCGTAGGTTTGAGTTTTGACTGTTTTGTCCCTCGTAGGCCTCCGTAGGCTGGAGTTCTGACCCTTCTGTCCCTCGTAGGCCTCCGTAGGTTTGAGTTTTGACCCTTCTGTCCCTCGTAGGCCTCCGTAGGGTTGAGTTTTGACTGTTTTGTCCCTCGTAGGCCTCCGTAGGGTTGAGTTTTGACCCTTCTGTCCCTCGTAGGCCTCCGTAGGTTTGAGTATTGACCCTTCTGTCCCTCGTAGGCCTCCGTAGGGTTGAGTTTTGACCCTTCTGTCCCTCGTAGGCCTCCGTAGGTTTGAGTATTGACCCTTCTGTCCCTCGTAGGCCTCCGTAGGTTTGAGTATTGACCCTTCTGTCCCTCGTAGGCCTCCGTAGGTTTGAGTTCTGACTGTTTTGTCCCTCGTAGGCCTCCGTAGGTTTGAGTTTTGACCCTTCTGTTCCTCGTAGGCCTCCGTAGACTGGAGTTCTGACTGTTTTGTCCCTCGTAGGCCTCCGTAGGTTTGAGTTTTGACCCTTCTGTCCCTCGTAGGCCTCCGTAGGCTGGAGTTCTGACTGTTTTGTCCCTCGTAGGCCTCCGTAGGTTTGAGTTTTGTCCCTCGTAGGCCTCCGTAGGTTTGAGTTTTGTCCCTCGTAGGCCTCCGTAGGTTTGAGTTCTGACTGTTTTGTCCCTCGTAGGCCTCCGTAGGTTTGAGTTCTGACTGTTTTGTCCCTCGTAGGCCTCCGTAGGTTTGAGTTCTGACTGTTTTGTCCCTCGTAGGCCTCCGTAGGCTGGAGTTTTGACCCTTCTGTCCCTCGTAGGCCTCCGTAGGTTTGAGTTTTGACTGTTTTGTCCTTCGTAGGCCTCCGTAGGTTTGAGTATTGACCCTTCTGTCCCTCGTAGGCCTCCATAGGCTGGAGTTCTGACCCTTCTGTCCCTCGTAGGCCTCCGTAGGCTGGAGTGTGTGGACCCTCACTCTCGTCAGAGGACGGTCGTCTCAGACTTGGTCCAGTATCCGTTTGGTCTGGTGTCTGTGGGACGAACTCTGTACTACACCGACTGGAGGAGGTAAAAACAACAACTCTAACGTCTCCTACGTCCTAACTCCTACATCCTACACCCTACATCCTAACTCCTACACCCTAACTCTTACCTCCTAACTCCTACATCCTAACTCCTACGTCCTAACTCCTACATCCTATCTCCTAGTCCCTGGTCCTGTTTCCTGACTCCTCCTTCTTCACTAGAACAGACTCAGACCAGCTCTGGTCCCAAAGAGTCAGATAGTGACTCCAAGACTCGGTCCAGGACTCTGAGACTGGGTCCAGGACTCTGAGACTCGGTCCAGGACTCTGAGACTCAGTCCAGGACTCCGAGACTCAGTCCAGGACTCTGAGGCTCGGTCCAGGACTCTGAGACTCGGTCCAGGACTCTGAGACTCGGTCCAGGACTCTCTCAGTCTGGTTTTCTTTTCCTCAGAGACGCTGTTGTGGCTTTAGACCAGATCAGTCAAACCGAGACCAAAGTCTTCAGTCCTCAGAGACGCTCCAGAGTCTACGGAGTCTGCAGCACCGACTACTGCCCCAGAGGTGAGTCTAGACCGGGTCTGAGCCAGGTCTGAGCCAGGTCTGAGCCAGGTCTGAGCCAGGTCTGAACCAGGTCTGAACCAGGACTGAACCAGGACTAACCCAGGACTGAACCAGGACTAAACCAGGACTAACCCGGGGCTCTCTCTTTCAGTTTATAACTACTGTGAGCAGAACGGAGGCTGTTCTCACTTGTGTTTGCCAAAACTGGGAGGATTCTCGTGTCTCTGCCCCGACCGACGAGACGGGACCTGCTACGAACAGAACCAGGTCTGAACCAGGTCTGGACCAGGTCTGAACCAGGTCTGGACCAGGTCTGAACCAGCTCTGAACCAGGTCTAAACCACGACTAAACTAGGACTGAACCAAGACCGAAGAGACAGAACCAGCTACGGACAAAACCAGGTCTAAACCAGGTCTAAACCAGGTCTGAACCAGGTCTGAACCACGACTAAACTAGGACTGAACCAAGACCGAAGAGACAGAACCAGCTACGGACAAAACCAGGTCTAAACCAGGTCTAAACCAGGTCTGAACCAGGTCTGAACCAGGTCTGAACCACGACTAAACCAGGACTGAACCAAGACCGAAGAGACGGACCTGCTACAAACAAAACCAGGTCTAAACCAGGTCAAAACCAAAAGTAAACCTGGTCTAAACCAGGTCTAAAACAGGTCTGAACCACAACTAAACCATCACTGAACCAAGACTGAAGAAACGAAACAAGCTACGAACAAAACCAGGTATAAACCAGGTCTGAACCAGGTCTGAACCATGTCTGGACCAGGTCTGGACCAGGTCTGAACCAGGTCTGAACCAGGACTGAACCAAGATCGAAGAGACAGAACCAGCTACGAACAGAACCAGGTCTAAACTGGGATCAAAAAAGGTTGAACTTTTTTCAAACTCCTGGACTAAACCAAAGCCAAACCAAGATCTGGACTTTGCCTAAACCTGGAACCGAACCAGGACTATCTCAGAAGAACCGAAGCAGGACTAGAACTACTCAGAATCCTTTTCAAACATCCTTTTTCTTAATCTTACTAACCTCTTCAGTCACGTTACCTTCACAGACTCAGAAACATGTTTAAAACCCGGCTTCTTTTACTCTGATGTATTTAACTTTTCTTCACAAACGTCTTGATTCATGTAAAAGTATTATTTATGTTTACAATCCTCTCAAATAAAGTTATTAAGAAGAAATGTACAATAAAGACCAAAACAGACTCTTATTCCTTTTCCCCAGACCTTTGTGTGAGTGTCAGATTATTGCAGAAGCTTCAGATGTTTTCTTGTCCAGACTTTGTCACTTTATCTGAATATACACTTCAAACATAAATCTGTCAAATACAAATGATTATTTGTTCAAATCCACTCAAACATGAGAAACGTTTCAGCTCTGACTCAGTTCTGTGGGAAACACTCGTCCAGACAAATGTGACCTTAGGTACCTTTCTTAAAATAGCTAAAAACCAGCAATTAAAAAGTTAAAATGAAGGATATTTATTACAAGTTAAAAATAGGCCATCAGATAAAATGAATAAAACCTTGCAGCCTCTGGGTAGGAAAAACAGTTCAAATCTGAAACAGAGAAAAATGTTAAAAACAAACCAACAAGAGCGGTCTGAGAGGAGCTGGCCCCGCCCCAAACAAAACGGAAAGTGCTACCAGACAATCACCAAAATAACTCAAAATCCCAAAATGGACTAATCCTCCCAAAATCCGCCCTGGGAACTTACATTTGGAGATAAACTAAAAACCCAGGGACTGCAATGTTAAAAGCTAGTGCAGAATAGAGTCAAGACTTTCACAAAGAGAATTATCATTTAAAGAATTAACAAAAACCATAAAGAACATTAAACAAAACTCTAACCAAAACAGTAGCAGGCTACTCTTTAAAAGCAAATTTTAAAACCCAGAAGGAAATAGCTGCCACCGGGACTCTACTCTAAAAGAAACAAATATACATTTATTAAAACCATAGCTAAAAAGGTTAAAAATGGAGGGAGACTTTAAAAAACATACCTTTCCCCAGCCACGAGGCCTCAGCGCTTTTATAGTCCCGACTTCCGCCGACTGAGGAAGTGAAACCTAGGAGCTGAGAGTAGGGCGACCCCTGCTGTCCGTCACACAAAGTATTCAGACACTTCTGGTGAATCAGTGATAAAATGATCAAACAGTTCACTTGTTGTTAGTTAAATATAAAAAGCTCACATCTCTTCTTTCAAATACAGACAAACCCGTAGAATATAAGAAACGGAGCAGTTCATGTAAAACTACAGAGAAAAGTCTTTCTTTTTATAAACACAACTGTTAAAACATGAAAACACCAAAACAGACAAAATCCGTCAAAATAAACAGGAAACACTCAGTTTATTTACGGAGATTTGTGTAAACCAGGGGTGTCCAAACTTGTTTCACGGAGGACGGCTGATTTGGGCATTTAAAAGAGAACGTATAGTAAACATTTGAAACATTCAGAACAAGTAAAAGTGGATCACAAGGTATAAAACCCTAAAAGTACACTTTGAAATGGTTGATAATGGCATTTAAAACAGACAAAGCAGTTTGGACATGACTGATCGATGTTTTGGTGAAAAAGGCTGGTTCCTCATGAGGTGAACTAATGTTGACATTTTGGACAAAAACCTTTTAGTTTGAGCTTACTGGCAATTTATTTAGCCGATTCTTTGAGTCGTAAATGTTTTGAAATGAAAAAAAGAAAAAACTGTGAAATATTGGGGTAATTAAAAGTCTCTAGTCAAATCGATTCAAATTCAAGTTCAAGCAGTTTTAGGCAAGACTAGAAATGTTGAAAATGTTTCTGGCCCTCGGAGAAAAAGAACTGCCACCTCTGATCAAAGCCATTACTGATCAAACCCATTACTGATCAAACCCATTACTGATCGGACCCATTACTGATCGGACCCATTACTGATCGGACCCATTACTGATCAAACCCACTACTGATCAAACCCATTACTGATCAAACCCATTACTGATCAAAACCCATTACTGATCAAACCCATTACTGATCGGACCCATTACTGATCAAACCCATTACTGATCAAACCCATTACTGATCGGATCCACTACTGATCGGACCCATTACTGATCAGACCCATTACTGATCAAACCCATTACTGATCGGACCCATTACTGATCGGACCCATTACTGATCAAACCCATTACTGATCAAACCCATTACTGATCAGACCCATTACTGATCAAACCCATTACTGATCAGACCCATTACTGATCGAACCCATTACTGATCGGACCCATTACTGATCAGACCCATTACTGATCAACCCATTACTGATCAGACCCATTACTGATCGAACCCATTACTGATCGGACCCATTACTGATCAGACCCATTACTGATCAAACCCATTACTGATCAGACCCATTACTGATCGAACCATTACTGATCAACCCATTACTGATCAAACCCATTACTGATCAAACCCATTACTGATCAACCCATTACTGATCAAACCCATTACTGATCAACCCATTACTGATCAAACCCATTACTGATCAAACCCATTACTGATCGGACCCATTACTGATCAAACCCATTACTGATCAAACCCATTACTGATCAAACCCATTACTGATCAAACCCATTACTGATCAAACCATTACTGATCAGACCCATTACTGATCAAACCCATTACTGATCAAACCCATTACTGATCGACCCATTACTGATCGGACCCATTACTGATCGGACCCATTACTGATCGGACCCATTACTGATCGGACCCATTACTGACCAAACCCATTACTGATCAAACCCATTACTGATCAGACCCATTACTGATCAAACCCATTACTGATCAGACCCATTACTGATCGGATCCACTACTGATCAAACTTACAGTGTTCAGGGTTCCTCAGAGTGTTGTACAAAGCATTACCTGTATTTTAACACCACAGAGTGTGTTTTAACACCACAGAGTGTATTTTCTTCACTAAACAGTGTTAAATAAAAACATTTTCTTCTAAACTGTTCTGAGTTTTTATTGTGAAATTAGAGCTTGGACCCAAAGACCAAACTTAGACTAAACCAGGTCTAAACCAGGTCTAAACCAGGACTAAACCAGGTCTAAACCAGGTCTAAACCAGGTCTAAAACAGGACTAAACCAGGTCTAAACCAGGACTAAACCAAGTCTAAAACAGGACTAAACCAAGTCTAAAACAGGACTAAACCAGGTCTAAAACAGGACTAAACCAGGTCTAAACCAAGACTAAACCAAGTCTAAAACAGGACTAAACCAGGTCTAAACCAGGACTAAACCAGGTCTAAACCAGGACTAAACCAAGTCTAAAACAGGACTAAACCAAGTCTAAAACAGGACTAAACCAGGTCTAAACCAGGACTAAACCAAGTCTAAAACAGGACTAAACCAAAGACTAAACCAGGTCTAAAACAGGACTAAACCAGGTCTAAACCAGGACTAAACCAGGTCTAAACCAGGACTAAACCAGGTCTAAAACAGGACTAAACCAAGACTAAAACAGGACTAAACCAAGTCTAAAACAGGACTAAACCAGGACTAAACCAGGACTAAACCAGGTCTAAAACAGGTCTAAAACAGGACTAAACCAGGTCTAAAACAGGACTAAACCAGGTCTAAAACAGGACTAAACCAGGTCTAAAACTAGGCCTTAACCAGGTCTAAACCAAAGACTAAACCAGGTCTAAACCAAAGACTAAACCAGGTCTAAAACTAGGACTAAACCAAAGACTAAACCAGGTCTAAAACAGGACTAAACCAGGTCTACAACAGGACTAAACCAGGTCTAAAACAGGACTAAACCAGGTCTATAACAGGACTAAACCACGTCTAAAACAGGACTAAACCAGGTCTAAAACTAGGACTAAACCAGGTCTAAAACAGGACTAAACCAGGTCTACAACAGGACTAAACCAGGTCTACAACAGGACAAAACCAGGTCTAAAACAGGACTAAACCAGGTCTGAACCAGGTCTAAACCAGGTCTAAACTTCCTCAGGACTAAACTAGTGACAGAAACACGAGCTTGGATTTTCTAAAAACCTGTTCAGCCTGAAACAAGATGAAGTAACATTCTGATCCTGAGAAACACCGGTAATGGTGTAACTCTTCATTTATTCACTGAACTACAATCTTTTGGTGCTGATGTTATTATCCAAGCCAACAGAAATATGTAACACTGCAACTCGACAAAATGATGAAAGTAAAATGGCTGCCCAGCTGTAGTTTTAGGTCCAAAGTGCCTTTAAAGCGAACCCTGGCTACAATCACATGTTTACCCTAAACACTTATAATATCATCACTTTTATAAATTCAGAACAAAAACCTTGAAAGTATTTGTAGTTTTATCAAAATCAAGTTTTAAAGAAATCACATGGCTGCCATTTTGTCCTGGCTGTGACGTCAAATGGTTGTCTGTCTGCCCTCTGGTGGTTGTCAAGGTAACAGGTAACTAAGCAACATGAATTCAACAGTTAAAACCTTTCAGTTTGAGCTGGAGTTTGGTCAAATACAAAACGATTATGTGGAATTTTGTAAAACTGAAGATAATCAAGAGGAAGAGGCAAGAACTGGACACTGTCAGTGGTGTTTTTGTTTCAACTGTTCACCGATCAAACCACAGGAGTATCCATGGCAACAACCAAAAGCAACCATTTGATGTCATCAACCCAGAATGCACAATATGGCGGCACCCAGTAGCTCAAAACAATGCAGATTTTATAAACATAGTAAGCAGTTTTATATTTGTTTGTAGTTTATTTGAACAAACATGAGATGTACTTGCTTTTTAGCCATATTTGTCGTTATAGTCAGGGTTCACTTTAAGAAGAACGTGTGTGAACTTTGAACAATATGCTTCTTTGTCGGTTATATGTACGTAGTGTTTTTATTATTATAATGAATCGTCATCATACTTGAGATTGCATCAGCCAAAGTCACAAGACTCTTGTGTAACCTTCGTGTGTGAAAACAAGTTTTTCTTAAGACAACATTTGTTTTAGCCTAAAGATGTCCTTTGCAACGGCTGCTTCTGATGCTCCAGGCTTAAGTACACAACTCTCCTCCCACAGATCTTCATTTACATTTTCAGATCTTTGCATCAGAATGTAATTGTGTCACATTCAGACTGGTCACACAGTTTGTCTTTTCTCTTGTCTCTGTCTCTCTTCGTTGTCCTGCTGCTGATGTCCACAGGTGTGTTCAGTCTGGAGTTACACAAGTAACGCGGGGATCCCACTACATGCATCTGCGCTCCTCCCCGGTCCGCCTCCGAAAGTTGCCGCAGAACCCTCGCCCACTGTCTCCGCTCCAGTCCGCTCCGCAGGGCTGCGTTGCCCCGAGGAGTTCAAGAAGAGCATGCGCCAAAAACACGAGTTTGTGAAATAAAAGTCCTCCTTGAAGGTCAAATAACTCTATCAGGAGCACAGACAACTCTTGTGTTTCACGTGATCACAACAGAAGGACGTGTTTTCCTCCTCCGCTGAGGGTAAAGAGGCTGTTACGAGCACGAACTCAATAACGTTGTCCTGTTCATGTGTCAGTGACATAGGCTGTAGTTAACAGTCTGCTGTGTCCAAATATCAAAGAAACTTTATGTAAAACTACGAACTTTTCGTTATCTGATCAATACAAAGTACGTGCGGAGTGATTTTACTTTGTAATTCCGGACATAGTTCATTTTCTTTTTCCTGTTTGGTGCGTTTTGATTGGCGGAGATTGACTTGGCCGGACCTGGCCGGACTCGGGCGGAGAAGAAAATAGCCTTGATGCGTATTTTGGTCGTACGGCGACGGAGCGACGGAGCTGAGGCGGAGCCCTGCGCAGCGCACACGGAGGATGTGGAACGGTCTTCATTCATTAAAACAGCTGCGCAGTTGATCCGTCAGTCGGAACGGAGCGGAGCGGAGCGGAGATGCATGTAGTGGGATAAGCCCGTAAAGGAGTCCTATAATGTCAAATGTATTATTTAAATGAACCTTGTTATGATGGCCTCCCTTCACCATTAGCTTACTCAAAGTTATATTTGAATTGATTCCTGCATGTTGGAGTAATCTTGTTTTGTTCTTCAGCTCAAGTGCTCTCACCCATAGACATTAAATGAGTAGACGCGCATTCAGCAGCTCTGCTCTGTTCCTACAACTCAAACAGCACAACACCATATTCCTCCGGTAGAGGTGACAACGCAAATCAACTGAACACAATGGCAGAAGTGTCACTTTTATGGATAAAACGAGCTTAAACAAGCGATTTCAGCAAAACAGACTGTGGCTGTGTCCAAACGTCCACACTATTTACTATATAGTGCACTATTCAGGGTTCACGCCATTTTGTAGTGGTGTCCGAATGTCCAGTGGGTCAAAAAGTAGTGACTCAAAATGTCCCACAATGCATCTGGAACAGTAGTGACCATCGATGGCACTAGAACGGTCAATATGGACCACAATTCATTGCGAGAATGGAAAAAAACAGCGCGGACAACGTCAGGTCTTTAACTGTAAACAACACGACTGAAGTAAAGACGTTAAGGAGCCGCTTGAACTCACTGTTGAGCCGGAGAAGAAACAAAACACTCAGAACTGAAGCCGTTAGCCGTGAAGATGCTAACGTTAGCTGCTAACCTTAGTTTGGGCTGTAAAAGAGGAATTATCCAGTCTGTTTGCGGTTAAATGTACTGTCCAAGTTAAACCAGACATGTATTATGATTAGTAGTCCATAAATATGTGCGTGTCAGACGGACTTGGTCAGTATTTATTACAAAAGTTCATTTTTATCTGACTTTTTTGCCGACCGTTAGAAACTCAAGGGGGAGGGGCATGTGACCCGCGTCAGCTGAAAGTAGTGACATCGTGTCCAAAAGACCAGATGAATGAGTCACTGACCAGTCACTGAACAGGGCAGGACTATGTAGTAATTGAGTGGATAGGGAATGAGTGTGGACGTTCGGACACAGCGTCTGTCTTATGAAGCTTTTTTAAACAACTTTAGCGATGTGAGAGTAAATTTCTCAAACTACTATATTCTTAGACTGAAATGCTCCATCACCAATGTGACAGACACCTCCACAGAGAAGTGAAGCTATAACTTTGTTTGGTGTTATTTATGTAATGTGTCTGCTTTTCTCACTAGTCACATGTAAAAGAGACGTTTGTGTCACTAGAGTCTTAAAAGATGCATAAGTTTGTTAGCCGTTAACAGTTTTATACACAATTTTTATCTACAATAAAATACTAAAAGGTCTGTAAACTCAACAGTAACTTGTAACAAGGCTCTGACCTTTGCTAAATGTGATCTGTAGGTTTGTACCAGCGACACTCTCTGGATCTTTCATAACTTGCGTTTTTTGCGGGCTAATGCTAACGGCTAATGCTAACGGCTATAGGAAAACAAACAAGAGAACGCTCAGGACTAGTTTAAATCTTACCGGACTAGCTCAGATGCTAAGTGTTTGATAGCATCAGAGTCGGACTGCGCGGATGCTAATTATATGTCGATGCTCTCACCTACCACCTAGCCCCTCCCACTTGTCTGTATTTACTTGTTATAATTCAAAAGATTAATGCTCAAAGTGAAGCATATTTGGTTCAAAACTGTCCCAGAGACACTTTCCAACAATAATAATTTGTTATTTAAAATCCGTTGCTTCTCACAGTTAAATGTTAAAATGAAGAGGCGGGGCTTATCAGTTCTGCAGGTTCTTACAGGAAGTCAGTAGAGCTGTTTCTATTTCCAGGCCGTTTTACATCAATTTAGTGTTTTACAATGAACAAAAGGTAAATGACTGATGTGCACATGTTCTAGTTTCTTACTAAATACTGAGGTTGATAAAACACAATAGAGCTCCTGGACCACGGGACTAAATTCGCTGCGACTCCATTACAGCAGTGACGCTTCCATTGAATCTAATGGGGAGAGATTCACAGGCTATCTACGAACGGTCCGCAGGTTATCTACGAACAGTCCGCAGGTTATCTACGAACAGTCCTCAGGTTATCTACAAACGGTCCGCAGGTTATCTACGAACAGTCCGCAGGTTATCTACAAACAGTCCACAGGTTATCTACGAACAGTCCACAGGTTATCTACGAACAGTCCTCAGGTTATCTACGAACAGTCCACAGCTTATCTACTAACAGTCGGCAAATTATCTACGTACAGTCCACAGGTTATCTACGAACAGTCCACAGCTTATCTACTAACAGTCCGCAAATTATCTACGAACAGTCCGCAGGTTATCTACGAACAGTCCGCAGGTTATCTACGAACGGTCCGCAGGTTATCTACGAACAGTCCACAGGTTATCTACGAACGGTCCACAGGTTATCTACGAACAGTCCGCAAATTATCTACGAACAGTCCGCAGGTTATCTACGAACGGTCCACAGTTTATCTACGAACAGTCCGCAGGTTATCTACGAACAGTCCGCAGGTTATCTACGAACGGTCCGCAGGTTATCTACGAACGGTCCGCAGGTTATCTACGAACGTTCCACAGGTTATCTACGAACGGTCCGCAGGTTATCTACGAACGGTCTGCAGGTTATCTACGAACGTTCCACAGGTTATCTAAGAATACTCCACGGGTTATCTACAAACAGTCCACAGGTTATCTACGAACAGTCCGCAGGTTATCTACGAACAGTCCACAGGTTATCTACGAACGGTCCACAGGTTATCTACGAACAGTCCGCAAATTATCTACGAACAGTCCGCAGGTTATCTACGAACAGTCCGCAGGTTATCTACGAACGTTCCACAGGTTATCTAAGAATACTCCATGGGTTATCTACAAACAGTCCACAGGTTATCTACGAACAGTCCCCAGGTTATCTACAAACAGTCCACAGGTTATCTACAAACAGTTCACAGGTTATCTACGAACGGTCCACGAGTTATCTACGAACAGTCCAGTCCACAGGTTATCTACGAACGGTCCGCAGGTTATCTACGAACAGTCCGCAAATTATCTAAAAACAGTCCACAGGTTATCTTCGAACAGTCCACAGGTTATCTACGAACAGTCCGCAGGTTATCTACGAACAGTCCGCAGGTTATCTACGAACGGTCCAAAGGTTATCTACGAATACTCCACAGATTATCTACGAACGGTCCACAGTTTATCTATGAACAGTCCGCAGGTTTTTTAAGAACGGTCCGCAGGTTATCTACGAACGGTCTGCAGGTTATCTACGAACGGTCCGCAAATTATCTACGAAACGGTCCGCAGGTTATCTACGAACGGTCCGCAGGTTATCTACGAACGGTCCTCAGGTTATCTACGAACGGTCCACAGGTTATCTACGAGCAGTCCGCAGGTTTTCTAAGAACGGTCCGCAGGTTATCTACGAACGGTCCGCAGGTTATCTACAAACAGTCCACAGGTTATCTACGAACAGTCCTCAGGTTATCTACGAACAGTCCACAGCTTATCTACTAACAGTCCGCAAATTATCTACAAACAGTTCACAGGTTATCTACGAACAGTCCGCAGGTTATCTACGAACGGTCCGCAGGTTATCTACGAACGGTCCGCAGGTTACTACGAACGGTCCGCAGGTTATCTACGAACAGTCCACAGGTTATCTACGAACGGTCCGCAGGTTATCTACGAACAGTCCGCAGGTTATCTACGAATACTCCACAGGTTATCTACGAACGGTCCACGAGTTATCTACGAACAGTCCACAGGTTATCTACGAAAAGTCCACAGGTTATCTACGAACAGTCCGCAGGTTATCTACGAACAGTCCGCAAATTATCTACGAACAGTCCGCAGGTTATCTACGAACGGTCCACAGGTTATCTACGAACGGTCCGCAGGTTATCTACGAACGGTCCGCAGGTTATCTACGAACGGTCCGCAGGTTATCTACGAACGGTCCACAGGTTATCTACGAACAGTCCCCAGGTTATCTAAGAATACTCCACGGGTTATCTACAAACAGTCCACAGGTTATCTACGAACAGTCCCCAGGTTATCTACAAACAGTTCACAGGTTATCTACGAACGGTCCACGAGTTATCTACGAACAGTCCCCAGGTTATCTACGAACAGTCCCCAGGTTATCTACGAACAGTCCGCAGGTTATCTATGAACAGTCCACAGGTTATCTACGAACAGTCCACAGGTTATCTACGAATACTCCACAGGTTATCTACGAACGGTCCGCAAATTATCTACGAAACGGTCCGCAGGTTATCTACGAACGGTCCACAGGTTATTTACAAACAGTCCGCAGGTTATCTACAAACAGTCCACAGGTTATCTACGAACAGTCCGCAGGTTTTCTAAGAACGGTCTGCAGGTTATCTACGAACGGTCCGCAGGTTATCTACAAACGGTCCGCAGGTTATCTACAAACAGTCCACAGGTTATCTACGAACAGTCCAAAGGTTATCTACGAATACTCCACAGGTTATCTACGAACGGTCCGCAAATTATCTACGAAACGGTCCGCAGGTTATCTACGAACGGTCCACAGGTTATCTACAAACACTCCACAGGTTATCTACGAACGGTCCGCAGGTTATCTACGAACAGTCCTCAGGTTATCTACGAACGGTCCGCAGGTTATCTACGAACAGTCCGCAGGTTATCTACGAACGGTCCAAAGGTTATCTACGAATACTCCACAGGTTATCTACGAACGGTCCACAGGTTATCTACGAACAGTCCGCAGGTTATCTACGAACGGTCCGCAGGTTATCTACGAACAGTCCGCAGGTTATCTACGAACAGTCCGCAGGTTATCTACGAACGGTCCGCAGGTTATCTACGAACAGTCCACGGGTTATCTACGAACGGTCCGCAGGTTATCTACGAACAGTTCACAATCGATTAAATTAATTAACAATTTGAACTGTGTAGAACGCTGAGCCCAAGTGAGTGACTACAACATTGTAAATGTTTAGTGACGTGTGTTATTTTGTGTGTTTGTCTTATTGTCTTATTTCATGGATGTCTACCTTTTTTCTTTTGCTACTGAACCTTGAACTCTACTGCTCATACCAAACTGCTGCACACTATGAAAGTAATCGACTGATGATGTTTCCTAATTAGGATCAAGACTATTTTTTGTTTGTTTGTTTGCTTTAGCCTGAAGCTGGAGTCAGGTGTTCTTTTTCAGTTGGATGTGTCAATAGTCATGTGAAGCCTGACGTGGTTGGTGGAGAGAAAACAGCCTTTGGGCCAGAGCGACATGGTATAAAAGCTGGACTCTCTGGGCTCAGGACCATGAAGCTCACAGCTGACACCATGAAGATCGCTGTTCTGCTGCTGCTGCTGCTCCAGGTGCTGGGGTCCTGCTCTGGTGCAAGTAAATGTGAAGGCAAGACTCTCACCCTTCACATCTTAATTGGCAAAATAACAGATTTTTACTACCAAGACTACTCTGGTAAACCCGACCCCTATGTGATGGTGAGTTCTGTCGCATTTGCCTACAAGTCTCTCTCTCCTTTCTCTCTCTCTTCCCCCTCTCTCTCTCTTCTCTCTCTCTCTCCTTCTCTCTCTCTCTCTCTCTCTCTTTCTTCTCTCTCTTCTCTCTCTCTCTCTCTCTTCTCTCTCCTCTTCTCTCTCTTCTTCCTTCTCTCTCTCTCTCTCCTCTCTCTCTTCTCTCTCTCTTCCATATCTCTCTCTCTGCTGTGAAGTAAACCATGTTCTCTCTTTGTTGCAGGTTTGGTACGGTGGAAAAAAACTCGGATACACTGCCGAAAAAACCGGCCATAGAGTAACTTTTAATAAGAAATTTTACATTAAGAACTACAAAGGGTCCAAAGCTCTGAAAATGACCATGTATGACGAGAACGGGTGGTTTCGTAAGGATACGTGGCTCGGCTCGTGCACATAAACTAATCTCAGTCCACGGAGGTTCCGTAGCTGCATGAACAAATTAGCTTATATTCGGTATAATGTCAAATGCTAAAAAAATAATACTTTAAAAATTGAGTGGTTTTAATGGAATGATATGAATACAATTAGGTCATCAGTTCCAGTTTCCTCAAAAGCATCTCTTCTACCACTCACTTTGTTCTTTAATCCTCCTGTCCTCTTCTATCAAGACCCAACGTCTAAGAGAGCACAAAATCTGAACATGAAGAATTCATCTAAATAATAAACACAATAAAACAAATTAAGTTTATTTTTCAAGTTTGGATTCAACTGTGTCATTTATAGTTTAAATTTGACTAAACATCAGCCTAAGACAGTTTGCCCGACCGTCGTCACCTGAAGTGTCTTGCCCGAGGACACGACACCTCTGAACACCGACCGTCCTCACCTGAAGTGTCTTGCCCGAGGACACGACACCTCTGAACACCGACCGTCGTCACCTGAAGTGTCTTGCCCGAGGACACAACACCTCTGAACACCGACCGTCGTCACCTGAAGTGTCTTGCCCGAGGACACGACGCCTCTGAACACCGACCGTCGTCACCTGAAGTGTCTTGCCCGAGGACACGACACCTCTGAACACCGACCGTCGTCACCTGAAGTGTCTTGCCCGAGGACACGACGCCTCTGAACACCGACCGTCGTCACCTGAAGTGTCTTGCCCGAGGACACGACACCGGGCCGTTTGTCCATGAACCACACGCGGCTGATGCTTTTCTAAATCGTTTTCTGTTGCTGTTGACTTTTGAAACAGTTTGTAATACAAGATGGCTTCATGTCCACTTTGTGCTCCACCAAAAAAATAAAACCCTGCAGCATCATAAACCTGTGTGTTTGTTTTTTCATTGAAATATTGTTGTGTGTCAGTGTTGTATAAGACAATAATCTTTCATCAAAGCTCTCTGTTGATAAGAGAAGATGAATGTTATGGTAGCTCTGGGTGCAGCAAATCATAAAAACAGATTTAAAGTTTACAGCCAGTGCAATGGTAGAAAAAAGAAAAGAAACATACAAAGACCAGTGTAGAATAAGCGACATATGGAGCTAAGAAGTGAATATTCAGCCTAGAAGACTTTACCTGCTAACGCCTCATCAATCTTCACAACTGTCCATCATTTCAGACCCAATCACGTCTCGGTCCGTGGCTCAACCCCCGCGCAGCTCGTCCAGTTGACCTTTCGCCGAGCCCGGCCCCAAAACGGCTCTTGTCCAATCAAACATCGTAGCAACCGTTACTATGTAAATGGGCCTGTCAGATCTTCAGCTCCAAACAAGATGGAGAAGCGATGTGTTAGTGAGGCGACAGCTGGGACTGTAGCTAGCGCTGATTCCTATTCCTATTCTAACTATAAACAAGATGGTGTGTCGGTCAGAACACAGGTGAGGATGAAGAGACAGGATTCCAAAGTTTCACTCAATATTTTTAATCCAACTGATGTTCAGTGTTATTATCAGGATTATTGTTAGCAGTTCTAAAACACAAACCAAATGACACATTTACCCAAATGGCACTGGTTACATCTCTGAACTATAATAAACCAATAAAAGTCTTATATGTAACTGATGGTCTGGAGGTGTCATTATAGGCACAAAGCACAAATCAGTCAAAGCCACCGTTTATCAAATAAAAACAATACAATGCTGCCGTCTAGTGGCGAAACAAATAAAGTACACTTTGGTGACCGCATGAACTCAAACCACGTACCTTCCTCCGCCCACATTAACATACTGGGATTTAGCATACCAAAATGTACGTAATCGGGATCTATAATATGTAAATAAACGAGCTTTGGTGTTAACGGCCATGAAACAGGCGCGACCGAAAGCTAACTTGCTAATATGGCTAACTACACAATAGAGGTTATGCACTGACATCATTTTGCTTAGCAACATTTAGAATGAGTGGCATTTCTTCAATGTATTTCTTTGTTGTCGTGGCAACAGCTTGTTAGCTGCAAGTTTGTCTGCTAAAACAGTTGATGATTTAGGACATTTTAACTGCAACAAATGGACTCAAAAACATCTTTTTTAAGAAGAAAAAGGTAATAGGTTCAACTGTGTTTGATTTTAATGTCTGATAAATGTGAGAAGCTAAAGTTTATCTACTTTACTACAACTGTTGACTTGATTTTCTCTGTTTACATGTCAGTTACAAAGTCAATGCTCAGTAGACTTGTGGTGGGTTGAATTTGTTATCAAACTGTAGTTTAGTTTTCCTGTTTTAGCCGTTTATTGAACTCTTACAAGAGAAAATGTCCTTTCTCTCCATTAACTCTCATGCATCCTTGCCACTCAGCACTCACAGATAGAATGCTGTGACGTCACCTGCATAACCTCTATACATAAACAGACATAGAAGTAGCGTAATGTACCGTGGTGAAGTTCACTCGACAGATATTCGTTCCCACAGACGGCGCTATGGCGCTACACAGTTGGTTTATGGCTCCCGCACGTGAAGTCCGCACGGAAATGAGACGCATGGACTAGAGCGGAGCAGACGCTGACAGTGTTTATAGTTTCTGTGTGTTTCAAGCGGCTGCTTGTAGAGGGCAGTAGAGAGATGCCATTGAAAGCCCGTTGATTGCCGCGTGGACCGTTCGCGTAGTCACAGATTTTCCCTGACGCCGACGCAGAAAACCTGGTCCAGGCGGAAGGTGCTTGAGGGGACGTGTCTCGAAAAATTACGTAGTTCCGCCGCGCGGACCTACGCGGTCCTCGCGGATGCTTCAAGTCTGAAATAAGCTTCATGCCGTTCTAGGTGCAAGTCAGGCGGCTTGTGTTTACGCAGAGCTATCGGCAAAATGTCCCGGGCGTGCTGTAGGGACCGTCAACAATTTACCTCACTGACAATGAAAAAAGTTAGTTTTAGGCAACAACTTTTATGTTTTTTGGGGGAATCACTTTAAACTAATACAGAATAATTCTACATGACAAAAAGGATCAAGTGCGACGAAGGAATTTTTTTAAATATGATTTTTTTATTTAAAAAAATTTTTTGGGTAAAAATTAATACTTTTTCTTCAATAACTTTTTAGTTTTATCAAATATTGACCCCAAATCAGTTAAGATTATTCCTTTATGATGAGAAGCATCGGGTATGGCCCGATCCCACTTATATTGGGATTAAGCCTACCCTCATCTGGGTCACATGACATGTCACTGAATATTGGCCCTATTATTTCTTTAAATTTGGTAACTGTTTTTTTCAGATATTGTTCTTTTTGTTATTATTTTATTCTGAGGAGCAGAGAAATCTTTTAGCATAAACTGAAAAGTAATTAGAAATAATATTGGGTTTTCTGGGAGGACATTTAAATCACTGATCTCTAAACCATATGTGAGTACAAGATCTAAAGTGTGCTTGTGACAGTGTGTTGGTTTGTTTACATTCTGGGTGAAACCAATGTCATTTAGAAGAGCACTGAAAGCTTTAGTTAGGCAATCATCATTCAGGTCTATTTTAATATTGAAATCTCCGAGTATAATTATTTTGTCCCAGTCTAATACTAGGCCTGATATAAAGTTTGAAAATTCGGTTAGAAACTCAGAATAAGGACCAGGAGGTCGATAAATTATTATAAATAACACACCTTTTTGTTTTTTCCACTTGGGGCAGGTTATAGATAGTGTGAGGCTTTCAAAGGAGTTAGATGCATTACTAGTTTTTGGGCAGAGAAGTAAACTAGAGTGAGAGATAGCTGCCACACCTCCACCTCGGCCTGTGCTCCTAGCAGTCTGAAAGTTATAGTGACTCATTTAATCTTACATAGTTGTAGTGAACTGGCGTAACAGACCTTGTTTTCGACTGATTGAGGCTAGAGGGCGCACTATAAAAGGGGGTTGTTTGGCCTACCTGACCTCTCCCCCCTCGAACGTCACATCCGCGGAGTTGTTTGGGTCGTGTCGGAGCGTCAAGCCGGCGACTGTGTGGCTTAACGCCAGCAACTGGGTTGAGTACAACTTTCGTGCTTTGCTGGTAAGCCTGTTTCGCCATGTGTTTGTGCGTCTTTGTGTGGCTGCGTGGTTAATATTCCTACTATTGTTGTAGCTTTGCCAGCGTTGGTCCGGCTGCCGCATAGCTGAGCATGGTCAGAGGCTCGGGGTCTCGGTATGGTGCGGAGAGCGCTACGCACTGCTTTTCGGTAGGTGTACTACGAAATGTGCGCACCCAACACTAAGCCGGGTCAATTAGTAATAAAATAACGTTTTCCAGGGTCCTCACGGCCTCCTCCTCTAGATGGCTTTTCACTCCAGTCAGTACTGTGAAACTAATGTGATGCTTTGTAATGCTGATTGTAAATGAAGAAACGACACAAAAGTGAAATTCGACTGAAAGAAATGTGAAACTTGGACTGAAAGAAAAGTGAAACTTGGACTGAAAGAAATGTGAAACTTGGACTGAAAGAAACCACATGAATGTTAATGATTTTACTTTAATGTGACAAACTGTCCCTTTTGTAAAATAAATGTCAACATTAATTGCTAACTTTGCCTTCGTCCAGTCAGTTTAGCTTACCTGTGTGCCTTAGTACTAGTTCTGTTAATTTGGGTGTTATGCCCATGGCGTTGTTGGTCTCTCCACGAGCGTGGCTTAGCTCCCATTCCGCTCGACTTGCCACATTGTCATCAGGTTGAAGCCATGTTTCAGTCAAAGCTAAAATATCAATATTGTGATCAGTGATCAATTCATTGACTAAAAGAAAAATTGACCTAATGTTTAGCAGTCCGCATTTTACAAACTTATTTACTGATTTACTAGTATCACGCATTGGTATTTTTATTAGGTTTTGTGGTCTAACACCTGAGTTGGCTTTTTTGGCGGTACATATTTTATTTTTGTTTTTACGAGGGACACACACAGTCTCTATCTGTCTAGGTTCTGAACACTTGATTTGTGACAGTGCAGGCGAGAGCCCAGCACCAGTAACAGAACAGTGCTTTACACAGCTGTTCTGCGCCTGGAACTCATGTTTACTCTGTCAGTTTAGGCGACTAAGACTATCGGCCTTAGTCCTATAGAACCTGCCTCTGTCAATGTTTAAACCAACCTGTGTTGCCTTTAAATGTTTAGTTATAGTTATTTTATTTTGTTTTATTGTCCAGGTGAAATTCCTGGGCTTTTGTTTCCCTTTAATTTTCTTTACTGCTAAAACAATTTATTTAAACTTACATTTCTATTTCTGCTAAGCCTAAAACCCCTCGCATTCCACATAAGGACTAAACCAGGTCTAAACCAGGTCTAAACCAGGTCTAAAACTAGGACTAAACCAGGTCTAAAACTAGGACTAAACCAGGTCTAAAACTGGACTAAACCAGGTCTAAAACTAGGACTAAACCAGGTCTAAAAAAGGGACTAAACCAGGTCTAAAACTAGGACTAAACCAGGTCTAAACCAGGACTAAACCAGGTCTGAACCAGGACTAAACCAGGTCTAAACTTGCTCAGGACTAAACTAGAGACAAAAACAGGAGCTTGGATTCCAAAAACCTGTTCAGCCTGAAACAAGATGGAGGAACTTTCTGATCCTAAAAACATCAAACCTACGAACACCGGTAATGATGGAACGCTGAGTTTATTCACTGAACTACAATCGTTTGGTGCTGATGTTATTATCCATCTGCAAACTCCACAAACTGAGGAACCAGCTGTAGTTTTAGGTCCAAAGTGCCTTTAAGAAGAACGTGTGTGAACTTTGAACAATATGCTTCTTTGTAGTGTTTTTATTATTATAATGAATCGTCATCATACTTGAGATTGCATCAGCCAAAGTCACAAAGACTCTTGTGTAACCTTCGTGTGTGAAAAACAAGTCTTAAGACAACATTTGTTTTAGCCTAAAGATGCTCCAGGCCGATGTACAGACACACAACTGTCCTCCCACAGATCTTCAGACAATGTGTCAAATACAAATCAATCTAATGTGGAGATGCATGTGTCTCGGAGGTCTTCCTCAAACTCCTGTCTTAACCTAAGGAAATGTTTGGTTTGAAACAAAAGTCATTTTTCAGATTCATGTAAAACTAGTCATTGTCACTTCAATAAATAAACAATCATCAAAAACAACTCATATTTCATCCTCCTGTTAAACTAACGGCTTCAGTCATTTTTCAAGTTTTGGGAAATCACAAAAAACTTTGCCAAATCCAGACTGTTTGATATTTGTTAAATATTTCAACCTAAAAGGCCTTCACAGTGGATGACTGCTGACTAACAACATTGTGCATCAATTATTTAAAACTGAAGAATAAAGTGACTCAGGCCATTTTGTTTCAAACTTGGCTTGGGCAAGTTACTTCCAGCGTCCACCACTGGGTTCGGGGATTCCCGCCGCAACAAGCACCAGAGACCTCACGACCACAGCTCTGAGCAGCTGCAGAGACACTGGAGGCTGAGAACATGGTCCACTCAGACTCAATGCTCCTGGAGGTGTGAGTTGAAGACCCGTCTGACAAAGAGCTCTGCAAGACGTTCCCAACAGACCCTCACAATACGCTTGGGTCTGCCAGGTCTGTCCAGTTTCCTCCTCTGCAGAGGATCCAACTCACAACCAGGTGGTGATCGGTTGAAAGCTCCGCCCCTCTCTTAACCCGAGTGTCCAAAACACACGGCCGAAGGTCTGATGACACGACGCCTCATGTGTCCTGGAGCCACTGATTTAAACTATTCTGCTGGAACATGGGGTTTGTTTTGGACAAACTGTAACTAACACAGAAGTCCAGTAACAAAACACCACTGGGGTTAAGATGGAGGGGCCGTTCCTCTCCAGGTGTCACTGGTGTTGTTGAAGTCCCCCAGTAGAACAATGGAGTCCCCAGTGGGTGCACTGTCCAGTACTCCTCCCAAGAACTCCAATAGGCCGGTACTCTGCTCTGTTGTTTGGTCCGTAGGCGACACAACAGTGAGAGACCTGTCCCCGACCCGAAGGTGAAGGGACGTGACCCTCTCGTCCACTGGGCTGAACTCAAACACATGACTGAGCTGTGGCTCTGAGCAGATCCACACCAGCTCTGCCTCTCACCCTGAGCAACGCCAGAGAAGTGGAGCGTCCAGCCTCTCTCCAGGAGTTGGGTTCCAGAGGTGAGGCCGACTATATCTAGCCTATAGCGCTCAACCTCCTGCATCAGCTCAGGCTCCTTCCCCCAGAGAGGTGACGTTCCACGTCCCAACAGCCACAGACTGTGGACCAGGTCGTCCAGACACCTGCCCCCCATGAAACCCTCTGTGGGTGGTGAGCCCACAGGAGGACCGACCCACGTCACTCGTGGGCAAAGGCCCGGCCACCGGGCGCTCATCTGTGAGCACCCACCCCGGGCCTGGCTCCAGGGTGGGGCCCCGGTAACGCCAATCCGGGCAACGTAACAGTCCTTGTTTTTATACTATTCATGAGAGTTTTAGATCTGCTCTTAGTCTGTCCCGTCTCCTAGGACCTGTTTGTCCTGGGAAACCCTCCCAGAGACATAAAGCCCCAGGCAGCACCGCTCCTAGAATCATCCCATCTGTATTATTATTAATAATAATATTCATTCATTCATTCATTCATTCATTCACGATTCATGGTGCACGGTAGCCAAGTGGTTAGAGCTCTGGCTTCCCAATAAGGAGGTCGTGGGTTCGACTCCCGGGTCGGACCATATCAACATCTCACGATCTCTCTGGGTGGAGTTTGCATGTTCTCCCCGTGTCACTGTGGGTTTTCTCCGGGTACTCCGGTTTCCTCCCACCTCCAAAAACATGCATGTTTAGGTTAATTGGGCATCACTGTAAATTTCCCTGTGAGTGAATGAGAGAGTGAATGTTTGTCTGTCTAACCCTGCGACGAGTTGTCCACTGTCCAGGGTGTTCCCGCCTAAGGCCCAAAGTCACTGGGATAGGCTCCAGTCACCCGCGACCCCTAACGGGATTAAGCGGTAGAAAAAAAAAATGAATAATAATAATTAATATTATTATAATGAATCGTCCTCATTCTTGCATCACAAGAGTCACAAAGACTCTTGTGTAACCTTTGTGTGTGAAAAACAAGTTTGTCTGAAGATAACATTTGTTTTAGCCTAAAGATGTCCTTTGCAACGGCTGCTTCTGATGCTCCAGGCTTAAGTACACAACTCTCCTCCCACAGATCTTCATTTACATTTTCAGATCTTTGCATCAGAATGTCCTTGTGTCACATTCAGACTGGTCACACAGTTTGTCTTTTCTCTGTCTCTGTCTCTCTTCGTTGTCCTGCTGCTGATGTCCACAGGTGTGTTCAGTCTGGAGTTACACAAGTAAAGGAGTCCTATTATGTCAAATGTATTATTTAAATGAACCTTGTTATAACGGCTCCTTCACCATTAGTTTACTCAGTTATATTTGAATTGATTCATTCATGTTGGAGTAATCTTGTATTGTTCTTCAGCTCAAGTGTTCTCACCTACCACCCAGCCCCGCCCACCTGTCTGTATTTAGTTGGTATATTAAAAGATTAATACTCAAAGTGAAGTATATTTGGTTCAAAATTGTATCACACTTTACAACAATAATAATTTGTTATTTAAAATCCGTTGCTTCTCACAGTTAAATGTTAAAATGAGGAGGCGGGGCTTATCAGTTCTGCAGGTTTGAACAGGAAGTCAGTAGAGCTGTTTATATTTTCAGGCCGTTTTACATCAATTTAGTGTTTTACAATAAACAAAAGGTAACTGACTGATCTGCACATGTTCTAGTTTCTTACTAAATACTGAGGTTGATAAAACACAATAGAGCTCCTGGACCACGGGACTAAATTCGCTGCGACTCCATTACAGCAGTGACGCTTCCATTGAATCTAATGGGAGAAGCCAGAAATGTAGCTTCTGTGGCTCATCTGTGGCATTAAATTAGGCCGTAAAGATCTGTACGTCTAAAACACAACGCAAATAAACATGAGCGACTGTTTTGTGGCCCGACTTTACTTTTCACAAGTTTAGAAGCATAAACCACACTGAATCTGTCATTCTGTTCATCTGATTCACTTTTAACCCTCTATATCATTAAAACGTTTCCCTGATGATGTTTGTGTGAAATATATTTTCCTATAAAGCCCTGGACATAAAACGTTTACTCAGACGGACCATTTAAACCACATGTGTCAAACTCAAGGCCCGGGGCCAGATGCGGCCCCCCACCTCATTTCATACGGCCCTCAAGGTCTTATAAGGTTTACTTTAACTTTATATTAGTGCCAGGAGTAATCTGGATGTCTTAACCTAATGGGGTGATTGGTCTGAAACTTAAAAACTAAGTAATTTTTCAGACTAATGCGAATGTATTTTTAGTAATTGTCACTTCAATAAATGAACAATAATCAAATACAACTATTATTTGTAGTATGTCAAAAATGAGTAAAGTTGTTTATCGTGACAACCGGCCCGTCAAGGACAACCCCAATGCCAATGTGGCTCTTTGTCAAAATGAGTTCAACACCCCTGCTATACATGATTTAGTGTGAGTGCAGTAAACCTAGTGGACACACTGAGGTACTGCAGTCCTATCTGGACTCTGGCTCCACAAACATAAACTCTATAACTTTGCCTTAGTTACATCTACAGCCTGTCCGTCCATGGGAGTGGATCCCTTCTTCACTGTGGTTCTCCTCCAGGTTTCTCTTTTCCCTTAGGTTTTTTTGAGTTTTTCCTTGCCGAGAAGGAGGGTCTAAGGACAGAAGGAGGGACTAAGGACAGAAGGAGAGTCTAAGGACAGAAGGAGGGTCTAAGGACAGAAGGAGGGTCTAAGGACAGAAGGAGGGTCTAAGGACAGAAGGAGAGTCTAAGGACAGAAGGAGGGTCTAAGGACAGAAGGAGGGTCTAAGGACAGAAGGAGGGTCTAAGGACAGAAGGAGGGTCTAAGGACAGAAGGAGGGACTAAGGACAGAAGGAGGGTCTAAGGACAGAAGGAGGGTCTAAGGACAGAAGGAGAGACTAAGGACAGAAGGAGGGTCTAAGGACAGAAGGAGGGTCTAAGGACAGAAGGAGGTCTAAGGACAGAAGGAGGGTCTAAGGACAGAAGGAGAGTCTAAGGACAGAAGGAGAGTCTAAGGACAGAAGGAGGGTCTAAGGACAGAAGGAGAGTCTAAGGACAGAAGGAGAGTCTAAGGACAGAAGGAGGGTCTAAGGACAGAAGGAGGGTCTAAGGACAGAAGGAGAGACTAAGGACAGAAGGAGGGTCTAAGGACAGGGGATGTTCTGGACAATCATTCATCTGCTCAGGGGCGAGTCTAGACCCTTTTTAGGGGTGCTCAAGCACCCCATAAATTTTTAAAAGCACCCCTATAATTTTCATCTTTTTTTATTTTTTATTTTTTATTACTAATTTAAATGTTTTGCTCTCCATATTTCATGCTTGTCATTTGTTAAGCCCTTGATCGTATTTTCTTAAGCCCTCACAATAATACACACCCCTATGTTTTTTGGCCAAGTGGTTTGATCCGCTCTTAGCCGTGTCCCAGCAGCACTTTTGGTAGAGGTGTGTGGAGGGGTTACGTGGGTGCTGCAGCCCGGAGGAGTGTGGTGCCAGTGCAGTCACAGGTCTTAGCCCAGGTATTTGTGTCACGCTTGTTGCAAAGTAAATGCACATTTGAACGTTGTTCTGACTGTCGAGAGATTCACGCTGTCAATCACTAAAATGAAAGCGCTGGACGCACTGTGTTCCACGTTTGTGAATTCATCTTTTTGTGGGGACAATTAAGCTTTCTTGAATAATTTCGATGTCATAATAGAGTGCTTCATGTGTCAAGCTCGACACCACTTTTTATTTGACAAAAATTGGTCTAATATCCGCGGAGAAAAGTGCAGTTAAACTCTTGAAGAAGAGGTTGTAGCGATGCGAACCGACGCCGCGCACGCGGCCACGCGCACGCGGCGATGCACATGCGGCTCCATCAGTATCTAATCGTCATCACTATAAACGTGTGTTCAGATGTCCTGACAAAGGTTTAGGCGTGTTTGTGAAACAGACTGAAGGTTCATGTGTGAAGAGCACAAGAGGAGACACAGACTGAACCAATGGAAACATAAAGACTTGTATTGGATGTGACTATAAAACCTCTAAAGTGTACTATACAGCAAATGATACAGCAAATTACCTGCAGAGAGAGAGAGAGAGGAATAAGTAATTCTCAGACAATCTGTGCACTGAATAATATATCAGCATCGGTTTGCAATTATTTGAAACACTTTTTCTGTGATATTAGTGCAACTTAACTTAGGAGGGACTAAATTAGAGTCTATGCTCAGAGGAGGGCCAAACACACAAAATCACACAAAATATGTGCACTAGCATGTGTTCCTTTGCCATAATTAATATCCAAAGAGAGGGAAAAAAAGAGCGTATATAGGCAAAAAAGTACAAAATTTTCCGCGCGCTTTGCGCGCATTATTTTTCCTAGGTGCTGAGCACCCCTAAACTTGGAGGTCTAGAATCGCCCCTGCATCTGCTCTACTAATAATCTGCTTTGACATGCTTGATCAAATGTTTCATTGAATATGTATTGTTTTATTTTGATTTCCTATTATTCATATTTGCTAAAATTAATAATCTTGGGAAGTCCTCAGAGACGACTGTTGTTGTGATTTTGGACTATACAAAAATAAATTGATTTGATTTGATTTGATTTAATAAGACATACTGTTCTTCAAGTGTGTGTCACCAGGTCCCCACATGGTCACACTTGGTATTGCAGGATGTTTATGTTTTAAATACTAAGAATGGTCATTTTTAAGAGTTAACACAAGCACTACTTAAGTAGATAAACAGTAGACTTCATTTTCTGTGATTTGGAGAAATAAAAAAAAATAAAAAATACATTTTGCCGTCGTCTGGAGTGTTTGTTTTTATCACATTATGGGGACCACCACCTGACAGCACACTCGTGGAGTGGGGACCAAAATTTTTGTGGGGACCAAAATGCAGATTCCCACAAAAGTAACAATATAATTGGTGAAAATAATCTTCGAACAACATCCTGTTCAAATTTTGGATCAATCCCCACAAGTCAAAAAACCTGACTTTAAATGTGTAAAATGTGTAAATCAGGAATGACTGGATAAGAAAGAGGCACTGTGCCCACACACACACACACACACACACACACTCGTCTAATACGATGCCAGTAAATTCAAAGTTAGAGAAGACTTCAACCGTGAAAGTGTTATCTACGAACAGTCCACAGGTTATCAACGAACAGTCCACAGGTTATCTACGAACGGTCCACAGGTTATCTACGAACAGTCCACAGGTTATCTACGAACGGTCCACAGGTTATCTACGAACAGTCCACAGGTTATCTACAAACGGTCCGCAAATTATCTACGAACGGTCCTCAGGTTATCTACGAACAGTCCACATGTTATCTACGAACAGTCCACATGTTATCTACGAACGGTCCGCAAATTATCTACGAACGGTCCTCAGGTTATCTACGAACGGTCCGCAAATTACCTACGAACGGTCCGCAGGATATCTACGAACGGTCCACAGGTAATCTACGAACGGTCCACGAGTTATCTACGAACAGACCACAGGTTATCTACGAACAGTCCACAGGTTATCTACGAACGGTCCAAAGGTTATCTACGAACGGTCCACAGGTTATCTACGAACGGTCCACAGGTTATCTACGAACAGTCCACAGGTTATCTACGAACAGTCCACAGGTTATCTACGAACGGTCCGCAAATTACCTACGAACGGTCCGCAGGATATCTACGAACGGTCCACAGGTAATCTACGAACGGTCCACGAGTTATCTACGAACGGTCCGCAGGTTATCTACGAACAGTCCACACGTTATCAACGAACAGTCCACAGGTTATCTACGAACAGTCCGCAGGTTATCTACGAACAGTCCACAGGTTACCTACGAACAGTCCACAGGTTATCAACGAACAGTCCACAGGTTATCTACGAACAGTCCACAGGTTATCTACGAACGGTCCACAGGTTATCTACGAACGGTCCGCAGGTTATCTATGAACAGTCCACACGTTATCTACGAACGGTCCACAGGTTATCTACGAACAGTTCAAAGGTTATCTACGAACAGTCCACAGGTTATCTACGAACAGTCCACAGGTTATCTACGAACAGTCCGCAGGTTATCTACGAACAGTCCGCAGGTTATCTACGAACAGTCCGCAGGTTATCTACGAACAGTCCACAATCGATTAAATTAATTAATAATTTGAACTGTGTAGAGCGCTGAGCCCAAGTGAGTGACTACAGTATTGTAAATGTTTAGTGACGTGTGTTATTTTGTTTGTGTGTTTGTCTTATTGTCTTATTTCATGGATGTCTACCTTTTTTCTTTTGCTACTGAACCTTAAACTCTACTGCTCACACCAAACTGCACACTATGGAAGTAAACTTGATCGACTGATGATGTTTCCTAATTATGATCAAGACAAGTTTTTTTTTGTTTGCTTGCTTTAGCCTGAAGCTGGAGTCAGGTGTTCTTTTTCAGTTGGATGTGTCAATAGTCATGTGAAGCCTGACGTGGTTGGTGGAGAGAAAACAGCCTTTGGGCCAGAGCGACATGGTATAAAAGCTGGACTCTCTGGGCTCAGGACCATGAAGCTCACAGCTGACACCATGAAGATCGCTGTTCTGCTGCTGCTGCTGCTCCAGGTGCTGGGGTCCTGCTCTGGTGCAAGTAAATGTGAAGGCAAGACTCTCATCCTTGACATCACAGGCGGCGACATACTAGATTATGGCTACAAAGACTACTCTGGTAAACCTGACCCCTATGTGATGGTGAGTTCTGTCACATTTGCCTACAAAATTCTCTCTCCCTCTCCTCCTCTCTCTCTCCTTCTCTCTCCCTCCCATCTCTCTCTCTTTCTCTCTCTCTCGCGCCTCTCTCTCTCTCCATTTCTGTCTCTCTTCTCTCTCTCTCTCCTTCTCTCTCTCTCCTCTCTCTCTCATCTCTCTCTCTCCATTTCTGTCGCTCTCCTCCCTCTTTCTCTCTCTCTCTCTCTTCTCTCTCTTTCTCCTCTCTCCTCTCTCTCATCTCTCTCTCTCTCCTTCTCTCTCTCTCATCTCTCCTCTCTCTCTTCTCTCTTCTCTCTCTCTCTCTCTCTCTCATCTCTCCTCTCTCTCTCTCTCTTCTCTCTCTCTCTCCTCTCTCTCTCTCTCTCTCCCTCTCTCCTTCTTTCTCCTTCTCTCTCTGTCTCTCATCTCTCTCTCCCTCTCTCTCTCCTTTCTCTCCTCCTCTCTCTCTCTCTCTCTCTCTCCTCTCTCTCTTCTCTCTTCTCTCTCTCTTCCATATCTCTCTCTCTGTGCTGTGAAGTAAACCATGTTCTCTCTTTGTTGCAGGTTTGGTACGGTGGAAAAGTACTCGGATACACTGCCGAAAAAGAGGGCTACGCAGTAACTTTTAATAAGGAATTTTCCATTAAGAATTACAAAGGGTCCACACCTCTGAAAATGACCATGTATGACGAGAACGGGTGGTTTTATAAGGATTGGTTGCTCGCCACGTGCACATTCACTAATCTCCGTCCAAAGCTGTATAGTTTCTGCAACAACAAGATAGGTTGGATTAGGTTTAGTGTGACATGCTAAAAAAATAATACATACATAAATGAGTGGTTTTTAATGGGATGATATGAATACAACTACCACTCACTTTGTTCTTTAATCCTCCTGTCCTCTTCTATCAAGACCCAGCTTCTTAGAGAGCACAAAATCTGAACATAAAGAATTCATCTAAATAATAAACACAATAAAACAAATTAAGTTTATTTTTCAACTGTGTCATTTATAGTTTAAATTTGACTAAACATCAGCCTAAGCTTTGAGTCCATTCAAATCAATCAAGACAGTTTGCCCGACCGTCGTCACCTGAAGTGTCTTGCCCGAGGACACGACACCTCTGAACACCGACCGTCGTCACCTGAAGTGTCTTGCCCGAGGACACGACACCGGGCCGTTTGTCCATGAACCACACGCGGCTGATGCTTTTCTAAACCCTTTTCTGTTGCTGTTGACTTTTGAAACAGTTTGTAATACAAGATGGCTTCATGTCCACTTTGTGCTCCACCAAAAAAATAAAACCCTGCAGCATCATAAACCTGTGTGTTTGTTTTTTCATTGAAATATTGTTGTGTGTCAGTGTTCTATAAGACAATAATCTTTCATCAAAGCTCTCTGTTGATAAGAGAAGATGAATGTTATGGTAGCTCTGGGTGCAGCAAATCATAAAAACAGATTTAAAGTTTACAGCCAGTGCAATGGTTGAACGCCGCCTACCACGCCTGTTCGAGGTAGCTAAATAGCTGAAATATGTGCTTTTACGTTGTTGCGGAAAAAATATATTTAGTCGATAGGTACATTACCTTGCAATTAAAAAGTGAAGTTAAGCAGAGCGCATGACGGAAAAGTACTGGGGAGGAAGACGCTCTCACTGACCAAATAATACATACATATGGACTCACGAGTAGGTAAAAGACACATTTAGAACTGTTGTGTTTAAAAGAATGGATCTGTCAAGTGTGTTAGGTTAAGATTAAACTGAAAAAGAGGCAGATATTATAGAATTACTCTTCTTTTACTCATTTTTAATTTAAGTTGATACATATTTCCTTGTATGGAATGAATGAAATAAAATAAATAAATAAAAGCGAATTCTCAAATGTGAAAATGTGTCACAAAATGAACTTTCTGTGATTAAAACTTCAAATTCAGACAGAAACTCATGTTGTTACAGTTTATATCAAGTCCTGAGGTGAATATTCTCCCCGACAAAAGAAATAGATTTACAGTGATCTTTTCTTTGTATTTTAACACCACAGAGTGTATTTTCTTCACTAAACAGTGTTTAATAAAAACATTTTCTACTAAACTGTTCTGAGTTTTTATTGTGAAATCAGAGCTTGGACCCAAAGACCAAACTAAGACTAGACCAGGTCTAAACCAAGACTAAACCAGGTCTAAAACTAGGACTAAACCAAGTCTAAAACTAGGTCTAAACCAAGACTAAACCAGGTCTAAAACAGGGACTAAACCAAGTCTAAAACAGGGACTAAACCAGGTCTAAAACTAGGACTAAACCAGGTCTAAAACTGGACTAAACCAGGTCTAAAACAGGACTAAACCAGGTCTAAAACAGGACTAAGACAGGTCTAAAACTAGGACTAAACCAGGTCTAAAACAGGGACTAAACCAGGTCTAAACCAAAGACTAAACCAGGTCTAAAACTAGGACTAAACCAGGTCTAAAACAGGGACTAAACCAGGTCTAAAACTAGGACTAAACCAGGTCTAAAACAGGACTAAACCAGGTCTAAAACTAGGACTAAACCAGGTATAAACTAGGACTAAACCAGGTCTAAAACAGGACTAACCAGGTCTAAAACAGGACTAAACCAGTCTAAAACTATGACTAAACCAGGTCTAAAACTAGGACTAAACCAGGTCTAAAACAGGGACTAAACCAGGTCTAAAACTAGGACTAAACCAGGTATAAACTAGGACTAAACCAGGTCTAAAACAGGACTAAACCAGGTCTAAAACAGGACTAAACCAGGTATAAACTAGGACTAAACCAGGTCTTATGGAACACTGAGTTGATTCACTGAACTACAATCGTTTGGTGCTGATGTTATTATCCATCTGAAAACTCGACAAACTGAGGAACTGAAATGGCTGCAGCTGTAGTTTTAGGTCCAAAGTGCCTTTCAAAATCAAATCAAATCAATTTATTTTTGTATAGCCCAAAATCACAACGATCCATCATCTCGAAGGACTTCACAGGATTGCAAAAATAGGTGTCCATGTGGGAGGGACCGGGTCCTGACAACCAGGGGGGGCTCTCCATTGGAACATCCTAGAACACATTCCCAAAGGGGAGTGGGACAGGAACAACAAGATTAAAAATAGTCACTAGATAAAAGAAGATATGAAAAAAGGTTAAGATAAAATGTAGTAGGAAGGCTAAAGCAAGAACACAGAATAAGAGGAAGAAAACATGATAAAACAAGGTAGTAATAAAATTTTACTTAATGTGTAAAAATTTTAAAATAGAAGTAAAATGAATAATAATTAGATAGATAAAATAGTTTTCTTTCCTTGCTTCTCCTCCCCTCAGCCCACCAATCCCCGGCCACACCCCATCCTGCCCCCAGACCATCCGACCCCAAGCCACCAGAAACCCCAGTGTACAGCAGCCCACAGGTCCAGTCCCAGGTCCCAGCCAGACCCAGCAGGAGCCAAAGAAAAATCGCCAGATAAAAACACATTAAAAATCGCCAAACAAAGAATAATTCCTGCTCCTGTAGCCGTAGCAGTCCCTAAGATGTGTGTGTTTTTTTTTTTTTTTTTTTATAAGTACCCTTTTCTACGTGTAATGCAGTAAAAGATGTGGGTCGAGTCTATCAGGGAGTGGACAAACTTCCCAACAGATTCTGCACACTTGATCCTAATCTTAGTTTGTGATAAGGGAGGGGTTGTGTTTGTGTCTAAGTGCATTAAATTGCCAGGCTACAGGAGCACCAATAGGCCGGAGGCTCTGTTCATCAGTCTCTTAATTTAGAAGAGATTTCACTAGTTCCTGCGAGTACGGCTGCAACCCAAGGCCAGACGAGCCCGCCGCACAAAGCAGGCACCCAGCAGGTCAGAGAGCAGACACACCAAGGGACAGAACAAAGCGGAGCAGAGAAAAGGGGAGACAGAGAGAAAAAGAAGAAAAGAAAGATCAACTTGGTATGAGATTACACAAAATCATACGGCAGGCTTATGGATTGAACTAATTATCAAACAATGTTAACAGAGAAAAAAGGGGAAATGAGGGGACAGCGCCCAAGCTGCCACGCTATACTAACCCCAGTAACTGTGGGTTTTAGTTTTAGTATCAGCCCCTAACTGGCCTGACCATAGGCTAACTCGAAAGTAAAGTTTTGAGCCTAGTCTTAAATGTCGAAACTGTGTCAGCTTCTTTGACATGGGCAGGGAGCTGGTTCCATAACAAAGGAGCTTGATAACTAAACGCTCTTTAAGAAGAACGTGTGTGAACTTTGAACAATATGCTTCTTTGTCTGTTATATGTAGTGTTTTTATTATTATAATGAATGGTCATCATACTTGAGATTGCATCAGCCAAAGTCACAAAGACTCTTGTGTAACCTTCGTGTGTGAAAAACAAGTCTTAAGACAACATTAGTTTAGCCTAAAGATGCTCCAGGCCGATGTACAGACACACAACTGTCCTCCCACAGATCTTCAGACAATGTGTCAAATACAAATCAATCTAATGTGGAGATGCATGTGTCTCGGAGGTCTTCCTCAAACTCCTGGTCTTAACCTAAGGACATGTTTTGTCTGAAACAAAAGTCATTTTTCAGATTCATGTAAAACTAGTCATTGTCACTTCAATAAATAAACAATCATCAAAAACAACTCATATTTCATCCTCCTGTTAAACTAACGGCTTCAGTCATTTTTCAAGTTTTGGGAAATCACAAAAACTTTGCCAATCCAGACTGTTTGATATTTGTTAAACATTTCAACCTAAAAGGCCTTCACAGTGGATGACTGCTGACTAACAACATTGTGCATCAATTATTTAAAACTGAAGAATAAAGTGACTCAGGCCATTTTGTTTCAAACTTGGCTTAGGCAAGTTACTTCCAGCGTCCACCACTGGGTTCGGGGATTCCGCCGCAACAAGCACCAGAGACCTCACGACCACAGCTCTGAGCAGCTGCAGAGACACTGGAGGCTGAGAACATGGTCCACTCAGACTCAATGCTCCTGGAGGTGTGAGTTGAAGACCCGTCTGACAAAGAGCTCTGCAAGACGTTCCCAACAGACCCTCACAATACGATTGGGTCTGCCAGGTCTGTCCAGCTTCCTCCTCTGCAGAGGATCCAACTCACAACCAGGTGGTGATCGGTTGAAAGCTCCGCCCTCTCTTAACCCGAGTGTCCAAAACACACGGCCGAAGGTCTGATGACGCGACGCCTCATGTGTCCTGGAGCCACTGATTTAAACTCTTGTGCTGGAACATGGGGTTTGTTTTGGACAAACTGTAACTAACACAGAAGTCCAGTAACAAAACACCACTGGGGTTAAGATGGAGGGGCCGTTCCTCTCCAGGTGTCACTAGTGTTGTTGAAGTCCCCCAGTAGAACAATGGAGTCCCAGTGGGTGCACTGTCCAGTACTCCTCCCAAGAACTCCAATAGGCCGGTACTCTGCTCTGTTGTTTGGTCCGTAGGCGACACAACAGTGAGAGACCTGTCCCCGACCGAAGGTGAAGGGACGTGACCCTCTCGTCCACTGGGCTGAACTCAAACACATGACTGAGCTGTGGCTCTGAGCAGATCCACACCAGCTCTGCCTCTCACCCTGAGCAACGCCAGAGAAGTGGAGCGTCCAGCCTCTCTCCAGGAGTTGGGTTCCAGAGGTGAGGCCGACTATATCTAGCCTATAGCGCTCAACCTCCTGCATCAGCTCAGGCTCCTTCCCCCAGAGAGGTGACGTTCCACGTCCCAACAGCCACAGACTGTGGACCAGGTCGTCCAGACACCTGCCCCCCATGAAACCCTCTGTGGGTGGTGAGCCCACAGGAGGACCGACCCACGTCACTCGTGGGCAAAGGCCCGGCCACCGGGCGCTCATCTGTGAGCACCACTCCGGGCCTGGCTCCAGGGTGGGGCCCCGGTAACGCCAATCCTTGTTTTTATACTATTCATGAGAGTTTTAGATCTGCTCTTAGTCTGTCCGTCTCCTAGGACCTGTTTGTCCTGGGAAACCCTCCCAGAGACATAAAGCCCAGGCAGCACCGCTCCTAGAATCATCCCATCTGTATTATTATTATTATTATAATAATATTAATGATTATTATTATGAATCATCCTCATTCTTGCATCAGCCAAAGTCACAAAGACTCTTGTGTAACCTTCGTGTGTGAAAAACAAGTTTGTCTGAAGATAACATTTGTTTTAGCCTAAAGATGTCCTTTGCAACGACTGCTTCTGATGCTCCAGGCTTAAGTACACAACTCTCCTCCCACAGATCTTCATTTACATTTTCAGATCTTTGCATCAGAATGTCCTTGTGTCACATTCAGACTGGTCACACAGTTTGTCTTTTCTCTTGTCTCTGTCTCTCTTCGTTGTCCTGCTGCTGATGTCCACAGGTGTGTTCAGTCTGGAGTTACACAAGTAAAGGAGTCCTATAATGTCAAATGTATTATTTAAATGAACCTTGTTATAATGGCCTCCCTCACCATTAGTTTACTCAGTTATATTTGAATTGATTCATTCATGTTGGAGTAATCTTGTATTGTTCTTCAGCTCAAGTGTTCTCACCTACCACTAGCCCCGCCCACTTGTACTTGGTATATTAAAAGATTAATACTCAAAGTGAAGTATATTTGGTTCAAAATTGTATCAGAGACACTTTACAACAATAATAATTTGTTATTTAAAATCCGTTGCCTCTTACAGTTAAATGTTAAAATGAGGAGGCGGGGCTTATCAGTTCTGCAGGTTCTTACAGGAAGTCAGTAGAGCTGTTTCTATTTCCAGGCCGTTTACATCAATTTAGTGTTTTACAATGAACAAAAGGTAAATCTTAGTTACCTAATGTAACTGTAGTTCTATGAGTATGCGCGTAGCCCTCTACGGGCTTCGCTATTGGCTAACACTTGAGGCAGCGCCTCGCACCTGAAGATCAAACAATGTACCGCTCCAATCATGGGGACTGGTTCCCCCACTGGCCGTATATAAGGCCCTGTCCACTATCGCTCGCCCTTCTTGAACTCTAGCACAGTGGAAGACATGCCTGCTGGCCTGCAGGTAGAGGGCTACGCACATACTCATAGAACTACAGTTACATTAGGTAACTAAGATTTCTATGTCGTATGTGCTACGCCCTCTACGGGCTTCGCTATTGGCATACCCTACGCGAAGGCCGTAGGATCAATGTACTCCCAGCAGGCATACATGATTGGAGCGCACCCGCAAACCTACTTCATACAAGTACAGAGAGGCAGCGGGCGAGGTTGAAACCGGATGGAGAGAAAGGAACATAGTCCTGCCCGGACCTGCCACAACCACCCGCATGAAAAAGAAACAAGGTGATGAAAGGCCGCCTCTCCCAGAGCGCCAAGTCACCACAAGAAGAGCATCCAGAAGGAGTGCTAATGCATTGATGAACTGGTCGCCTCTCCCAAGAGCACCAGGACACCACCACAAAAGTATCCAGAAGGAGTACGAACAAAGGTGAACAGGCTGCCTCTCCCAAGAGCACAAGAACACCCAGGCAAAAGCCTCCAGAAGAAGACGCTGAGACTGGAAGCAATGCGCAGGTCGCCTCTCCAAAAAGCGCCTGAGGCACATCGCCAACAAGAGGAAAGTCCTTAGGCCGTCACCTCATGTCGACTCATCCGGCCCGCGATAAAGGACAAATGAGTCACTGACCGCACTGTCACATCCAACAGATATGACTGCTCAAACGTCGACGAGGAGGACCAGGAGGTTGCCAGACAGATCTCCTCGGGTGCACCCCTCTAAGAGTAGCTGAAGAGGTGGCCACACACCAGGTAAAACGAGCTCTGATGAGTGCAGGAGGGGAACGCCCCTCTGCCTCGTCAGTCATGTGACCCGCCTGGCACACCCAGTGGGCTAAGCGCTGCGAAGAAAGAGCAGTGCCTCGATCCTTCGCATCAAAACCCACAAATAACTGGTCAGAATACCTGAAGCCAGCCGTGCAGTGCAGGAAGCGGCGAAATGCCCTGACCGGACATGACAGGTGACACCGTTCACCTCCGCTGACGCATGTGGGGGATGACAACGCTGTCCCAAGCGGATGACCCTGGACATCCTAGGCTGGAAAGCCTGGTTCGGCCATAACTCCACCAAGCCTCCATCACTGCTGAAGGACATGCAAGAAGGGTGGATGGAGTGGACACATAATCCCTCGCCCTCTTGGCAGAGGCGATCACCAAAAACGTCTTAAACGATAAGCAGCTGAGCTCAGCGCGATCCAGGGGCTCAAAAGGTGGACCCGAGAGGCCCTCTAACAGACCTGCAGTTCCCAAGGGCGGCAGAGCTTCCGGGAGGTGGGTTCGGACTGAGCGCACCCCGTAAGAAGCGCTTAACGAGAGGATGGTTATGGGCCAGGAAACCACCAAAGACCAATGCGGCCGAAAGCGATGGCCGCAGCAAAGACGCCCAAGGTCGAAGCCGATCGGCCTTTGGCCAAGAGACCCTGACGAAAACCCAAGACCTCCTCAATAGTGCAGGAGAGGGGATCCACTGACCTCTCCGTGCACCATGTGGCAAACAACTGCCCTCATAGCCTGTAGGCCCTAAACGTCGAAGGCGCACGGCCTCCTTGAATAGTCGAGACTACAGCAGAAGGGAGGCCTAAGCCTAACCACCTTCCAAACCAAGAGCCTGTGGCCTAGGATTGGACGTGAGTATAGGGCTCCCTGGCCTGAGTCAGCGAGTCTGGCGAGTCCGGGAGGGGCCAAGGTCCCCCCCTGTGCCATGGACACCAAGTCCGGGTACCACCCGGCACTTGGAATGTCCGGGGCCACAACCAGGATTTGTAGCCTGTCTCTCCCGACTCTGTGGAACAGTGGAGGGAGGAGCCGGAGGGGGGAAAAACATAAAGAAGACCCTCGGCCAAAGTCGGTGCGCCAATGCATCGACGCCGAGAGGAGGCTTGTCCCCATGGTCTGAGTGAGAACTACAGGGGGCATAGAGTGTTTTCTGCACTGACGAACAGGTCAGCCACCGGGTGGCCGAACTGTTGCCAAACCTGCGCCGCCACCAAGGGGCTAGGCTCTATTCGTCGCGGGCTGCTCCGCTCCTGGACATTCAGTCCGCGCCTACGTTTAGAATGCTGGAGATGTGCCGGGCCCTCAAGGAAAGGAGGTGAGTGTTGGTCCATAGAAAGATCTCAGGCCGCCTCCTGTGGAGCGAGGGAGATCTGGTTCCCCCCTGTCTGTTCAGATAAGCCACCACAGTCGTGTTGTCTGATCGGACTAAGACGTGGTGTCCCTACAATTCCGCTCTGAAGTGCAGGAGAACGTCCCTCACTGCCTCCATCTCCAGGACATTGATGTACCTGGGCGTCGGAGACCAGGTGCCGCCCGACGAGCACTGGTCCAAGACCCGATGGGAGGAGGCCAGGATAAGCCATGACTGGTTCCAATATGACGCAGCAGAGCCAGCGCCGCCTCCATGCACTTTCTCCAAGTGCCAGCGAAGAGCCAAACGGGAGTCGGCAATATTCCTGGCATCTCCTAGCCACAGAGAAGCGGTGGAACTAGTCCCGAGGTAGGGCCGTTTATTTGCGAAAAAAAAGCACAGCTCTTAAGTACTTTTTTGGGTAGAGGACACCCTATGGCATGTAGAAACAGTGGTCTTAAGTGTCCTGCGGGGGCACCTGGCTTTTAGGCTCAAAAATCTGCAATTGGAGGGGCGCTATTTTACGAAAATGTGAAAAATCACATTTTAGGGCGTGGTGGGGTCAATTTTAGGACTACAGTGATGAAATTTCACACAAACCATGTTCTTTTAATGAGGAAATGTGTGACAAAATTTGGTGGCTCTACCATTAAAGAATCTATAGTTATTATGACAAATATCATAAAAGACGAAGCAAAAATACCTTTCACGGACCTACCATAAGACATTTTAAACATTTAGCACAGGACAAATTATTTATTGATGGGATGATTTGCACATACAAAATTTCCCCATGCCCTTGGCTTTGATTTGAGGGGTTGATGATGTTTCTACCGTTAATAGTGCAGAAGTTATATTAGTTTACTGGACCTGCTCCTTGCCTCACAAAAGCCAGTCGTGCTTCTATAGGTCTGTGACTCTTACTCAGTGTGCTCACATGCTACAAGAATTACAATGTAAAATGTGCCTTTTTAACATTTTATTCCACAGATCAAGCAATGGTACACCTATATTATTATGGTAAATGGTCCCTATTTATATGGTGCTTTTCCACCTTACAAGGCACTCAAAGTGCTTTTACAATCAGGGATCTACTCACCCAGTTTAACAGACACTGAGGCAATGTGAGTTAAGTGTCTTGCCCAAGAACACAACAATAATCCACTTTTGTCATCCCACTGTGGCTCCTGGTGTTCCAGCATCTCCCATCCAAGTACTAACCAGGCCCTATCTTGCTTAGCTTCTGAGATCTGACGGGATTTGACAAGTTGGCCACATTATAAATGCACTTTGCTGCATGCTAATAAGTGATAGAATCCTTCCTCTTCAATCTGAAGGTCCACATTGTCCTCACCAGTGACTTCTTCAGGAGATTCATTAACCTCTTCATCCACCCTGGCTGCCTTATTGGATTGGTAGTAGAGGTTGTCAGGTCCTTGGTCTCCTGGAAACCAGAGCCGTCTGACTCTGCCCTGTGCCATGATCCATCCATGTGTCGTGAAACAGTCACTGCACATCTGATCATTGACAAGTTTCAGCATTTTTCCACTTTTTGGAAGCTGCATTGGTCCTCTGAAACATGGGACCAGATACTTGCTTGCCTCAAATCCCTTCCCCTTAAACACATGTCCTTGATTTATGACATCAAGCTCAGCAACACCAAACTGAGGACTGATAAAATCAGATGGTGTTTGAGAGCAAGACATTTAATTCAGAACTGTTTCCACAGAATGACTTGCCAAGTAAAAGTGTGACAATGTCAATAATGTGTATACACTGTAAATGTTGTGTAAAGGGCCTCGTGAACTGCTCAGACTTTGGTAAGTTAGCTGAGGGACCATGGTCAGACCTGAATGTATCAGGCATCACATACACAACCCCCAACTGCTCTGGACATTTACCAGCACACACAAGCTTCAGACTGATTGGACAAACCTTCAGTGCTCTGAAACAATGGAAACCTGGAAGCAAGCATCCATGAGGTTTACAAAGTCATTCAATCGCCCTGACTGACACACTTAACAGGTGTTGTGTGGTCAGCATACGAAACGGCCTGTAGGCTATGCATCCGTAGAGGACATGCAGATCCAAAGAGAGTCGAATGCCGCTGCTTTTCGTGGAAACCAAGAAGTACGGGGAGCAGAAACCGTTCTATGTCGGCCTTCCATGTAGATAAAGGCCAATAGCGAAGCCCGCAGAGGCTATGCCACACTCATAGAACTACAGTTACGTAAGTAACTAAATTTCTCTGCTCTCTCTGTCAGCACCTCCACTCCTGTGCCACGTAACAGGAAGGAGGAGACGCGCAGAGCGGGCGTCTGTTGCCGCTGCACTACACTAACCGTAAGAGGAGAGGATCTAAGACTGTAGACTCTCCTCCAAAGCACGAGGGAAGCGCGTCGATGCGCGACCCCTACAAGCAGGGCGGACTTAGCCATTTGGGGCTCAAGGCAAACTTCTGTGAAGGGCCCTCCATCATGGGTACCATATGTGACTCGAAAAACATCATCTTCAGCACTCATGTATCATTGTTTTAATATTTCACATTTATTTGTTCCAACCAACCAAGTTATCAGTATAACATATAAGTAAGTAAATAAATCAACTAGCACACATGGTCTGTTTCAACATTTCAATAGTGTATCCTACCAGTAAATTGGCCATGACTGTGACATTGCACAGATCCTTTATCCAAGATTTGCACTACAAACTGTTGTGAAATAAATTTGTGAAAATATTTTGTTGCAGTGTATTGAAAACAGTTACTGTGCTGTTATTGAAAGAAAACTAACTGGGAAAACTGTGTGGCCCTGATTTGAGGCATTTGATTTATTTGGAGAAATAACACGCAACAAACTAATAATGAATATTGGCAAGGGAAAGCTGCTAGATTCAAAAGTCAGTTTGTGTAGAGAGAAGTACTTGAATAAGAGAGTCCAAAAGCGTATGCAGGTCAAGATCACAACTTGCTGGATGAGTTGCAGAAAGGATGGGTAGGTGGTCTTTTTTTAACCTGAAAAGAAAAAAAAAACAGATCTCACATTTTATACAATATACAGAATATCACTGTGCTGCTTATGCAGTGATTAAATGTGGTACTGTTACTGATTAATAATGTGATATGGGATGGATATATGGGGGATGCCACCATTTTTGGGTATTTATTTAATAAAGTAGATATGTTATAGATCCCAAAGGAAACTGACAGTAAATGTGGGCCCTCACCAGTATTCTCTTATGTGCTGTGCAGTTATGGACATTACATCCAGAAAAGATGACTACACCTGGGAGAGAGAGAGAGAGAATAAATCAGTCGATTACTGTAAATCATTAAATAGCATTAAACACCAATACCATTAATGTAATTCATTCATCCATATTTACCTTAATTATTATCATCATAATGTGGGCTTCTGAAGTTGAGTTCCCCATCTTGTTTTACTATAAAGAGTAGGACCAGACAATATGTAATAATATTAAACACAGCTTACTGAAAAAAATAATTGCTACCTTCCAAATGTCTTTTCCCTCCCTGTATTGTCTTCAGCTGTGAACACTGCCTTTTCCCTGGGAAGGACTTTTTTGTCTTGCCTCTTAGCTCTCCCTGGACTTTTGATTCTTGTGTCTTTTCCTTGTCTTTCCTCTTTGCACACTGGTATTTGAAGCTTTCCCTTTACTTCTTCTTAATCTTCACTTTCTCCTTTTTACTGTTTAGGTTTCTTTTCTTTAACTATATACATTTATCTTTTTGGTCCTTTTCATTGTCCTGTCATTGTTTTATTGTCATCAGTCATGGGTATAGTATGTCTATTTTGAATGGGTGTTGATTTGGATGCTTATTTAAGTCTAATTTTGCGGACTTTGGCCTCAGCAAACCTGTCAATGATGAAGTCCATGTTTAGAGACCTCCTGATCTCATGCTCAATGGAGATGAGAGCAAGTGCAGAAAGTCTCTCCTGAGACATAATAGAACGAAGGTAAGTTTTCAATCTTTTGAGGGACGAAAAACTTCTTTCACCAGATGCTACCGTCACAGGGAGAGTGAGCAGTAGTCTGAGTGCAATGCTTAGGTTTGGATAAAGGTCAAGAATATTTTGCTGATAAATGTGATTCAGCATGTCAAATGGAGACCAGAGATGTGGTGGGAATGTTTTAAGAGCCCCACGGATTTCCATCTGTAGGTCATGGGCTTCAATGTCATTCATCTTGTGTTCAAGGTTTTGGCAACATTTCTGAAGCTTCCCTTCCTGAGCTGTTGTCCTCAGCATCTCAACAGAATACAGAAAACCATACAAGTCAAAAAACTCCTGGAGATGTGAAAACCTTGTCCTTATGGTGACAATGGCTGTGTCAACTAGTTGGAGAAAAAACTCTCTTCTGAAAAGATCCTCTGGATTTCCTCCTGTTTCCTCTCTCCCTTCATAATCAAACTGCCTTTTTGTCTTTTTCTGGCGAACCACGGGAAAGCTCATTTCCATCTCAAGCCCTGATGCAATCTCCCTGGCATCTATTTGTGCAGCTTTCAATCCATTCTCCCTGAATTCTTCAAGGAACTCTATCAATCCCAAGCTCTTTTTCCTGATTGTCTCAATGGATACACAAGGACTTTGTAGGATTTTACTGACCCTATTAATGTGAAATAGGACATTGTACCAAACAATAGTACTCACCACAAAGGTCCATTTTTTCATTTCCTTGTAGATGCTAGCAGCAGCAACACTCTGCATCCTTTTTTTCAGTAGCATATGTCTTCAGGGCTGTCAGTGCAGTCAGAATCTCTGGAAGCTGGTATCTCACAGCTTTTACGGCATCCAGACGACACTCCCATCGAGTAGTGCACAAAGTTTTTACAGTAAAGTTTTTAACATGCTGCTTTAGAATGCTCCAGCGATGAACAGACCCCCCAAACAAAGTGTATAGCCTCTGCAAAAGCCCAAAGTAATTTAGGGACATGATGGAAGACTTGGCAGCGTCACCAATGACTAGGTTGAGAGTGTGGCTGCCACAGGGAACACACAAAGCTTTGGGATTAACATCCAGGACTCTTTTCTGCACACCTTGATTCCTCCCCTGCATATTGCTTCCGTTGTCGTATGATTGACCACGGAGATCTCCAATATCGAGGTTTAATTTGTCAAGGTGGCCTAAAAAAAGATCCAACAGACCTTTGCCGGATGTGTCCTCTGCAATCAGAAATCCCACAAAATGTTCATGTATTGACACTCCTTCGTTGAGCTCACAGTGAACAAGACGCACGGTCACAGAAAGTTGCTCCACATGGCTAACATCTGGGGTGCAGTCCATAATGACAGCATAATATTTTGCCTTTTTTGCCCTTTCAACAATGGCATTGGTTATACATTGTGCGATTACATTGATTACTTCATTGTACATTTAAAAGTATTATAGTTCAAGGCTTATTCAGTGATTACAACAACAGCACAGCCTGACAAATTGCATACCTTGAAAAGCACTGCTTTTATACTAGCAACATTGACTTAACAATTTCTTTTTTTTTAATCCTAGTCATTCTATCTTAAAATACGTACGGTATCGTTCCTCTCGTCCTCCGAGTTTTCGTCCTCGTCCGCGGTGTCGGGATTGTCGTCACAGTTCAGATTCGAGGGGCCCATCGTGGTTTCCTCAGAATCTGACCCTTCCCCACCAGGAGGATCAGGTGTCGCTATCGTTTCGTGACTCTCCTCTTCACTGACCGCGCTGACGCTACTTGGACCCGGCTGCTCATCATCCTCAATTCCGACCACAGCCGAGGGTGTTGACGCCGTAAAAAAGCTGGTCAGTTTAAGAATCTTTACTAGAGCCTTGCTTAATTGCTGTCGTCTTTTGCGTTTTTCTGCGCCGCTAGGATAAATCCTCTTCATTTTTGCTCCGACGGGAGTGTTCCCGCTCCAAAATCAACACACAACGCGCTTCCTGGTTGGTGACGTCGGCAGGACTGCTGGAATGGAATAGTCCATTTTTGCTTTTAGGGGAGGGGTGCATGACTCGATGCGTTTTGCTTTAACCTTTCAGAACACTTTAAATTACATTTTATAGCAAACAATTGATATATCCAATTTATAAAATAATCATTAAAAAAAAAAAATTAGAGCAGGGATTTTGGGGGCCCCTAAAATTCGGGGGCTCAAGGCAAGTGCGACCCTTTGCCTTATGGTAAGTCCGCCGATGTACATGATTAAAACCAGGTCTGTTTTTGTTTTAATGCATTTTGTCAAGCTTTTGGCTCCTAAATAAGTCTGTTTGCATTAATCACCTCAAAAATGAAACATTTAGAAAAAAATACAACATAATTGTATGTTATTCAAAAATACTGAACGGGAGTGGGATTGAATTTGGCAGGAGCGGGACGGGACAGGATTTTTTTTTGTACTTTTGACCGGGATGGGGACGGGACGGGAGTGAAAATTGTGTTCCATGTCAGTCTCTACCATGAAGATTTATTTCCTTAATACAAAGTCATCTAACCCTCCGAGCTCTGGGTCTCACGAGTAACCTAACAAGGAGCCTCTCGAGAGCCAACTCCCTACTCGTGAGTCCATATGTATGTATTATTTGGTCAGTGAGAGCGTCTTCCTCCCCAGTACTTTTCCGTCATGCGCTCTGCTTAACTTCACTTTTTAATTGCAAGGTAATGTACCTATCGACTAAATTTTTTTTTTTCCGCAACAACGTAAAAGCACATATTTCAGCTATTTAGCTACCTTGAACAAGCGTGGTAGACGGCGTTCTTGCAGGTATCTGCTGTGTTTCAGGCGCCACCGGAGGTTGAGGAGCTCTATTTAGAGCAGGGGTGTCAAACTCAAATGGAGCTGGGGCCGAATTGATCAAAGTCAGAGTTGGTCGAGGGCCGCATTTAAAAATTTAGACCTATAACTATAATATATTAAAATATGACATATGGACAATATTTGAATTACATTACATCATTTGGAATGGTATTTTATTGTGCAGAGTGTCCTTCCAAGAACATCTTTGAACAAATTGTATGCAATTTGCTGCACTCCATTGCATTTTAGAGGTTTATTTCCATAGTTTGTTTTTCCATTCTGGCCTAAAGCTCCTCTTTTGCACTTCATACACAAGACAGAGCTAGACTGCAGTGTATTAGGGCAGTTTTCCAAAGTGGAGTTTGCAAAACATAATCTGGAGGTCACAAGATGATTCCAAGATGAAATTTTGCCATTATGACTCGCATCCTGTTCTGATTGAATTTTAGGCATATACAGCAAATAAACTACTACAATAATTCAATTTAACCCAATTGTAATGGTTTTCCAACTTAAATTTTTTTACAGAAATGTATTTTATTTAGCTGTGAGGGTCACAAGTTGGTTATATTGGGGGTTCTGATCTGAAAAGTTTGGGAACCCCTGTATTAATGGACCTGTAGCTCAAATTGTTACAATCTTTTATCAGAGGGCCACTATGAATAAAAATCAGAAATCATCTCAGGGGCCGCATCTGGCCCCCGGGCCGCATGTTTGACACCCCTGATTTAGAGCTTCTTCAATTATAGTTGCTGCCTCTCAGTAAATCAGAACAACTTTCAGCCATTTTTTAGTCTAAGATTCATACTGAAACAGAATGTGAATTGACCTTTCGCCGAGCTCCGCCCCAAAACGGCTATTGTCCAATCAAACATCGCAGCAACCGTTGCTATGTAAATATGGTCCGTCAAATCTTGAGCTCCAAGCAAGATGATGAAGAGATGCGCCTATGGTTTATGTAAACCGGACCGCAGATACCCCGAAATATTGACCGTAGGAGTTGTGTTCTTTCCATTTCCAAAACCGAAAACAACTGGAGCAGTGCCTACAATGGATTAAACAGTGCGGGCGGCTCGGGGCGGCTCCTCTACCAGCTAACTTAAATATATCGAACAAATGTCTACTCAAAGGTAAAACTAATGTTTAACTATAGCTATGGACTTGCTGTGTTGTTCGATCTAGAGGCAAAAACACAAACTAGATCAAAGTTCTACCATGACGAGGATATAACTGCAGAAGTTACGCTCTAAGCTGCTAAGTTTAGCGAGCCTCTTAGCTTTATCCAGCACACTAGTAGGTTTAGCTCGCTAATAACCCTCGTAAATGAACAATATTCTTACAATAGAGAAAAATAGACCTTAACATATGAAAGCGAACTTACCCGGCAGTGCAAGAGCAGGACAAGGCTGTGCTTGTTGTATTTGAGGAAACGTTAAAGAGCATGGGTTTCTCTGATTTAGCTTGAGACCAGTAGCATTAGCCTCCATAGGAGTTATGTCCCTCTGTTGTGTATTTTAATGTTTTGAATAAATCCCTTCGCTGCACAGTAAACCCCTTTTGCCTCGATCTAGAGGAGATCGCGGAAAAATTGCTTTAAAAAAGTCACTAACGCGAACAGCTGTACTTCTTTTTGTCATTGAAGTCTATGGCACGCTGTCATATTTGACGGACGTAGCAACGCGGTAACTAAGGGGAGCGGGGCTCAGCGAAAGGTCAATTATAGCCATGCGTGAATGAGGGTTCTTTCTTCTTCTAGGTGGATGTTTCCCAATGTATGCGCGATTACTGCCACCTACTGGTCCGATGAGTGATGATCGAGATAAACAGGATAAAAAGGCTTTAAAACTCAAAAACGTGAGTTCAAATCAGCGTAGCGGTGAAAAACGCTACGTATCGTAACATATGATCATAACTGAATATGATCATTATAGACACTTGTTGTCTGCTAAATCCATTGTTCCTCGATTGATTTGCCTTGACTTTGTGTGCAGAATAACCAATCAGACGTTAGGACCTGCCTATGGGACCCGCCCACAAACTTTGATGGGCGAGTTTGACAGATAAAATTAATTCATGAACACTGCGTCGCAAGGTCAGGTTAATTAAACGGACTGTACTCGATTTTTTTGCAACAAGATAACTCCCTAGCACTGATGCCTTGTTAATGTATCTAATCAGGTGGAAATTAGTCCCCAAAGTCCTGTCTGTGTCTAATAAAATCCCGTTTGTGTGCAGCTTTTTCTGTTTTTGTTTTTAGCATTGTGGCTAACTGTTGTTAGCATAGTGACTCACCTCGCTGTTAAAAGCTGTGAAAAAACATTAAAACTCATCATGATGAACAATTCTGAAGCTCAGAATGCATTAGCTACGTGAGGAAATCATGTAGCCTGAAGGAAAAAGGTTAAAATTAATTATTTCTGTTTGTTTACATTTTTAGGATGCAAAAATCAGGTACAGTCCCTTTAATTAAATAGAAAAGTTATTTAAATTGGTAATTTAATTAATTAATGACACATTTAATTAAACAGATTTATTTCATTCCATATATAATTAATACATTTTACATGTATTTAATTCAGGACTTTTTCTTTTTAATTATCTATGTGTGCATTCATTTATTTAATGCCCAATAAATTAATTAATGACATTTTAATTCAATTTAAAATATTTAATGGTGGATTTATTTAATTAATTATGTAATAAAACCATTAATGACACATTTAATTATTTAATGGCATTTAAAATTAAACATTTAATTCTGTATTTATTTATTTAATTGTGGCACTTTTGATCCTCCGTACGGGACACAGCTCATCAGACTGAAAAAATACAAGTCGTGTGACATGAGTTCAGACAACAGCATAACTTTGTACATTAACATTTAACATCAACATTTAGTGTACTAAGAAGTTAGTATTTATTTATTTATTTTGTATTCAACACGGATCAAATGAGATTCAAAATGCTACTATAGTTAATATTGTATTGAATTAAAAGTGACATGTATAGTAACCCCTGGATGAAAGAGGATTATGTAGATCAGTTTGCAGGACAAAACAGATGTCAGTGGCTCAGGCTCGTCCAGATCGATTAGTAAAGTTAAAAAGGAAAGGAAGGTGCCAAATAAAGAGTTACCATATTAAACTTGGATCTGACTGTCATTCATCAGGTCGGGGTTCCTGGATCGCTGGCTACGACGTTAGCTAACCTGGTGTGTTTACGCGCCTATCCAGTGGTTAGCCATCACATCTGTCGTCCTTGCCGTCCCCGTCAATATCCCAGATGATGCGGTCCCTGGTCCTGCTCCTCATCTTGGTTTCCACCTTGCTCTGCTTCTTGGTAAATCCAATCGCAAAGTCCATGGCTCTTCGCTACAGTGCCCAACAGCTACTCAGCCTGAACCATAGGCCTACGTCTCCATCTCCACAACTCGCGGCCGATCTAAAATCCTTCGGACTTCTACGTCGCCCTCGCTACATCCACAGAGGGTGCCGCCGAAATTTAATCCACATTTCTACAACAAATGACAGCCCTGTTGCAACGCGGAGTCTATTCCACGCCGCCTCCACGATCCGTCTTCACAACAACCGGCTACGTCATCAGCGCACAGGTCACGTGAACTTTTCCAATCTCCGTGCTATAGCTACTTCCTCTCACACGCCTTCAAATCAAAAGCCTCTGAAAATTGGATTATTCAATACAAGGTCCCTCAGCAATAAAAGCCATATTATCAACGAATTCATATTGGACTCACAACTTGATATATTTTGCTTAACAGAAACTTGGCAAAAAACCTTGGACTACTTCCACCTCAACCAATCTACCCCCTCTGGATTTTCTTACCTGGACAAGCCCCGTCTTGAAGGCCGAGGCGGGGGCATCGCGGCCATTTATTTACAAGAACTAAAACCCCATTCTCATTCGCTTCCTGAAATTCCATCTTTCGAACAGCTCACTTTTAAAGTCCCTGGCTCATCTCCTCTGATTATTGCTATCATATATCGCCCACCTAAAACAAGCCCATCTTTTCTGTCAGATTTTGCTGAATTTATCACGCAACTTTCCTCATACGCTACACCCATTCTCCTCCTCGGCGACTTCAATATTCCCATTGATTCTGCTTCCTCCAAATTTACACAGGACTTTCTCGACATCCTAAACAGCTTTAGTTTCACCCAACATGTTGACTTCCCCACACATACTCGCGGACATACTTTGGACCTTATCTGTACTTCTGGAATTACTATTGATTCACTCTTTCACACTGACCTAGCCATCTCGGACCATCTTGCTATAACATGTAGTGTTAATACAGTTAGTCTCAACCCATCACAAACACGAACCATATCCTTTCGCAATCTGAAATCCCTGTGTCCTGCCACTCTCTGCAATCACATTTCCACCGTCCTTACAACAAACAATCCTCCCACAATTCCTACCACTCAGAATCTGGTCACATACTACAATAGCACACTCTCTTCTTGCCTTGATTTTCTTGCCCCTGTACAAACTAAATCTGTCACATTCAGGCGCTCTGCCCCTTGGTATACCCCTGACCTTCATCAACTTAAAAAACAGCGCAGAAAGTTAGAACGCTTAAGCAAGAAAACCGGTCTGACAGTACACTTTCAAGCCTATAACGACCACACTCATCTCTATAGAACCGCACTGTCAGCTGCTCGCACAACATATTACTCTGGTATCATCCTTGATGGGTCCTCCAGCCCGCGCGCTCTTTTTACCACAGTAAACAAATTGCTCAAACCTCTGGATAATATTTCTCAATCTTTCACCACAGAAAAATGTAATACTTTTCTCCTCTTCTTCAAATCTAAAATTGACACTATCCATCAGCAGCTCTACTCCTTTCCCAGTACTGATCAACCTGTTTTCCCCACCCCCCTTCAAAACTGTCTTTCCTCTCTAGCACCCATTACTACCTCAGATCTCACCAAATATTTCAGTAATATCAAAGCATCTTCATGCCCCCTGGATCCCATCCCATCCCCTCTGATTAAAACATGTTTACCTTGCCTTAGCCCACTCATCTTAGACATCATAAACTCTTCACTTACTTCAGGTACTGTTCCTCCTGCCTTCAAACTTGCTGTTGTCACACCTATACTCAAGAAACCCGGCCTTGACCCTGAAGACCCTAACAACTTTCGCCCTGTCTCAAACCTCCCATTTCTGTCTAAAATCCTTGAACGCTCTGTTTCCACACAACTTCAACATCACCTTCAATCTAATCAACTATATGAAACTTTTCAATCTGGCTTTCGTACCCACCATAGCACTGAAACGGCCCTCATCAAAGTTACAAATGATCTTCTGCTTGCCTCTGACACTGGTTCCCTGTCCATCCTCGTCCTCCTTGACCTCTCCGCTGCATTTGACACCATTGATCACTCCATCCTACTCCTCCGTCTTCAGTCCATTGGCATCACCGGCACAGCACTCTCCTGGTTTACCTCCTACCTCTCTGACAGATCTCACTACATATTTATGAACAACTGCTCATCCAACACCATCTCTGTGACCCACGGTGTCCCTCAAGGCTCGGTGCTTGGTCCCCTACTTTTTACTATATATATGCTCCCTCTTGGTCATATCATCCGCCAACATGGTCTCCAATTCCACTTCTACGCCGATGACAGCCAAATTTATCTATCCTCAAAAAGCATCACTCCAACTACCACCTTAACCCTTACCAACTGCCTCTTTGCCATAAAATCTTGGATGACATCCAACTTTCTTAAACTCAACTGCAATAAATCTGAAATTATAATCATTGGTCCTAAGTCCCTACTTCCCTCAGCTCAGAATTTCAGTCTCACCATAGATGGCTCCACAGTCACCCCCTCCACCCAGATAAGGAACCTTGGATTTACTTTTGACCCCACGCTTTCATTTAAACACCACATCCGTAACATAACCAAGATTGCCTTCTTCCACCTACGCAATATCGCTCGTCTCCGCCCTTCTCTCTCAGTCTCTGCTGCAGAAACTCTCATTCATGCATTTATCACTTCCCGACTTGACTATTGCAACAGCCTTCTTTATGGACTGCCTTCCACTGACCTTCAAAAACTCCAATATGTTCAGAATTGTGCTGCTCGCCTCCTCACTCACACCCGCTCACGAGACCATATCACCCCCGTCCTTCAACAACTCCACTGGCTCCCCATACAACAGCGCATCAACTTTAAAATACTCCTCATCACTTACAAAGCTCTTCACAACCAGGCCCCATCTTATCTTACTGACCTCCTCCAACCACATCATCCTTCCCGCCGTCTCCGTTCCGCTGACTCTAACCTGCTCTCATACACAGTTAAATCCAAGCATCGGACCTTGGGGGATCGAGCCTTTGCCATCTCTGCTCCCACCCTCTGGAACTCTCTGCCCCTTCACATCCGAAACTCAGACTCAGTAGACACTTTTAAAAAACTGCTCAAATCCCACCTCTTCCTCAAAGCTTACAACCCGGACTAATTGACTGTATTGATACTGTTTGTCTGTTTGTCTTATTATGTGTTCTTATGTGAAGCGTCTTTGCGTTATCCTGAAAAGCGCTATATAAAACTTATGTATTATTATTATTATTTATTATTAAACTGAAATCTCTCATTCAGACAAACTATTAAATTAACAAGTTTTCAGGCTTGAAATTCCAATCTACAAGATCCTCTCAAAATATGGGAAATATCAAACCTGAACCGCAGCAACAAGTTGGTCAGTCGTCTCTCTGAAAGGCAACCCTGGATATGAAGACAAATGTGGCTAAAACACTAACACTGCTCATGCTTCTTAAAATAAACTGCAAACAAATATAAACCTGTTCACTATTTTTTATAAAATCATTATTGTTTGTGTTGTTTTCAAGCCACTGGGAGCCGCCATTTTGTCCATGCATTCTGGATGGATGACATAAAATAGTGTTGCCATGGTTACTCCCACAGTTTCATCGGTGAACAGTTTTAAACAAAAACACCATTGACAGTGTCCAGGTGGATTATCTTCAGTGTCACTACTAGATTCCACATTATCTTCCTGTATTTGGCGTCGCTCCAGCTCAAACTGACAAAGTTTAACCCAGGAGTTCATGTTGCTTAGTTACCTGTTGTTTAGTTACACTATTTTATGTCATAACCGCAACAAAATGGCAGCCTCCATGTCATTTATTTAAAAAAATATTTTAATAAAACTGCAAAAACTTTCAAGGTATTTGTCCTGTATTTATACAAGTGATGATATTATACGTGTTTTAGGGTAAATATGTGATTATATTCAGGGTTCCTTTGAATGTGTGTGGCTGCAGTAGAATCAGTGCATCTTGGACTCCATCATCTGTGACACTGATATAATAGATATAATATAATCTATTTAAAACTCAAACACTGAGGCACTCAAAAAGATTATATATATATATATATATATATATATATATATATATATATATATATATATATATATATATATATATATATATATATATAATTTTTATATTAGATTTTCTATCATAGCTAATATTTTTTCTTTTATATAATCACTTTATTAATGTTATATGTTGCACATTAACATCGAAGTTCCTAGTTTGTGAATTTTGTACCTCACTGACAATGACAATAAAACCTTTTCTGATTCTGATTCTGAAAAGTGTGACTTAGATCTCGGACTTTGCCCGAGATCTTCTTCACCTTCCGGTGTCGGGCTCTGGAGCTGCGGTTACTCTGTGGAATTACATCTTGAAGACGGACGTATCAGCGTTTCCTCTGTCCGAGTCCTCTTCCAGGCTGAATATTCACTTCTTAGCTCCATATGTCGCTTATTCTACACTGGTCTTTGTATGTTTCTTTTCTTTTTTCTACCATTGCACTGGCTGTAAACTTTAAATCTGTTTTTATGATTTGCTGCACCCAGAGCTACCATAACATTCATCTTCTCTTATCAACAGAGAGCTTTGATGAAAGATTATTGTCTTATAGAACACTGACACACAACAATATTTCAATGAAAAAACAAACAAACACACAGGTTTATGATGCTGCAGGGTTTTATTTTTTTGGTGGAGCACAAAGTGGACATGAAGCCATCTTGTATTACAAACTGTTTCAAAAGTCAACAGCAACAGAAAACGGTTTAGAAAAGCATCAGCCGCGTGTGGTTCATGGACAAACGGCCCGGTGTCGTGTCCTCGGGCAAGACACTTCAGGTGACGACGGTCGGTGTTCAGAGGTGTCGTGTCCTCGGGCAAGACACTTCAGGTGACGACGGTCGGTGTTCAGAGGTGTCGTGTCCTCGGGCAAGACACTTCAGGTGACGACGGTCGGTGTTCAGAGGCGTCGTGTCCTCGGGCAAGACACTTCAGGTGACGACGGTCGGTGTTCAGAGGTGTCGTGTCCTCGGGCAAGACACTTCAGGTGACGACGGTCGGTGTTCAGAGGTGTCGTGTCCTCGGGCAAGACACTTCAGGTGAGGACGGTCGGTGTTCAGAGGCGTCGTGTCCTCGGGCAAGACACTTCAGGTGACGACGGTCGGTGTTCAGAGGCGTGGTGTCCTCGGGCAAGACACTTCAGGTGAGGACGGTCGGTGTTCAGAGGTGTCGTGTCCTCGGGCAAGACACTTCAGGTGAGGACGGTCTTGACTTATCTCTATTCTTATTGTCAGCTATTTAAACTATGAAACAGATTGAATTAGTTTGATTGTGTTGATTATTTGGATGAATTCTTGGGATTCTGATCTAAGAAGTGAACACAGGTTGGCCTTTCCTATAGAGGAGGATTGTGGTAGAAACAGAATGTCTTATTAATGATGACCTATTGTATTCATGTCGCTCCATAAAAACACCTGCAGAGAAGCTCAATATCACGTTTATGATGCACAGAATGTTCTATAGTAAAAGTGACCATTTTTGCCACCGCACCTTCTTCGGGTGTTTTTGTGTGTCACATCTTTTAATTCGCATGTGATGACATTCCAATCACTACGAAACGGCCCGTTCTCGTCATACAAGGTCAGTTTCAGAGTTTCGGACTTTTTGTAATTCAAAATTTGAAATCTATGGTCAAAAGACACTGCGTGGCCGTATTTAATCGGGGTGTTTCCAATCTTCCTGCTACCACTCCAGACCTGCAACAGAGACAATAACATGGTTTTATATGAAGAGAGAGAGAGAGAGGGAGGGAGGGAGAGAGAGAGAGAGAGAGAGAGAGGAGGGAGGAGAAAGAGGAGAGAGAGAGAGAGAGAGAGAGAGAGGGAGAGGAAGAGAGGGAGAGAGAGAGATGGAGAGAGAAAGAGAGGGAGGGAGAGAGAGAGAGAGAGAGAGAGGGAGGGAGAAAGAGGAGAGAGAGGGAGAGAGGCAGAGAGAGAGAGGGAGAGAGAGGGAGAGAGGGAGAGGGAGGGAGAGAGAGAGAGAGAGAGAGAGAGAGGGAGAGAGAGAGAGAGGGAGAGGAGAGAGTTAGAGAGGAAGAGAGAGAGAGAGAGAGAGAGGGAGAGAGGCAGAGAGAGGGAGAGAGGCAGAGAGAGAGAGAGGGAGAGGCAGAGAGAGAGGGAGAGAGAGGGAGAGAGGGACGGAGAGAGAGAGAGGGATGACGGAGAGGAAGAGAGAGAGAGAGGGAGAGGCAGAGAGAGAGGGAGAGAGGGAGGGAGAGAGAGACAGGAGAGAGAGAAGAGAGAGGCAGAGAGAGAGGGAGAGAGAGAGAGAGAGAGAGAGGAGAGAGGGAGAGGAGAGAGATGGAGAGGAGAGAGATGGAGAGAGAGAGACGGAGAGAGAGGGAGAGCGAAAGAGGAGAGGGAGAGAGGGAGAGGGAGAGGAGAGAGAGAGGGAGAGAGGGAGAGGAGAGAGATGGAGAGGAGAGAGATGGAGAGAGAAAGAGGAGAGAGAGAGAGAGACGGAGAGAGAGGGAGAGCGGAAGAGGAGAGGGAGAGAGAGACGGAGAGAGAGGGAGAGGAGAGAGAGAGGGAGAGAGGGAGAGGAGAGAGATGGAGAGAGAAAGAGGAGAGAGAGAGAGGGAGAGAGAGAGGCAGAGAGAGAGGGAGAGGAGAGAGAGAGAGAAAGAGGAGAGAGAGAGAGAGGGACGGAGAGAGAGAGAGGAGAGAGAGAGAGGAGAGAGGGAGAGAGAAAGAGAGAGAGAGAGAGAGGGAGGGAGAGAGAGAGAGAGGGAGAGATTTTTAGCCAAATGCGGCAGAGCTCACCGTCACAAAGAGGTCGGGGTCACCAGAGTAGTCATTGTACGTATGCTTAAGAATTACGCTGCCGATATCGACGGTGAGAGTCTTGCCATTACATGACATTTCACCAGAGCAGGACCCCAGCACCTGGAGCAGCAGCAGCAGAACAGCGATCTTCATGGTGTCAGCTGTGAGCTTCATGGTCCTGAGCCCAGAGAGTCCAGCTTTTATACCATGTCGCTCTGGCCCAAAGGCTGTTTTCTCTCCACCAACCACGTCAGGCTTCACATGACTATTGACACATCCAACTGAAAAGAACACCTGACTCCAGCTTCAGGCTAAAGCAAACAAACAAAAAAAAACTAGTCTTGATCATAATTAGGAAACATATCTAGTTATTGACATGAGTCCATTAAAAGTACATTCACAGAGAAGCTCAAAGCCACAGTGATGCGTTAACATTCTACCAGCTTGTCTCAGCTCCTTTTAGAACAACTCAGTCTATAGTTCACTTTACCATTATAGTTGTGTCACGTTTGTGGACAATCAGAGTTATCCACCTTATTCCTGGGGCCGCTGATGTAAAACGGGTTATGGACGCAACTTCCGGTATAGCAACCGGAAGTGTCACTGCGTTGTTGTTTGGATTGAGAGTTGGCGGTTTTATTAGCTTTAGCGGTGTAAACAAACTTTAGAAGCGTGTCTCACTTAATTCTCCAACATTCACAAAAATGGCATTGCGCAGCTCGGGGACATGTTGTGCAGCTCGTGGTTGTACTAACAACCATTCATTCATTCATTCATTTTCTACCGCGTATTCCCGTTAGGGGTCGCGGGTGACTGGAGCCTATCCCAGTGACTTTGGGCCTTAGGCGGGGAAACACCCTGGACAGTGGCCAACTCGTCGCAGGGTTAGACAGACAACCATTCACTCTCTCATTCATTCTCTCAGGGAAAGTTACAGTGATGCCCAATCAACCTAAACATGCATGTCTTTGGAGGTGGGAGGAAACCGGAGAAAACCCACAGTGACACGGGGAGAACATGCAAACTCCACCCACAGAGATCGTGAGATGTTGATATGGTCCGACCCGGGAGTCGAACCCACGACCTCCTTATTGGGAAGCCAGAGCTCTAACCACTTGGCTACCGTGCACCCACTACTAACAACCAAACAAAATTAAATTTGTGGCTTAAAGAGCGTTGTGTGGAACATGGGCTGCTGACGAAGCGGGAGTGTAGCTGCCCTCCAAGGTACAGTTTCTACCGTCTACCAAAAGAGGAGGAAGTCAAAAGGATGTGGCTGAAAAACCTAAATCTTAAGAAGCCACCGAACACATTATATGTATATTCTTTTCATTTTGTGGATAAAGTACCCACGGAGGATAATCCATATCCTACATTATGGTTGGGATACTCCAGACCACCAGAGAAGAGACGCCGGGTACTGAAGACCTGACAGCAGTGTTACACAAACAGGTAAGATATGTTATACATCTCCATGGTATCTGGTTATTCCAAAAGTAACATGTAAACAATCACACGTGAAGCGATAACGTCACAATAGATCAGCGCTGTGTGCCAACACGGCAGATATGAACATAAAGATTAGAGTGTGAACTGACCTACCTGCTGATCCGTGTACATTTGTTTAATTGTTCTGTATATTCTTAGAATATAAACCTTAATCCTTGTTAAGTTCAGAACTCATTTGACTTGGCTCAACGTCTGCTTTTAGATACATTAGATTGTGCCCAACCTCTTTCAACAAAACCCAACCAACCTTATTGCTATGAAGGTACTGGTGCCTCGGAGCTTTTAAGATTGTTCATAGCTTCATCTGCCGCAACAGAGCTGAGAAAGTAGCTAAAAATGCTACTATAGGTGATGTTTTTCAGGTCATCCTCCCATCCTTTCATTTTAGTAGGCAACGGAATTGTTATATCGCCTCGTTTAACACATGAAAGCTGGTGTTCCCACATTTTCACGTAGTTATCGATCCAGAAAAAAACAGGAATCGCAATCGGTTCTACATTTGTAATGTAAACAAACGCGCATTCCGGTGTCTACCGGAAGTTTCGCCCATAATTCACGCAAAGGCTCATGGGGGCCCGACGGCCCCGAGTGAAGCCTGGACCACATGGACAAGCCCAGTGGAGACAACAGGACAGTCTGAGACACAGGACAGACCTCCAGACACATGGACAAGCCCAGTGGAGACAACAGGACAGTCTGAGACACAGGACAGACCTCCAGACACATGGACAAGCCCAGTGGAGACAACAGGACAGTCTGAGACACAGGACAGACCTCCAGACACATGGACAAGCCCAGTGGAGACAACAGGACAGTCTGAGACACAGGACAGACCTCCAGACACATGGACAAGCCCAGTGGAGACAACAGGACAGTCTGAGACACAGGACAGACCTCCAGACACATGGACAAGCCCAGTGGAGACAACAGGACAGTCTGAGACACAGGACAGACCTCCAGACACATGGACAAGCCCAGTGGAGACAACAGGACAGTCTGAGACACAGGACAGACCTCCAGACACATGGACAAGCCCAGTGGAGACAACAGGACAGTCTGAGACACAGGACAGACTCCAGACTAGGGCTGGGCGATCTGGGAAAAAAATAGATCACGATTTTTTTCTTCATATCGTTCGATCTCGATTTTCGATTCGATTTTTTTAATAAAAATAATCTAAAATGGTAGTATTATGCAAATTATATATTATACAAAAAATATGAAACTACATGTCTTTTCAAAAAAGCTTCACTATTATTTATTAATAGGTGAAAGTCCCCCTAATTTTAATGGTAAAATTGACCAGAAAGAATAGACTAGACGTCCCAGGTCAGCTTGATAAATAATAAGTCTAATAAATAAACAGTCAAAGAAAAATAAACATGATTTACTGAAGGCTATTTAATTATAATTGTTTGTTCGTTTTGCGGTCAGTCCGTGTGTTCAGAGTCAGACTGTAAACAAGACTTATACACGCTTATGCTGTTCACGGATGACTGACAGCTTCCCAGGGAAGCGAGCACAAGTGCTGCGATATACTTTTTTTTTCTCAACTCAAGACAGATGCTTTACTCACGCGTGAATACAGCGGCCAAATTCACGAAGTGAAGAGAATTCGTGCGTGTAAATGAAAGTGCGTCGCCACTTATGAAGTGGAGAAAAGGGAGAGAATAGAGAGAGAGACGTGGGAAAGCGCGCCTCTCACAGAGATAATAACGGAACAGACGAGTGTTTCTGCGGGAGACTCACAGGTACAACACTTTACGCGTGAAGCCGTCTGTATGAGCCTTTTCTGTCACTAACCTCGCGCTGAAGTGGGCTGCGCGGTCCCGCGGCGCCCCAGGCTCGTCTCACACGGGGATTGACGCTGGCTTGATCCGTGCTCAGTGCATGCCTCCCCGGCTGCTGCCTCAAACACACGCGGGGATCCCGGAGGCTTGCCTCTGGTTCAGGACGCGCACGGACGCGGATAAAATGTGTGGCTCGTCATTATAAGTAAAAGTTAAAGGCATTTTATTAACGATGACCATTTTATCTTTAAAATAAAGGCTGTAGTGGGCGCATCTCCCACTCTGTACCGCGTGCATTTACCACGTTGTGATTGGCTAAAACTACCAGGCAGCGCCGCGTGCATTTTCTGCATTGTGATTGGCTGATGGACTTGTCGATCTTAATGCGCAAGCCTTATCATCGAGATCAAGCAAAGTTGAGATCGCAATCTCTCGATCTTTCGATTTTTGGCACAGCCCTACTCCAGACACATGGACAAGCCCAGTGGAGACAACAGGACAGTCTGAGACACAGGACAGACCTCCAGACACATGGACAAGCCCAGTGGAGACAACAGGACAGTCTGAGACACAGGACAGACCTCCAGACACATGGACAAGCCCAGTGGAGACAACAGGACAGTCTGAGACACAGGACAGACCTCCAGACACATGGACAAGCCCAGTGGAGACAACAGGACAGTCTGAGACACAGGACGGACCTCCAGACACATGGACAAGCCCAGTGGAGACAACAGGACAGTCTGAGACACAGGACAGACCTCCAGACACATGGACAAGCCCAGTGGAGACAACAGGACAGTCTGAGACACAGGACAGACCTCCAGACACATGGACAAGCCCAGTGGAGACAAAAGGACAGTCTGAGACACAGGACAGACCTCCAGACACATGGACAAGCCCAGTGGAGACAACAGGACAGTCTGAGACACAGGACAGACCTCCAGACACATGGACAAGCCCAGTGGAGACAACAGGACAGTCTGAGACACAGGACAGACCTCCAGACACATGGACAAGCCCAGTGGAGACAACAGGACAGTCTGAGACACAGGACAGACCTCCAGACACATGGACAAGCCCAGTGGAGACAACAGGACAGTCTGAGACACAGGACAGACCTCCAGACACATGGACAAGCCCAGTGGAGACAACAGGACAGTCTGAGACACAGGACAGACCTCCAGACACATGGACAAGCCCAGTGGAGACAACAGGACAGTCTGAGACACAGGACAGACCTCCAGACACATGGACAAGCCCAGTGGAGACAACAGGACAGTCTGAGACACAGGACAGACCTCCAGACACATGGACAAGCCCAGTGGACATTTGATGGTAGTAGATTGATACATTGTTCAAAATATTTGATATTATATATTTTATATATTGCAGAGTTTATTTATGTGTGTTTAATATATGACCACATTTGAATGTATTATTGCATATAATAAAGTATATTATGTCATATATTGTCATATATTTATAATGCTTTTTACAATATATAATCCTACAGATTATGAGATATATTTTAATATATATAGCAATATATTCAGAGTATATTTATATATTTATTCAATATACGACAGTGGCAATAATTGTAGCTTACGGCTCATTTCCATCTGTAGTCCTGGGGAGGGGAGGGGAGGGGGGGGGCACTTTGACAAATATATTGTAGTTTTGTAAGAGGTGTGCTCTGAACATCAGCCTGGAGCATCAGAAGGACATCGTTAGGTTAAAACAAATGTTGTCTTAAGACAAACTTGTTTTTCACACACGAAGGTTACACAAGAGTCTTTGTGACTTTGGCTGATGCAAGAATGAGGACCATTCATTATAATAATAATAATATTAACTACATACTTTTGCCATTGTGAGTGACTGCTTTTGATGCAAATTGTTTGGTACAAACACCACAAATGCTACAACCAGCAGAAACTGAAAAATCACCTAAGACTCAAAACTAAAAAGAAACAAAACAAAACATTAAAAAGTAGCTGCAACAATCATTCAGGAATAAACAGATATTTGACTGTAAATTAAATCAATAATACTGCAAAAGTACAAGAGATACAAGTACTGCAAGTAAAACCACGACTGATACAGCTGCAAGAAATACAAAGCTGCAAAAGAACTAAAGACAAGAGGATTGAGTTTTGATTTGATCACATTCCTCTAAGACCCATTCAAAGAACTTTTTATTCTAAATCTCAGTGCAAACAGATTGTATTTGTGTGTGGTGACACGTACATCCGCTTGCTGTCCAGTTGTGTTCCTGCAGAGCTGATTCCTCCTGGCCTGCATTTCCTCTTTGGTCTGACCTCTGACCTTGGCACGCCGCGGAGCAAAGACGCCGACCCAAAAGCTTTTGGATCTCCTTTCCTCAAAGACTGAGTCGCCATTAAATTAGTAGCTCTAACGCAGGCCACGTGATCGTAACTTCTGGAGAATGCGCTCTCTGGTGATTTTCATTCATTCTTAAACAACATTAATTAGGCTGACGTACTGTTTTTAAGATCAGGGCGTCTGGGCCTGGCACGCGCCTCACGAGCTGCTGGTGGAGCCAGAGTCTTTCATTGTTTGACGAGTGTCCTGGAGCCACTGATTTAAACTCTTGTGCTGGAACATGGGGTTTGTTTTGGACAAACTGTAACTAACACAGAAGTCCAGTAACAAAACACCACTGGGGTTAAGATGGAGGGGCCGTTCCTCTCCAGGTGTCACTGGTGTTGTTGAAGTCCCCCAGTAGAACAATGGAGTCCCCAGTGGGTGCACTGTCCAGTACTCCTCCCAAGAACTCCAATAGGCCGGTACTCTGCTCTGTTGTTTGGTCCGTAGGCGACACAACAGTGAGAGACCTGTCCCCGACCCGAAGGTGAAGGGACGTGACCCTCTCGTCCACTGGGCTGAACTCAAACACATGACTGAGCTGTGGCTCTGAGCAGATCCACACCAGCTCTGCCTCTCACCCTGAGCAACGCCAGAGAAGTGGAGCGTCCAGCCTCTCTCCAGGAGTTGGGTTCCAGAGGTGAGGCCGACTATATCTAGCCTATAGCGCTCAACCTCCTGCATCAGCTCAGGCTCCTTCCCCCAGAGAGGTGACGTTCCACGTCCCAACAGCCACAGACTGTGGACCAGGTCGTCCAGACACCTGCCCCCGACTGTGCACCTGCCCCCCATGAAACCCTCTGTGGGTGGTGAGCCCACAGGAGGACCGACCCACGTCACTCGTGGGCAAAGGCCCGGCCACCGGGCGCTCATCTGTGAACACCCACCCCGGGCCTGGCTCCAGGGTGGGGCCCCGGTAACGCCAATCCTTGTTTTTATACTATTCATGAGAGTTTTAGATCTGCTCTTAGTCTGTCCCGTCTCCTAGGACCTGTTTGTCCTGGGAAACCCTCCCAGAGACATAAAGCCCCAGGCAGCACCGCTCCTGGAATCATCCCATCTGTATTATTATTATTAATAATAATTAATATTATTATAATGAATGGTCATCATACTTGAGATTGCATCAGCCAAAGTCACAAAGACTCTTGTGTAACCTTCGTGTGTGAAAAACAAGTCTTAAGACAACATTTGTTTTAGCCTAAAGATGCTCCAGGCCGATGTACAGACACACAACTGTCCTCCCACAGATCTTCAGACAATGTGTCAAATACAAATCAATCTAATGTGGAGATGCATGTGTCTCGGAGGTCTTCCTCCACAAAAAACTTTGCCAAATCCAGACTGTTTGATATTTGTTAAACATTTCAACCTAAAAGGCCTTCACAGTGGATGACTGCTGACTAACAACATTGTGCCTCAATTATTTAAAACTGAAGAATAAAGTGACTCAGGCCATTTTGTTTAAACTTTAGTCTGACTTAGGCAACTTTAAACCTGACTTCAACTGCTCTTTCATCCATAATCCAAACTCAAAAGTGAAATGATCCTGAGTTAAATCAAACAAACTGATCTGGAGTCAGGCTCTTTCTTCACTTCTGCAGGTCTGAACTTCACCCATTTCCAACGTTCGGTTTTGCCAGTTTTTACAAACGTGACCATTAAGTGTCTTTTGTGTCCATAAAACAAACTTAAGTCCAACCTAAACGGACCAGACGTCAGTTCAATCAGACCCTGAGTCTCTCTCCTCACTCACTCAGCGCTGCTTCTGGAGTTTCTATTCAGTGTCTCATCCAGATCATCACTCTTGGTTTTCTTGATTTGTCTAACTTGGGTTTTATTGCCTCCGAGACACATGCATCTCCACATTAGATTGATTTGTATTTGACACATTGTCTGAAGATCTGTGGGAGGACAGTTGTGTACTTAAGCCTGGAGCATCAGAAGCAGCCGTTGCAAAGGACATCTTTAGACTAAAACAAATGTTGTCTTAAGACTTGTTTTTCACACACGAAGGTTACACAAGAGTCTTTGTGACTTTGGCTGATGCAATCTCAAGTATGATGACGATTCATTATAATAATGTGATTAGTTCAGAGCCAATAAGTCTAATCCTAATATAAGAGGAGCCATGAGATCTTCTATGTAACAGTGACTAGACTGAAGAATCCTGTTTAATCTGTGAGGATTAATAAACTCTTTCATTGTCACAAATATTGAATGTCTGCACTTTGGATCTTTACACATCACTTTGACTCAGACCAAAGACTCTTGTCTAAAGACACAGCTCATTCAGACTCAGGTGGATGTGTTCAATGTTTGGTGATGTTCCACATTTGTGCTTTAGTCTGTTGTATCCATGCAGGACATTTAAATGAACTCTTTAGTGTCACTTCTGTGTCTGTGATTGGTCTTAAGCTCAGACTCACTTGAAGCTGCAGCGTTTCCTTCACTTAGACTTTAATACTCGTATAGACCCTTTTCATGCCACGTCACGGTGACGTCACAGCTCCAGCTGGAGGCAAAAAAGACGAAAACTCATAGCCGACGTATTAAAAGTTCGAGGTTTTATCGTGGTTAAAATGTCGTTTCGTTGTGAACTGTGACTAAGATCTTTGTGTCTAAAGTTATCCTGACCTTACCCAGTCGTGCAAGTGCAGTTTCATGTTCAAACTGATCTGTTTTATTTAGAATTCTAGCTAAAACTGTACTGTTGTCAATCATTCAATTTTTACACACAAGACCCTTATTTTCTACTTTAGCAAAGCCTTTGACGAGAGCTAACACATTTTCAAAGCTAAATGCAACCAATTTTGTTGGACTAAATTAATCTTAAAATAATTACTATTAAATGTTATGTCTCTGAAGCACTAAGAACGGGAGGTGTACACATCAGCATATTTAGCTTTAGCTTCAAGACACGAATGAACTGTTAACTGTTAAATGCTACTGATTGAATTTAGAGAGAGAATGGAAGGTGAAGGAGGGAGAGACTTTCTTTGCAAATATATATTTGTTCATGAGTATTATATTTAGTGTATGTTTTGTAATTTATTAATTATAATTGTAGTTTTTGTTTGTTCTGTGGTTGTTTATGTTTGTTTATGTGTTTTTGTTTTTCTGTTTTTTTATTTTTTTCGTCCTTTAAAGTAACTTAAGTTGTCGTTTTCTTGTTTTTGATTTGTCTGTATCGTATGTCTGGTAAAAAACATTCACTCTCTCATTCACTCACAGTCATAAGCGCCGATTTATGTTTTATTTTCATTTGCCTTTGTCTCTTCTATCGTGTGTTCATTTTGTTTCTTTTCTACCTGTAACTAGGCTTCTGGCTCGCGCTGGTGCGTTTATTCCCAGTGAACAGAATTCAGTATAAAGCCCCGCAGAGCCCTGGGTCTGTCCTAAAGTAAAAGTCATTGTAGCCAAGGATCGTTTCATCAGCAGATCTTTACTGAACAACAGGACACATCACCATTTACATCTCTGACACTGCGGCGCACTCGTACTCTCTTACTTGCACTTGCTCTCTATATTTGCTCACTGCACTCACACTTCCTTACAGAAGTTGGTCTAAGCTATTTAACATTGTTTTGTTATCTACTGTATCTTGGCGCCTCACTGACTCTTCCAGCGTCCACCACTGGGTTCGGGGATTGCCGCCGCAACAAGCACCAGAGACCTCACGACCACAGCTCTGAGCAGCTGCAGAGACACTGGAGGCTGAGAACATGGTCCACTCAGACTCAATGCTCCTGGAGGTGTGAGTTGAAGACCCGTCTGACAAAGAGCTCTGCAAGACGTTCCCAACAGACCCTCACAATACGCTTGGGTCTGCCAGGTCTGTCCAGCTTCCTCCTCTGCAGAGGATCCAACTCACAACCAGGTGGTGATCGGTTGAAAGCTCCGCCCCTCTCTTAACCCGAGTGTCCAAAACACATGGCCAAAGGTCTGATGACACGACGCCTCATGTGTCCTGGAGCCACTGTTAAATGTATTCTTGTTGTGAAGCACTTTGGTCAACTAGATTTGTTTTAAAATGTGCTATATAAATAAAGTTGATTGATTGATTTAAACTCTTGTGCTGGAACATGGGGTTTGTTTTGGACAAACTGTAACTAACACAGAAGTCCAGTAACAAAACACCACTGGGGTTAAGATGGAGGGGCCGTTCCTCTCCAGGTGTCACTGGTGTTGTTGAAGTCCCCCAGTAGAACAATGGAGTCCCCAGTGGGTGCACTGTCCAGTACTCCTCCCAAGAACTCCAATAGGCCGGTACTCTGCTCTGTTGTTTGGTCCGTAGGCGACACAACAGTGAGAGACCTGTCCCCGACCCGAAGGTGAAGGGACGAGACCCTCTCGTCCACTGGGCTGAACTCAAACACATGACTGAGCTGTGGCTCTGAGCAGATCCACACCAGCTCTGCCTCTCACCCTGAGCAACGCCAGAGAAGTGGAGCGTCCAGCCTCTCTCCAGGAGTTGGGTTCCAGAGGTGAGGCCGACTATATCTAGCCTATAGCGCTCAACCTCCTGCATCAGCTCAGGCTCCTTCCCCCAGAGAGGTGACGTTCCACGTCCCAACAGCCACAGACTGTGGACCAGGTCGTCCAGACACCTGCCCCCGACTGTGCACCTGCCCCCCATGAAACCCTCTGTGGGTGGTGAGCCCACAGGAGGACCGACCCACGTCACTCGTGGGCAAAGGCCCGGCCACCGGGCGCTCATCTGTGAGCACCCACCCGGGCCTGGCTCCAGGGTGGGGCCCCGGTAACGCCAATCCGGGCAACGTAACAGTCCTTGTTTTTATACTATTCATGAGAGTTTTAGATCTGCTCTTAGTCTGTCCCGTCTCCTAGGACCTGTTTGTCCTGGGAAACCCTCCCAGAGACATAAAGCCCCAGGCAGCACCGCTCCTAGAATCATCCCATCTGTATTATTATTATTAATAATAATAATAATAACAATTAATATTATTATTATGAATCATCCTCATTCTTGCATCAGCCAAAGTCACAAAGACTCTTGTGTAACCTTCGTGTGTGAAAAACAAGTCTTAAGACAACATTTGTTTTAGCCTAAAGATGCTCCAGGCCGATGTACAGACACACAACTGTCCTCCCACAGATCTTCAGACAATGTGTCAAATACAAATCAATCTAATGTGGAGATGCATGTGTCTCGGAGGTCTTCCTCAAACTCCTGGTCTTAACCTAAGGACATGTTTTGTCTGAAGCAAAAGTCATATTTCAGATTCATGTAAAACTAGTCATTGTCACTTCAATAAATAAACAATCATCAAAAACAACAAATATTTCATCCTCCTGTTAAACTAACGGCTTAAGTCATTTTTCAAGTTTTGGGAGAATCACAAAAAATCTTGCCAAATCCAGACTGTTTGATATTTGTTAAACATTTCAACCTAAAAGGCCTTCACAGTGGATGACTGCTGACTAACAACATTGTGCATCAATTATTTAAAACTGAAGAATAAAGTGACTCAGGCCATTTTGTTTCAAACTTTAGTCTGACTTAGGCAACTTTAAACCTGACTTCAACTGCTCTTTCATCCATAATCCAAACTCAAAAGTAACACAACGATGTGTCTATTGTTCATCATTGAGCTCTTTCTTTACTTTTCTGGAATAACAAAAACATTATAGGCCGCAGCACTGGGCTATGTCATTGAGCTCTACTGAATGGCCGTAAAGTCACTATAGCGGTTTGGGAAAGGGAGGAGCGCTTTGGGTGAACAACTACAATTATTCCGCTTTCGCTGCACTGTGCCATACCAGGCCATGTCACCGGTAACTACTGGGGACTGAGTGTGATTGTTACTGTTTGTTTCTTTTCTACCTGCAACTAACAGACTTCTGGCTCGTTCTTTTCCCAGTTAAAAGAATCCATTCAGTACATAAGGCCCTGCAGAGCCCCGGGTCTGTCCTGCGTGTCAGCGCAGCTCTCACAGCACCGGGCGTCAAACAGGACCAGTGCATAGTCACTTCATACGTCTCGGTTCTGAATCACATCGCACCTCAACATTCTCGTCTCTTACTTTTTCTGACTTGATTTCCGGCGCTGCTTTAAAGTGAAGGGATTTACTTTTTATTATTTGCTTTACTTATTATATTTCATATACTTCTATTACATGTTTCACTTATTGCATTTTATTCTTACTTATCTTAATAGAGGTGAATGTATTTGCTGTGTGTGCGACATGTGTGCTTTGAGTCCAGGAACGGCCTTCAGCTGTTGGGAGATGCAACCCCCTCACCATTTGACCAAAGTAGAAGGCAGGACGGAAACTAGGGACCAAACCAGGACTACTAGGAGAACAAGGACATGACCAAATAAGGCAATATAGGTTGTGGGGGTTTACGAGTGGGAGTGCTCTTGATATAGGCTGGGATGAGACTCTCCTTGTTAGAGACTCGTGGGACCCATGACTCTGAGGGATAGATGACTTTATATTAGGGAAATAAATCTTTTTGGATTGAATTTACCAAATCTTTGTCATCTATTTGCTCTAACTTGGTACGTGTTATTAGTGGTAGAGTAGATATTGTTATTTATGTGTTTCCTCCTACAGTTTTGAATATGTACAAGAGTTTGCAGGTAAATGAGAATAAAAGACAGACACAGGTTTACTTAACAATAGTTTAGTTTTACATAAACTCTTCAAAAGCAAAGTTGTTAATTAAACCATGATCTCACGGGGCAGAGGACAAAGCAGCGGCTCAGCGGCTGACGCGGGGATCCCACTACACGCAGCTCCGCCCCAGTCTTCCTCCGAAAGTGACCACGAGTCTACAGCGCTCTGAGAGAGGAGAGAAATAAGAAAAGAGCAAAAACAATATACTCGTTGCCCCGGAAACAACATATACGTTTTCCGAAAGCTCTCGACCGTGTGCACGTCACCGTGGGGTGGAACGTGACTTACACGCTCGTCAGAACCAATAGGCCCTACGCTGGGGGCTCGGGCCTAAAAACACAACCACCAACAAAGTGTGGCTTTGCAGAGATGCCCAATCTTTCCTTAGATGGACAAAATGTATATTACATACCAAGGGTAAATCTACTTTTATTGGTTCAACTAAAAAAAATCCTGTTAAAAAGATCTTTCATCAGTCTTTTAGGAGAATAGACTTGATGTGGCCTTAATTGTAAGAAACACAAAGTGTAATTAAATAGAAACTCAAACATCCGCACTCTTTTGGGCCAATATAAATCCACTGGAAGGCCAAGTTTTGCCCTTGGGCCCTAACTGGATGGTATTTAATTAAAATTGTAAGGGTTTTCCATTTTCATTCCAAGAAATCATGCTTTGTCAGAGATTCTGTACTTTGTCTAAAAGTTGTCAGGTGTTTTATAGAATGCCTGGATTATGTAACATTTACACTGCTCTTGACCTCTTGACCTCTTGAAAGAGATCTCGATCTCAATGGGAGCCTCCTGGTTAAATAAAGTTTACATCAAGGGTTAAAGGTGAGACTAATCAGTTTGTTTCCATTAGCACGTTTCTGTAAAGCTTGTTTTTGAGAACGCACTTATCCAGTTATGGCCGTCAGAACATTTAGAAATGATGACATCACCACTGTACACTAAACAGCTGCTCATTTCAAACAAACACACTGTGAACTGAATGGAAGAAAGAATGGTCTTGAAGCTCTAAACGTTCCGGAGGCTACACACAAGCACGGCGGCGCACCTTTTGACACGGAGAACGAGCCGGGTTCAGTCGTTGGGACGAGTGTTTGCAAAGGTTTGAAAACTCCACCACTGCAATGAACAAAAACACTGCTACTGCACCACACACTGTCAGCAGAGGGCGACAAATACACAGAGACAAAACACAAACTGTCAGAAACATGTCCAGTATCAAGTGTGTCTGTTCAGAAAGGCTTTGGACACAAATATTACAGAAAAGCACTGAAGGAACCTGATCTGACTCTGGAGTCAAAGGGCCTGGCAGAGAAGAGAACACGGCTGGCGCTGAAACAGTTCAATGGGATCAATTATTAAACTTAATTCAACTGTAGAAACACAAGATGCATTTGGGAGTTTGATTTGGACTTGCCAGTGCGAGCGTGAGACACAGACTCCAGACACATCCACAGGAGCCGTCTTTTTCTTCTGACTAATGTGGCGTACGAGGGGTTAAAAGGGGTTACTTATAATTTGAAGATGGAATAAGATGGAATAAATTTAATGAATAAAATAAAATGAACTTTAGCTGTAAAAGAAACCAACGACGCCACTGGAAATTAGGACACACAAGAATCCAAAAGTAAGAAAATATACCATTTATTTAGCTAATGTTATAATTAATTATACTAAAATCTGTTTACGTTCACATTTGTTCTTGTTCCATTTTAGTTCCTGTTTAGTTCATAAGTTGCATTGAACAGAAGAAAACCAAACCGTCCATCTCACTGGGAGGACGAGGTGTTGTGCAGGAAAGGTTGAGAAGAAGTAAGACGACGGTCTCCAGGTGCACACCGCGGCTCCTTCAGGCTAAAAACAGAAATGTTGTTAACCCTGGAACACTTTCGCCGGGTAAAGTTTACCTGATATAATAAATCCAACAAAAGTACTTGTTATAAAAAACAGATCCAAATATGACAACACTTGATAAATTACAGTGGTTTTCTTTTATTTTAAACTGTGGCATGTGTAACAAAATGGAAAATAAAAACATAGGAAGATCCTACAAACATGCTCGAAAATTACTGAAAAATTTGGATTTTGAGAACAAAAACTTCCTAAAAAAAAACACACAAAAAAAAACAGGAAACTTGTGGAGCGTTTCCACTAGCCCTGTTAGTATCAGCTCTACTCTACTCAGCTCTGTTTCCACTAGCCTTTTTTATCTGGTACCAGGTACCTTTGTAGTACCAGGTACTTTTTTAGTACCTGGTACTTTTTTAGTACCTGGTACTTTTTTAGTACCTGGTTGGCTCTGTTCTAACAAGGCCGAGCTGATACTAAATTGTTCTAATAGGTGGGTTTCACATTCTAGAATTCTTGGCAGTTATCAGCCAGGTGGAGGCAAGAGGCACTTTTTCCTATTAATAACACTGGACTTTGCTATGAAATAATTCAAAAAATATTTTGCCAATTTAAAAAGTGGCGATTTCTGGGATGACTAGACCTATTTCTTGTTTGTATTACAAAAATAAACTGCATTTAAACAATATTCATTTTAGCTGCCCTCCACCTCATTGAAATAACATTGGACTGTAGAGTGTTGTGATGTCATATGAAACCCACCTATTGACACTGATTGGCCAGACAACAAGGTTACCACGGTGTTTCCATAGATACTGGTTTGTTGTGGGCAGTTGCCATAGAGATAGTACCACATTCTAAAGAGTAATGGAAACACAACCAAACCGAGTAGAGTAGAGTAGATACTAACAGGGCCAGTGGAAACGCCCCATTGGTGTTTGGTCGACTCATCCCTGAGACTTGTGAGACTTCCTGGTGAAGCACAAACAGCTCCAGGAGAGAGGAACAAAAACTTGTATTTTTTCATTGTGTAAAAACGACCACTTGATTAAAATATTGTTTTCACCAGAAGAATTCACTTTGAAATCACCACTTTGTGATATATATTCATAATTCATATAAACCACATATGTCAAACTCAAGGCCCGGGGGCCGGATGCGGCCCTCCACATCATTTTATGCGGCCCTCAGGGCCTTATAAGGTTTACTTTAATTTGATATTAGTGCCAGGATTAATCTGAGTGTCTTAACTTAATAAAATGATTTGTCATCTGATCAGTCATTTTCACTTCAATAAATATATAAAAATATATTACAAAGACTATTATTTGTAAGTCAAAGATTAGTATGGTTAATTTTGGTTACAACCGGCCCTTCAAGGACAAACTCGATGCCAATGTGGCCCTTTGTCAAAATGAGTTCGACACCCCTGATATAAACAGTTAACTACATATTGTAGCTTTTGGCTAAAAAAAAATAAAAAAAGTAAATGTACACTACCCTCTATCACTGTTGCCGGGTGAAAATCACCCAAAAGCAAACCTGTGTTCCTCACTGAGACGTCAGAGACACTAATCCTGCCACAGAATGAGCTGGAGTGGACCAGGGACAGTAAATATGGTGAGTCTGATGAATGATGTCACCCTTGACTTGTGGCAGGATCACTTGATTGATTAATAAATAATACACATTAACACTATCACTGGGTGAAATCTACTCAAAACGTACATTACCCTCTTTCACTATCGCCGGGTGAAAATCAACTGTAAACAAACCTGTAGGACAAAGTGGGCTTTGGGAAACACTCGCACCTTCATAGAGTCAAAAACCCAGGGACTCATGCAACATATTGAAAATCATGTAAATACATTTGGTCGGGTGAAAATCACCTGGTGATTGTGCTCTAGGGTTAAGCTAACCTTACCACTGAACAGGCTTCTAACCCCGAACGTACCCTGGCTAAGACGGCGGATCCACAATGATCCCAGCGCTAGCCAAGAGCACGACATCGGAGCGTTTACCCATCGACCGGCCACGGAACTGAACCCAAACACAAAACAACCAGACTGTCTGAATAAAAACCATATGTGGCATGTCGAGGGGTTTGGCTTTAAAAGAAATACAAATGGTAGTTAAATAATATGACCTTTAGCTGTAAAATAATAAAAGGAAACAAAAACCAGCAACGCCAGCCAGCCCGGGAATTTCACCTGGACAATAAAGTAAAACAACTATAATAACTAAACATTTAAAGGCAACACAGGTTCGTTTAAGCATTGACAGAGGCATGGTCCATTTTAATCACATTTGCTTTTTATTTTGCAAAGGTAGTTTTCTTTATATTTGATTGTACTTAAACTGTTCTGCACAATTCAGTCACACATGACGTCACATTTCTATTACATTTGAGTCCATTTAAGTTAGTTCTTATGTAGTTGTCACATTGCTCTTAACGTAACAAACCCGACAGGAACACGAGGAACAACAGCAGGAACAAGAAGGAACAAGATGGCGGCCAGACCTGAAATAAAATAATTGTTAACCAAAAGAAAATAAATTGGCTTGCTGCGTTACCTTGTGTTAGCGACGTACGGCTGCACCATCCGCCTCGGCTCGAACAACCTATTGACCCTTTGCACGTGTCGTTAGGCTCCTGGAGGGAACGTCCACTTCTCCAAGCTGGATGGCAAAAGCGCTGTCTGTGCGCTTTTCAGCAATGGAAACTTTGCCGAAAACTTGCTTGTTTCTAAGTAATTTGAATTGGTTTCAATTGTAAAATGGCTGTATCTGGAACACGCTGCACTAACAAGCAGGAGGTTTCAAGCCTAAACCTGGAGCTTTTTCGTTTACATTTTAAAGAAGACACTGGCAGCAAGAAATAAAAAATCCCTCTGAGTCACTACGGATTTGCAGTGAACACTTCAAACAAGGTAAGTCAATGCTCATGAGAAAAAAAAATTATGACATTTGAAAAAAAAAAATGCAATGAATCTCTTCAACAGCTGCATTCTGCGTGGCTAACACTAGCCTCACATAAGTGACTGAAAACCAACCTCTTGTAGCTTTTACATCTGCTCCAGTGTGAGACAAAACCCTGTTTACCACAGAATGTACAAATCATGAGGAGTAAAGTCAGGCAAACTTGTAAATGTTATTTATTCTGCAAACATAGCAGGAGGAAGAGGGCATGGATCAGCTGCATTCATGAGCTTTTCCAAATACCTTGTTTTGTGTCTAAAAGACTTCCTACTTCCACAGACAAATGGACTGAACATGCACTAGAAGCATCCACTGCCTTTTCTTTACGGAAAAATAAGGAAATATGTGAGAATTTGTCAGTTTAGCTCCTGTAATGCTGCGTACACACACTTCTGCCTCCAGCATGGCGTAGCCACGTGATCAAGTGACGTAGGTGCAAATGTTCAATACTGTTCTGTGGGCCTGGCGCCATCTACTGTCAGATCTTTAAAGTGCATACTGCCACAAATGCTGTATATACATACCTGGAGAGCGGCGGGTCAGAGAATGAATGAAACCCGGAAGCGCTTTTTATTGGTTGACGACTGTCGCGACCAGCCAATAGGAACAGTTTTGTTAATGAGCCTGCAGACCGCACCGCTAACACTAACACCCTGCGCTGTGACTGGCTCGTTACGCCACTGGTTCGGTCTGCAAACCAATCAGGCGAGTGGAAGGCCAGATGGATTCTCTAGAGTCGATTCACAAACATCGTGAGGGAATCCATCCGGTCGGCAGAATTACAGTTCTACTCGAATGATCGGTTCCAAAGAAGAACAGTGTTTTAATTTTCAGCCTTAAAAACAGGCCAAGACCTATTCAACTTAAGGCCCGGGTGCCTAAATGGCCCTCAACCCAGAGTACAAAGATATGTTTGTTGTTTTTTTTCTTGGTCTTGTTTGCTTAAGTAATTCTGGTTTAACTTCGACTCCTCCCTGGTTTAATTCTGCTGTAGACCTAGTTTGGTGCTAGTTTAGACATGGGTTTGTCGTGGAATTCTTGTATACATGTAGAATATAACTTCCTTGAGAGTTGCCTAATCTCAAAACGTAAAATTTATTAACAAAAGCACAATTATGCATAATCGAAAGTCCAGAGAGTTCAGGTCCTATTGCAGCCACTGTGAGGTTTCCGTCCATTTCCATCTCATCCAGTGCATATTGTTCTTTGGCTCATGCTCTTCCATGCTTTGTTAGTGTTCCATCCAGGATCTCCTCTCGTCTCTGTGGTCCGTCCCCTGTGACCAGCCCATGTTGCTTAAGGAGAGGGAGGAAGGAGCTCTCAACGCCCCACTAACGGACCAAGAGCTTTGCAAACATCAAAGTAGAAAAGCCAGTTGTTCTCATACACATGTTAAGCTACGGTCACAATGACCCGTACGACCTCCTACGACCTCTCTGCAAACGATTTTTTTCTCATTTCCTATGTCATTCTTGAGGCGTTGTTATGAAAAAACAGCGCTCGCAGCCCGTTCGTAAGTTTGTAGACAGGTCGATGGTCTTGTTGAAGATTTTCTACGACCAGTCTACGAACGCAGAGACTAAAGCCTGAGAGACGCGCTCTACGGTCCAAGCGACTGAGATTTAGACTCTTGAGGCGCAGTTTTTTAACCCGTACGAGGGATCTGTATGAAAGCCCACGATCCTGGAGCATGCGAGGGAAATGCAGATAGCTTTAAACAGGGAGAGGACCGGACAAGGAGCGCGCAGGGAAAATGCAAATCTCCTGGAAACAGACACAACCACGGGGAGAACAGCTGTAACAGGCGCAGGCTTTTGGACAACTTCTGCTCGTTGACAGTGGAATATTGTTGTTGTGAAGTGCTTCAAACTTTATATGAACACAATCATGTCAGTGGATTAGTCTTCAGCATCCGGCGACGCTTCAGAGGTTTTGGCGTCTCCTCTGCAATACTCAGGAAAGAAACAAAGCGTTTTTGATGTTTTTACGGAGGTTTGACTTTGTGAGTTTGTTGTGTTTCGAGTGAGAGACAAATGAGAGAACAGATTTCAGACAAAGCCTACACAGAATATACAGAGCTATTCATAAGCATATTTGTGTTTTGCTGGTGTGCAATTATTGCTTTTCCCATAATACACTGTTTACAAAAGGTTTAATAACTAGAAACAACTTGATAAAGGCTTGAGTTGGACGTAGGGACGTCGTGCAGCTCCCGTGCGATACAATATAGATGTAGGATTACTGTAAAGACGCATTAAGCAAGCTTTAGGGCACACGCAAGGATGCCGTACAGCTTCATTTTCCCAAGAATGTCGTGAGTTGTTGGTGAGAGCTGAAAGTCTGACGTAAGAAGACTGAAGGAAAACAGTTTCCACTCCACGAGCCACGTACGAACTCCAGATTTCGTATGACCATTTTATTCGTACGGGTCATTGTGACCGTAGCTTTAATTCAAACTTTACACTTAAAGCAGCTACAGAAACACTTCCTGAAGCCCTGCCACATAAACAAAGTCTAAACAGTATGAGGTCGACATTAGAGTCTCTCAGTCTGAGCTTTCCCAGGGATGAGCAGAATGTATCACGTTTAAAGGTTCCATAACGTCTGTAGAGTGTGTTTGTCACGTGTACTGATGCGCGTTGGGTAGAAATAAAGCGCATATCACTTAAAGCTAAGAGACATGTGGAGACACATCGACGCGCTCCACGTGTGTAATCAATCACAACGACTAATCATTGCAGCTCTAGTTTGAAGTCACTTGTGTAAGTTTAGCCCCTCTGAGTATCTTCAGCTCCTCGGGGCCCTGCTGCTGTGGTCGAAGCTGTAGTAGTCCAGATGGGGGCGCTCTGACTGTGTAGAGAAATTCTCTCGTCTGAAGTCGTCTCGTTTGGGGAACTCGGTTTGTCTGAGCAGCTCTTGTGAAGCGTAGAACTTCTTCTGGATGTCGTAGTAGGTCTCCTGCGTGTCGTACACCTCCTCGGGTTCAGACGGGTTCTTCTCGGGCCCGGGCAGCTTGTCCTCGGGCAGCTGGACCTTGGTCAGGACCAGAGGAGCAGAGTTGCGCCCGCCGTTGGACGAGCCGGGGTTGAGCACGGGCAGGATGTCCTCGGTGAAGCTGCACTCGGTGAAAGTGTAGAGCAGAGCGGCGGTGTCTGCGTCGTAGAAGGAGACCAGCCCCAGGTCGTAGTCCACAAACACCCCGACCTTCTCCGGCCCTCGACCCAGGACCAGCGGCACCGGCGGGTTCTCCAGGGCCTGGTACTGAGCGCCGTCACGCACGCGCAGCAGCCAGTAGCCCAGCGCCGGACACACCACCGCCTTCTTCTTCTGCTTCTTCTTCTTCTTCTTGTTGTCAAAGAGAGTCCGAGCCACGCCCACGTCCCAGTCGCTCTTCCCCGTCACCTGCACCTGGAGAGACAAAAGAAAAGTTCATTCATCAGACTTCAGAAGTAACAGTTAGAGTCACAAGAGCCAACAGCAAAGAACAATGCAGCATCCCAAAGTGTAGAACAAGCCTGGCCCAGTCGGCTTTCTCATACCAAGCAACAAAGCAATGGAATAAACAACCCACTGAGCTGATCAATGAAAATGATTTTCACACCTTCTCTAGAGAAGTTAAAAAGTGGTTAATTGTAAACCAGAGATGCACACATTAACACAAATGTTATTACCTATGTGATGTAATGTAATGTAATGTAATGAAATGAAATGTAATTAAGTTATTATAAGTATTTTAAAAATGATAAGAATTATAAATTAACTGACATTTTTCTTAAAGTTCCTTGTAGAATATTGTGCTGCAATATCCGGACCGTAGTCCACCTTTAGTTGACCTGGGCTCTAGCAAATTCTTTGTTTGTTAAATCTACCGTTTGTTTTCAGTGTTTGCACTGACACGGTTCATCTCTGACTCTGAAAGTCTTCAAACCCATCCTGGTGAATAAATTATTCACCAGGATAAATGAAAGGATAAAGTGTGGGAAGTGCACATGAGCAGATGTTTTACCTCGAAGTAGAACCTTCCGGAGCAGAAGCTCTGTTTGCTCCACACGGTGCAGCTGGAGAACGAGCGTTTCTTCTTCTTCTTCTCTTGTTTGTGAAACACCTCCGTCAGGTCGCTGGACACCACCAGGTGGCGCTCCACGCTTTTGGGGTCCAGAGTGAGGCTGACGCCGAACTGCCTGAGCCGCTGCAGACTCTTGGTCACCTGCAGGGGGCGCAACCTGGCCGCCACACGATCCTCCAGGTCAGACACCACCTGAGCCACTTTCCGATCGTACGGAGGCAGCTCCACGAAAACAGAGTCCCAGTCGAGGAGAGGGCGAGGCGGAGGGCTGGAGAGAGAGAGAGAGGATGAGTACAGAGAGAGAGAGAGAGAGAGAGAGAGAGAGGATGGGTACAGAGAGAGAGAGAGAGAGAAAACAGACACTAAGTGAGTGTATAACCCGCTCTTACCTCTGTGATGTAGATAAAGCTTATACCTCTGTGATGTAGATAAAGCTTATACCTCTGTGATGTAGATAAAGTTTATACCTCTGTGATGTAGGTAAAGCTTATACCTCTGTGATGTAGATAAAGCTTATACCTCTGTGATGCAGATAAAGCTTATACCTCTGTGATGTAGATAAAGTTTATACCTCTGTGATGTAGATAAAGCTTATACCTCTGTGATGCAGATAAAGCTTATACCTCTGTGATGTAGGTAAAGCTTATACCTCTGTGATGTAGATAAAGCTTATACCTCTGTGATGTAGATAAAGTTTATACCTCTGTGATGCAGATAAAGCTTATACCTCTGTGATGTAGATAAAGTTTATACCTCTGTGATGTAGATAAAGCTTATACCTCTGTGATGCAGATAAAGCTTATACCTCTGTGATGTAGATAAAGTTTATACCTCTGTGATGTAGATAAAGTTTATACCTCTGTGATGCAGATAAAGCTTATACCTCTGTGATGTAGATAAAGTTTATACCTCTGTGATGTAGATAAAGCTTATACCTCTGTGATGCAGATAAAGCTTATACCTCTGTGATGTAGGTAAAGTTTATACCTCTGTGATGTAGATAAAGCTTATACCTCTGTGATGCAGATAAAGCTTATACCTCTGTGATGTAGATAAAGTTTATACCTCTGTGATGTAGATAAAGCTTATACCTCTGTGATGCAGATAAAGCTTATACCTCTGTGATGTAGATAAAGTTTATACCTCTGTGATGTAGATAAAGTTTATACCTCTGTGATGCAGATAAAGTTTATACCTCTGTGATGCAGATAAAGTTTATACCTCTGTGATGCAGATAAAGCTTATACCTCTGTGATGTAGATAAAGCTTATACCTCTGTGATGCAGATAAAGTTTATACCTCTGTGATGTAGATAAAGTTTATACCTCTGTGATGTAGATAAAGTTTATACCTCTGTGATGTAGATAAAGCTTATATCTCTGTGATGTAGATAAAGCTTATACCTCTGTGATGCAGGTAAAGCTTTGCGACTGCAGATAGAGTTTATTTTTACCTCTGTGAGTGCAGGTAGATGCGCTGCTCGTTGGCCTCTCTCTGGACCAGCTCTTGCATCTCCAGCTCCAGCTCTCGGACCATGGCCTGGACCTGGTCTTGGGTCTGTCTCTGCGTCTCTTCGATCATGTCGGTGAACTTGTCCAGGCTCCTCTGAACCTCCTGGACCACGCCGTTGAAGGCCTGGACCACCTGCGAGGCCTTGAGGTCGGCGGTCTTCCTGCTCTGGGTCAGAACGGCCCGTAGCTCCTGCAGCTTGGCCTGGCGCAGCTGGATGTTCCGGTTACTCGCAGCGTACGCACCGGTGCCGGGGCCACCGTTCTGAGGACGAGAAAACAGTCAAATACAATACAAACTGAGCAGATTTTGTACAAAAGATGGGACACAGTTTAGTCTGGAATGTTCTGAAAGGGAGAAGAAAAAGAGCCTCGAACAGAGAAGGCAAGTAACTAAGTATTTTTCCAGTACTGTACTTAAGTAGTTTCTTTGAGTATCTGTACTTTACTTTACAAAATCTGGAGACGTTTTACTTTTAACTCTTACTGTTTTCAAGAAGTATCTGTACTTCCTACTTCCTACATTTTATAATCAGGTGAGTTACTTTCATTGTTGGGAAAAAGTAATAAGTTACTCATTACTTTACTTTTACTTTTTAAAAATGTAGTTGAGTACACTGCTTAGTTACTGTCTCAAGAAATTAACTTAGTTAGATTACTTTGGGATTACGTACAAATTAGTGACAGTTTACTGCAGCACACTACAAGCATTTTAGTTTGTAGGCCACAGTTTAAGTCAGAAAAATCAAAACAATACTGCGATAATTAAAAATGTTCTTCAAAGTTTTCACTGTCTACACAAAATACAAGTACTTTCCTTATTAAACATTTTGGTAATAAACTTGTCTCGATAAAGCTTAAAATTATTTGAAAGGTTTTTAGAAAATATCAAATTTTGTTCCGTTAATGGGCTTTTTTATTATTGATACTTGATGTTTCGATAGCAGTATTGATAGTATTGATTTTAGATACTTTTGACAACCATACTTTTCAGCTTCAGTGTATTTCTCGTGCCACCTTTTTTGTCCTTTAATCGGTCGACGGGACATGTTTTTAGCCGACCAAGAATTTTGTTGGTGGACTACAGCCGTTTGTGTGACCGTACCGGCGGATTGATCGCTGGGTTCGGGTTGTTTGTGTGACCGTACCAGCAGATCGATCGTGGGTTCTGGTTGTTTGTGTGACCGTACCGGCGGATCGATCGTGGGTTCTGGTTGTTTGTGTGACCGTACCGGCGGATCGATCGTGGGTTCTGGTTGTTCGTGTGACCGTACCGGCGGATCGATCGTGGGTTCTGGTTGTTTGTGTGACCGTACCGGCAGATCGATTGTTGGGTTCTGGTTGTTCGTGTGACCGTACCGGCAGATCGATCCTGGGTTCTGGTTGTTTGTGTGACCGTACCAGCAGATCGATCGTGGGTTCTGGTTGTTTGTGTGACCGTACCGGCAGATCGATCGTGGGTTCTGGTTGTTTGTGTGACCGTACCGGCGGATCGATCCTGGGTTCTGGTTTTTTGTGTGACCGTACCGGCGGATCGATCGTGGGTTCTGGTTTTTTGTGTGACCGTACCGGCGGATCGATCGTGGGTTCGGGTTGTTTGTGTGATCGCACCGGTGGATCGATCGTGGGTTCGGGTTGTTTGTGTGACCGTACCGGCGGATCGATCGCTGGGTTCTGGTTGTTTGTGTGACCGTACCGGCGGATCGATCGCTGGGTTCTGGTTGTTTGTGTGACCGTACCGGCGGATCGATCCTGGGTTCTGGTTGTTTGTGTGACCGTACCGGCGGATCGATCGTGGGTTCTGGTTGTTTGTGTGATCGCACCGGTGGATCGATCGTGGGTTCGGGTTGTTTGTGTGACCGTACCGGCGGATCGATCGCTGGGTTCTGGTTGTTTGTGTGACCGTACCGGCGGATCGATCGCTGGGTTCTGGTTGTTTGTGTGACCGTACCGGCGGATCGATCCTGGGTTCTGGTTGTTTGTGTGACCGTACCGGCGGATCGATCCTGGGTTCTGGTTGTTTGTGTGACCGTACCGGCGGATCGATCGTGGGTTCTGGTTTTTTGTGTGACCGTACCGGCGGATCGATCGTGGGTTCTGGTTGTTTGTGTGATCGCACCGGTGGATCGATCGTGGGTTCGGGTTGTTTGTGTGACCGTACCGGCGGATCGATCGCTGGGTTCTGGTTGTTTGTGTGACCGTACCGGCGGATCGATCGTGGGTTCTGGTTGTTTGTGTGACCGTACCGGCGGATCGATCCTGGGTTCTGGTTGTTTGTGTGACCGTACCGGCGGATCGATCGGGTGTTCTGGTTGTTTGTGTGACCGTACCGGCGGATCGATCCTGGGTTCTGGTTGTTTGTGTGACAGTACCAGCAGATCGATAGTGGGTTCTGGTTGTTTGTGTGATCATACCGGTGGATCGATCCTGGGTTCTGGTTGTTTGTGTGACCGTACCGGCGGATCGATTCTGGGTTCTGGATGTTTGTGTGACCGTACCGGCGGATCGATCGTTTGGTTCTGGTTGTTTGTGTGACCGTACCGGCGGATCGATCGTGGGTTCTGGTTGTTTGTGTGACAGTACCGGCGGATCGATCGTGGGTTCTGGTTGTTTGTGTGACTGTACCGGCGGATCGATCGCAGGGTTCTGGTTGTTTGTGTGACCGTACCGGCGGATCGATCCTGGGTTCTGGTTGTTTGTGTGACCGTACCAGCAGATCAATCGTGGGTTCTGGTTTTTTGTGTGACCGTACCGGCGGATCGATCGATGTGGTTCTGGTTGTTTGTGTGACCGTACCGGCGGATCGATCGTGGGTTCTGGTTGTTTGTGTGACCGTACCGGCAGATCGATCGCTGTGGTTCTGGTTGTTTGTGTGACCGTACCGGCGGATCGATCCTTGGGTTCTGGTTGTTTGTGTGACCGTACCGGCAGATCGATAGTGGGTTCTGGTTGTTTGTGTGACCATACCGGCGGATCGATCGATGTGGTTCTGGTTGTTTGTGTTAGAATATCGGCGGATCGATCGCAGGGTCCTGGTTGTTTGTGTGACCGTACCGGCGGATTGATCGTGGGTTCTGGTTGTTTGTGTGACCGTACCGGCGGATCGATCGATGTGGTTCTGGTTGTTTGTGTGACCGTACCGGCGGATCGATCCTGGGTTCTGGTTGTTTGTGTGACCGTACCGGCGGATCGATCCTGGGTTCTGGTTGTTTGTGTGACCGTACCAGCAGATCGATCTTGGGTTCTGGTTGTTTGTGTGACCGTACCGGCGGATCGATCCTGGGTTCTGGTTGTTTGTGTGACCGTACCGGCGGATCGATCGCTGTGGTTCTGGTTGTTTGTGTGACTGTACCGGCAGATCGATCGTGGGTTCTGGTTGTTTGTGTGACCCTACCGGCAGATAGATCGTGGGTTCTGGTTGTTTGTGTGACCGTACCGGCAGATCGATCGTGGGTTCTGGTTTTTTGTGTGACCGTACCGGCAGATCGATCGCTCTGGTTCTGGTTGTTTGTGTGACCGTACCGGCGGATCGATCGTGGGTTCTGGTTGTTTGTGTGACCGTACCGGCGGATCGATCGTTTGGTTCTGGTTGTTTGTGTGACCGTACCGGCGGATCGATCCATGGGTTCTGGTTGTTTGTGTGACCGTACCGGCGGATCGATCGTGGGTTCTGGTTGTTTGTGTGACCGTACCGGCAGATCGATCGCTGTGGTTCTGGTTGTTTGTGTGACCGTACCGGCGGATCGATCGTGGGTTCTGGTTGTTTGTGTGATCGCACCGGTGGATCGATCGTGGGTTCGGGTTGTTTGTGTGACCGTACCGGCGGATCGATCGTGGGTTCTGGTTTTTTGTGTGACCGTACCGGCGGATCGATCGTGGGTTCTGGTTGTTTGTGTGATCGCACCGGTGGATCGATCGTGGGTTCGGGTTGTTTGTGTGACCGTACCGGCGGATCGATCGCTGGGTTCTGGTTGTTTGTGTGACCGTACCGGCGGATCGATCCTGGGTTCTGGTTGTTTGTGTGACCGTACCGGCGGATCGATCGGGTGTTCTGGTTGTTTGTGTGACCGTACCGGCGGATCGATCCTGGGTTCTGGTTGTTTGTGTGACAGTACCAGCAGATCGATAGTGGGTTCTGGTTGTTTGTGTGATCATACCGGTGGATCGATCCTGGGTTCTGGTTGTTTGTGTGACCGTACCGGCGGATCGATTCTGGGTTCTGGATGTTTGTGTGACCGTACCGGCGGATCGATCGTGGGTTCTGGTTGTTTGTGTGACCGTACCAGCGGATCGATCGCAGGGTTCTGGTTGTTTGTGTTACCGTACCGGCGGATCGATCGTTTGGTTCTGGTTGTTTGTGTGACCGTACCGGCGGATCGATCCATGGGTTCTGGTTGTTTGTGTGACCGTACCGGCAGATCGATCGTTGTGGTTGTTTGTGAGACCGTACCAGCGGATCAATCGTGGGTTCTGGTTGTTTGTGTGACTGTACCGACAGATCGATCGCTGTGGTTCTGGTTGTTTGTGTGACAGTACCAGCAGATCGATAGTGGGTTCTGGTTGTTTGTGTGATCATACCGGTGGATCGATCCTGGGTTCTGGTTGTTTGTGTGACCGTACCGGCGGATCGATTCTGGGTTCTGGATGTTTGTGTGACCGTACCGGCGGATCGATCGTTTGGTTCTGGTTGTTTGTGTGACCGTACCGGCGGATCGATCGTGGGTTCTGGTTGTTTGTGTGACAGTACCGGCGGATCGATCGTGGGTTCTGGTTGTTTGTGTGACTGTACCGGCGGATCGATCGCAGGGTTCTGGTTGTTTGTGTGACCGTACCGGCGGATCGATCCTGGGTTCTGGTTGTTTGTGTGACCGTACCAGCAGATCAATCGTGGGTTCTGGTTTTTTGTGTGACCGTACCGGCGGATCGATCGATGTGGTTCTGGTTGTTTGTGTGACCGTACCGGCGGATCGATCGTGGGTTCTGGTTGTTTGTGTGACCGTACCGGCAGATCGATCGCTGTGGTTCTGGTTGTTTGTGTGACCGTACCGCGGATCGATCCTTGGGTTCTGGTTGTTTGTGTGACCGTACCGGCAGATCGATAGTGGGTTCTGGTTGTTTGTGTGACCATACCGGCGGATCGATCGATGTGGTTCTGGTTGTTTGTGTTAGAATATCGGCGGATCGATCGCAGGGTCCTGGTTGTTTGTGTGACCGTACCGGCGGATTGATCGTGGGTTCTGTTGTTTGTGTGACCGTACCGGCGGATCGATCGATGTGGTTCTGGTTGTTTGTGTGACCGTACCGGCGGATCGATCCTGGGTTCTGGTTGTTTGTGTGACCGTACCGGCGGATCGATCCTGGGTTCTGGTTGTTTGTGTACTACCAGCAGATCGATCTTGGGTCTGGTTGTTGTGTGACCGTACCGGCGGATCGATCCTGGGTTCTGGTTGTTTGTGTGACCGTACCGGCGGATCGATCGCTGTGGTTCTGGTTGTTTGTGTGACTGTACCGGCAGATCGATCGTGGGTTCTGGTTGTTTGTGTGACCGTACCGGCAGATCGATCGTGGGTTCTGGTTTTTTGTGTGACCGTACCGGCAGATCGATCGCTCTGGTTCTGGTTGTTTGTGTGACCGTACCGGCGGATCGATCGTGGGTTCTGGTTGTTTGTGTGACCGTACCAGCGGATCGATCGCAGGGTTCTGGTTGTTTGTGTTACCGTACCGGCGGATCGATCGTTTGGTTCTGGTTGTTTGTGTGACCGTACCGGCGGATCGATCCATGGGTTCTGGTTGTTTGTGTGACCGTACCGGCGGATCGATCGCTGGGTTCTGGTTGTTTGTGTGACCGTACCGGCAGATCGATCGTTGGTTCTGGATGTTTGTGTGACCGTACCGGCGGATCGATCGATGTGGTTCTGGTTGTTTGTGTGACTGTACCGGCGATCGATCGATGTGGTTCTGGTTGTTTGTGGGACCGTACCGGCGGATCGATCCTGGGTTTTGGTTGTTTGTGTGACCGTACCGGCGGATCGATCGCTGGGTTCTGGTTGTTTGTGTGACCGTACCGGCAGATCGATCGTGGGTTCTGGTTGTTTGTGTGACCGTACCAGCAGATCGATCGTGGGTTCTGGTTGTTGTGTGACCGTACCGGCGGATCGATCCTGGGTTCTGGTTGTTTGTGTGACCGTACCGGCGGATCGATCGTGGGTTCTGGTTGTTTGTGTGACCGTATCGACGGATCGATCGTTGTGGTTCTGGTTTTTTGTGTGACCGTACCGGCGGATCGATCGTTGTGGTTCTGGTTTTTTGTGTGACCGTACCGGCGGATCGATCGTTGTGGTTCTGGTTTTTTGTGTGACCGTACGGCAGATCGATCGTGGGTTCTGGTTGTTTGTGTGACCGTACCGGCAGATCGATCGTGGGTTCTGGATGTTTGTGTGACTGTACCGGCAGATCGATCGTGGGGTTCTGGTGTTTGTGTGACCGTACAGGCGGATCGATCCTGGGTTCTGGTTGTTTGTGTGACCGTACCGGCGGATCGATCCTGGGTTCTGGTTGTTTGTGTGACCGTACCGGCAGATCGATCTTGGGTTCTGGTGTTTGTGTGACTGTACCGGCAAATCGATCGCAGGGTTCTGGTTGTTTGTGTGACCGTACCGGCGGATCGATCGTGGGTTCTGGTTGTTTGTGGGACCGTACCGGCGATCGATCGCTGTGGTTCTGGTTGTTTGTGTGACCGTACCGGCGGATCGATCGATGTGGTTCTGGTTGTTGTGTGACCGTACCGGCGGATCGATCCATGGGTTCTGGTTGTTTGTGTGACCGTATCGGCGGATCGATCGTGGGTTCTGGTTGTTTGTGTGACCGTACCGGCAGATCGTCGGTTTCTGGTTGGTGTGGACCGTACCGGCGGATCGATGGGTTCTGGGTTGTTTGTGTGACCGTACCGGCGGATCGATCGCTGGGTTCTGGTTGTTTGTGTGACCGTACCGGCGGATCGATCGTGGGTTCTGGTTGGTTGTGTGACCGCACCGGCGGATCGATCGTTGGGTTCTGGTTGTTTGTGTGACCGTACCGGCGGATCGATCGTGGGTCCTGGTTGTTTGTCTGACCGTACCGGCGGAGCAATCCTGGGTTCTGGTTGTTTGTGTGACCGTACCGGCGGATCGATCGTGGGTTCTGGTTTTTTGTGTGACCGTACCGGCGGATCGATCGTTGGGTTCTGGTTGTTTGTGTGACCGTACCGGCAGATCGATCGTTGGGTTCTGGTTGTTTGTGTGACCGTACCGGCGGATCGATCGTGGGTTCTGGTTGTTTGTGTGACCGTACTGGTGGATCGATCGTGGGTTCTGGGTGTTTGTGTGACCGTACCGGCAGATCGTTCCCTGGATTCTGGTTGACGGTGCCGAAGTGACTGGGTCCGGCGGTCTTGAGTCCGAACTGGGGCTGTTTGGGCTGGTTCTCAGGCCTCTGGAGCCGATGCTTCTTCAGTCCCGGGACGGTGAAGTGTGACTTGAGGTGAGAGTCGCAGTAGTTTGCGGAGCAGTCTTGGCAGAACTGCGTGGCCGGGTTCTTGGGCTCGGTGCAGAGGTCACAGTAAACGACGAGCTCCAAGGAGTCACTAGAAACAAGACACGAGGTCATTAAAAACTCAAACACACGCACCAAAACTCATAGTGTGACATTTACTTGTTCCATTGACAAATCACGGGTTGGGTACACTTACCTTTTTTATGACACCAGTACTTTAACTTCCTTTTCGAGACCAGTTCCAGAACTTTTTTTTTCCAGTTCCTGCTTTCTTTTAAATATTGTTCAGAATATTTTGTTCATAGCCTTTAATGGTTTCAACACGGAGCGCTGCCTTTTAAGTTTCTTTTTCACGTTCTCACCACATGCAGCACTGTAACAGGACATTTGCTTTTGGCACTAAAAGTTTTACCCTTTCTTTACCTGGAGAAGACTGGATTACGACGTTCTTCTGCGTTAACTCAGACTGGATCACGTGGATTTATGAAGCTCAACAACACAGACTTTTGACAGAATTGTGTTTTATTGGAATAGTATTTGTAACTCTGGACGATGAGAAGATGAAACACCGGGACGCTTGTGGTTTGTGAGCGCAGTCATAAGCTCTCGCACAGTTTGTTTGGGAGAAGTAAGAAGTGACATGGAGCATAGTTCATGTCATTGTGGACTGTGCAGTTAAAACAAAGACAAGAGGTGTTTTTGCTGTTTGTAAAGCGCATGTGGCATGTGTGGTGTTTCTGTGTCTGAGTTTTATAGCCAAAGAACCGAAGAATGCCACCGAAAGTGAGTCATGTTGTTGGTTCCAGTATTACTCGAACGTTTTTGGTTGGTTCCAAATAGGAACCATTTTTCAGTGTCCAGTCATGCTCTTCTGTTGTACAAATATCCTCCAACCATATTTTTTCAACTTAATTCAAACTTCTAAAAGTCTACAGGCTAAATGCAGCTAAACAGGAAGTACAATTCCTAGAAAAGTGGCGGGACAAAATAGGGTCAATAAAGCACTTTAAATAAACTGTGATATGTATGAACTTGCTTTGTCTATTTGCTTTGTATCTGTCAATGTCATGAGTCTAGACGTGTCCCTGGTCTTGGACTCGTACCTGGTCTTGTCGAGGCTGAACATGGACGCGCTCTTCTTCATCCCCTGCTCCCTGAAGCGGCTCACCATGGACCTGATGAAGCCGTTGACCTGCAGCTCTGTGTCTGTGTCGTGAGTGTAGATGTGTTCTGTACCTGGTCTTGGACGCACTCTTCTTCAGGCCCTGCTCCCTGTAAACGTGCGTGTGTGTAGATGTGGTCTGTACCTGGTCCTGTCGAGGCTGAACATGGACGCTCTTCTTCGTGTCCTGCTCTCTGTAAATGTGTCGTGAGTGTAGATGTGGTTCTGTACCTGGACTTGTCGAGGCTGAACATGGACCCGCTCCTCTTCAGGCCCTGCTCCCTGTAAACGTGCATGTGTAGATGTGGTTCTGTACCTGGTCTTGGACTCATACCTGGTCTTGTCGAGGCTGAACATGGACGCGCTCTTCTTCATCCCTGCTCCCTGAAGCGGCTCACCATGGACCTGATGAAGCCGTTGACCTGCAGCTCTGGGCGGCTGCTGTAGGTCTGTCTGCACACGGGACAGCTGTAAGGTCCCGGCCCGCTCCAGCGACCCGACAGGCAGCTCTGGCAGAAGTTGTGACCGCACGGAGCAGAGACGGGATTCAAGAAGAGGTCCTGACACAGAGGGCAGCGGAAGTCCTCCTGCAGCGCCATCTACAGGACGGAGACAGAGGGACAGCAGGAGTAAAGAGTCCTCATTGTTTGTGAGAGAATCATCTGTCTGCTTTGTTGTATTTAGACACTTTTCAGGCTCATAAGCTACTGCTAGTCACAGACACACAGGGGCGTAGAAAGTACAGATATTTCTATAAAAAACGTCCTACTTAAGTTTGAGTGACTTAAATGTGTTTCTTTATCGGTTTAAACAGGAAGTGAGTGTTTGTATTTCCTGTGTTTTATAATCAAACCTAAACGACTGACCTACATTTAAGACACGGAGCCGGAGCCGGTGCCAGACACGTTAGATAAACAAAGACGCGTGACACATACCTGAGCAGGTGTTCTGTGAAGCCCCGCCCCCTGGCCTCAGCTCGGCTCTGATTGGCTCTCAGCTCACTTCCTGTTCCCGTAACTGTTGGAGGAAGAGAATGAAAGTATGAGAAGAATGTGACAGGTAAAGAGTCAGCGTGACAAAGAGCTTTTCCGCTGCGTCTGATTGGCCGACACTTAGATTACATTATTGATTATTGATTTAAGAGTTTATATTGGTTTCAGCAGCAGCACACTGTAAAAAAATAAAACAAAATAAAAACAGGGTTTCATCTAAAAATACAAGTACAACTTCTGTTTTAAAGTTCACCTCTTTCTCTCTCTCTCTCCTCTCTCTTCTCTCTCCCTCTTCCCTCTCTCTCTCCTCTCTCTCCCTCCTCTTTCTCTCCTCTCTCTCTCCCTCCCTCCTCTCTCTCTCTGCCCTCTTCCCTCTCTCTCTCTCCTCTCTCTCTCTCCCTCTTCCCTCTCTCTCTCTCCCTCTCCTCTCTCTACCTCTCCTCTTTCCTCTCTCTCTCACTCTCTCTCTTCCTCTCTCACTCTCTCTCTTCCTCTCTCACTCTCTCTCCTCTCTCTCTCCCTCTCTCCTCTCTCTCTCCTCTCTCCTCTCTCTCTCTCTCTCTCCCTCTCTCCTCTCTCTCTCCTCTCTCCTCTCTCTCTCCCCTCTCTCTCTCCTCCCTCACTCTTCTCTCTCCCTCTTCCCTCTCTCTCTCCCTCCTTTTTCTCTCCTCTCTCTCTCCCTCCCTCTTCCCTCTCCTCTCTCTTCCTTTCTCTCTCCTCCCTCCCTCCTCTCACTCTCTCTCTCCTCCCTCTTCCCACTCTCTCTCCTCTCTTTCTCTCCTCTCTCTCTCCCTCCTCTCTCCCCTCTCTCTCTCTTTTACAGTGTTTCAGGTTCTGTTCAGTTCTTTTTTCTTCTCTCAGAGGCTCTGGTGACAAACAGAAGTGAGTGGAGTTTCCCTCAGAGATAAAACAATCAAACTTTGATCACAGATCGTCAGAATGTTGTGGAGTCACATATTTCTAACGACAATAAGGAACTCTTCCGCTGCACGAGGAACCTGATCCTGTTTATAAACCTCTGAGAGCCTTTGATCGGGTCAGAAATACAAACACATTTCCTCTCACAGACACTAAAGATACAGTTTATTAACCTGACTCAGTCCAGATGGATCTGTGTTTAACTCCGACGTGAGTTCTTCCACAGTCTCCATCTGGAACTCTCTGAAAGCGTTGGGAAAAGGTGGGGCTTTAGTGAAATACTTGGAGCTGATTGGGTCTGAGGCCGACCTTATTTGTGTTTAGCCAATCACAGCAACAACTCATAATGTTTTATCCAATGTCTGTGTGAGATAAAACAAGTGTCACACACACTGCTCTTCTTTTGTATTTCTGCTAAAACCGCATCCAAAGTGAAAAAACATCCTTCTGTAGGACAGGTGCGTAAGAGAAGGCTCGCGCAAGGCAGGCAAAACTTTAGAAAGAAAAGTCTCATCTGTGTCAACATCTGTGGAGATGTATTGAATATATATTGAATATATATTCAAAATATCTATTTGAACATGAGAAGCATCTTAAATAGGGAGTGGCTGCCTGCGCCACCGGATGCTCCCACAAAGGCTATTATCTATCGACACTTAAAACCATACAATATTGTATATTTTTAAGTGTAATAGATAATGTTTTGTATAATATTTGTCCATGAAATGTATTACATTAATATGTGGGGTAATTGTATCCTGTCTATATTATGTATATTGCAACTAGACTCAATTCTGTGCCTTTGTGGGAGCAGTTCTCAAGGGACTCGTGTCAGCTGAAAGTAGTGAACGTCTGAACGAAAGACCAGATGAATGAGTCACTGAGCAGGACCTGAACAGGACTGTGGAGGGAGAGAGTGGACACAGCGCTGGTGTTTTTATCTGTTTCTTTCTCTTGTATTCTCTCTATTCACATGTTGTTCCTTAGAGTGTGTTTGTTTTAGAAGGCTTGGACCTCAGAGGTCTCCTGGTCCCTCTTCATTCCCTGTTCTTTGACTTTCTTTGATTTTAACTCTTGTTTGATCCTTTGGGGTAGGACTGGGTTTTTTCTCATCTTGATCGATCTCGATTTTCGATTCAATTTTGTTTAACCTTTTCAAAAACATTCATGAACATAAAACAAAACTTTTAATATGTCCCGATTATTTGATTTTTTTTTTTTTTACTGTATCAATATTCTGCCTCAAAGTTTGACTTTTGCTCCAAACTACACATTCTTACTGACAGTTTTTCTTTTTATCTTTTGATTCAAAACCCACAACAAAATAGCTGACGGTTCTGTTTGATTCGATCTTGAATAATGGCCCAGATCTACACTGTTGTTGTGATTTTGGGCTACACAAAAACAAACTGAATTGAATTGCTGCTATTCAATATTTGTGAATGAAACTGATCTTTACAACACGTCTGTCAGACCTGATCCAAACAGCTGCTCTCCTCCTGTTTGATTGTTTTTATCAAAGAAGTTTCCCCAGACAACTAGACCAGTGGTTCCCAAAGTGGTCGCGAGATGATTTCCAAATGTATTTTTACAGTTATGACTTGGCATTAAATCCATGTTTTTTGTTGAAAACAGAATGTGTGAGTGAATTGAGTTCATATAAAGCAATAAACTATCAAAATAAACTCAATTAAACCCAATTTAAATGTTTTTGTCACATAACATTATTACAACAGTATAGGGGAAAGTGGTTGAGTTGTGCCAGTTTGTACTTCACATGACTTTAAAGTGAGACCATGAGAGTCATTCTTCAAACTACAACATGAACACAGACTTCAGGATGTGGTGCATCTTTGGAAACAATCATTTTTGATCTGAAGTACAGGATTTCAGAAATACAGTTGTCTTGTGGCACAACTTGGCCTGGAGCTTTGGGGGAAGTTGTGCCTTTGGACACATTGCACTGGGGTCATTTATTATGACAGTAAAATAGTATATTTTAATTTCAGAAACAGAAATCTTCAGCAGGTTAAACTCATTATGCATTTTCCACTTACATTTTAGATTAAATATAAAGTTATTTAATATTAAAGAGAAAAAAAGGCTGAACACAACATGCACATGTCTGATCAGAATGAAACACAAACTTGACTGATTGATGAGTCCAATTTCCTTGAATTTTGGTCTTATTTACTATTTTTTCCACCTGTGTTTGGTGTAAAATGAAGAATTAGATTGCTTTAGTGATAAAATGACACAATTATCAAAAATCATATATTTTCAATTCTTCATTAAAGTGTTGTCAGTGGCACAAATCAGCCCAGGCACCATTTTGGAAAACATGCATCATCTGTCAGATCTGAGCTAACATCATGTCAGCTTTATAGATTCTACACAGCAAATTTGAAAGTGTTAAACTTTGGGAGTTGAGCCTTTTTCAGCAAGTGTAGAGTTGATTTTACCCCTGGAGAGTTATCTTCTTTTTTGTTTCACTCCCTGGTGTCATATAGTTGGTTAAAATTGAGAGTTAAGAAGGATTTTTCTCATCTAACTCTGAATGAGTTGTTTTATGCAAATATAACCCTGAAAAGTCTAACCCTTGACTCTGGGCGATCTGATGACACTCACAGGGTTATTTTAGTTGCCACTCTCCTTTAAAGAGAGAGCACAGCGCACCTGAACGTGGGCCTGTTGATGATTGCAGTGGTCTGGACTCGGAGGATGTGGAAGCGTCTTTGGTCTCCTATTTTAAACCTATCAATTTGTTTTGTATTGTTTTTTTTAAGACATACAAAACACTAGAGCTCCCCTCTGCTGATGTTTTACAATCATAATTTATAGGATAACACTTTAGCTACATTTAGTATGCTTATTTCCTCAGGGAAGTTAACTACCTGACAACTTTATTACTCAAGTTACCGCAGTGGATCATTAGTTCATATTATCACTGAATGTGATGCATCAATACACTTCAGAATCTCTTGTAAGCGCTACAAGTGCAAATGTGAGCAAAGCGGGCACCCTGACATATGCATAGGTGTTTGCAAAGATGTTTTGGTGTTTTTAAAATAACCCTTTATAATAGTTGGAATGTAACTCTGTGATAGTTTTTTTTAACCTTTTATAATAGTTAAAATTACACCCTGAAAAAGTTACTCCAGTAAATAGTAAATGCTAACACCTTTTTGAGAGTTATTTGGTAACCCCCCAAAAAGGGTAACTTACACTACACTAACACTTTTCAGACTGGACTCATATAGACACTGAAAACGAGTTGAAAATAAATCTCAGAGAGTTGATTTGGCCATGCTGAATTTGCTGTGTAAATGTATCTTACCAAAGCACTAACACATGTGTGATATATTACAAACTCACCTAGAACTGTTCAGTTACAACAATCAAAAAACCTTGATCATAGAAATTTTACTTTGAAGGGCAAAAAATAGTTTTTTGTGCTTAAACGCCCTTATTTCTCGTGCAATAAGGCTCCATCTTTACAGGATGGATTAAATGGCTAAACCTTCAATAATGTAGAGTCACAAAAAAACTCATTTCTTCAATGGGTCTTTAAGAAACAGGGGTGGCACAAATACACCCCACTCTCTCTATATATTTTGGCTGTGGGGGTCGCGACGTGGTTATTTTGGGGTCCAGTCCTGAACCAGACGCAGCAGGTGCAGTGACATCGACCAATAATCCGTCTATAAATGTGACAAATCTCTCTTAAAATATTCATCATCATGTCATAAAAACCGTGTCATTCATTCATTCAGCTCTATGTGTGGAACTTCATGAGCAAAAACACACTTGAACAAAAGCAGGTTTTTATTTTTTACACACTCACCATGTTCCAAACTGTGATTTTAAAAAGTTTCCAGCTACAGAGTTCCACAGTGCAGCTTTAAACTCGCCTGTTTTGATCGGAGATGTTTCTGATCAAACAACACTGTTAAAAAAAAACTTCAATCTGGGTGTGATGCTGACTTAAACATGTGAAGTCAAAGGTTTTCACCCAAAGTTAGGAGAGAGAGAGAGGAAGAGAGAGAGAGAGAGAGAGAAGAGGAGAGAGAAGAGAGAGAGAGAGAAGAAGGAGAGAGAGAGAGAAGTAGGAGAGAGAAGAGAGAGAGAAGAGAAGAAGAGAGAG